>PPXM03000013.1:0-165356 GCA_003707065.3 Trigonopsis variabilis | reverse complement strand
GTTACAGATACCGACGAAGATCACACGCGTTCTGCTGACTGCACTTGCATCTCATGCTGGGTTGAATCTATTACTAATTCTACTCTAGTGTTGATTTAATGGCTTAATAAATGGATCGCTGATAGGAAGCCTGTCCAGACCGACAAGTGCTCGCAAACCCCAGCTACTTTGGTATCCATCCCTTCATAGGCCCTGTAATGTACGCTATCCATCCCGCATCTCAACATTGTCTACAATCTAAAGGGCTGCCAAAGAGGATTCATTCTTGTGACCTACTACTTTGTTTTAAGCTAGAACAAAAGACCTCTAGTAAAGTGAAGCGTTAAATGTCGATACTGCTAGATATCGAGTGTCTTCTCATTTCTTGTTTGTTTAAATCAGGATTACCGATTTGCTCGCATGGGTAGATCTTCGTACTTTTGTCAGGAGTATTTTAATAGCTATCTACTATATGCCAAGTGCCCTATTTATACTCCACCACATGACACTATCTGGATTCTAAGGTCAGCAAGATAAAATGTCAGAAGATTAATTGACATAAATATTTAAACGTACAAATTGGGAAAAAAATTCTTCATGACATAGTCATGCCTGTTCAGCCATGCGGGAATTCAGATCTGCCACCAGAAGTTAGTAAAATAACAAGAAGAGAAGCATATGACTTGAGGCTAAGGCCAGGCTCAAAAAAAAGTTAACAATGGGAGAACCATCAAGGATAACCGAGAAAAAGAGCTTCGAGAAGCTGAACCCAAATACTCGCCATGCTCAGAAGGAGCTGTCGAGGTCTCCTTAGGTTGGCTAAGGGATGTTCCTGAGCCAGATTTGACAGCTGCATTGGACTCATTGGCAGCAATATGGCTAGTATTTGAGCCCTTAGCTCCGTCATTACCGGAAAGAGAAGTAGTGGCACCAGTGCTAATAGCGGCAGTCGAGCAGGGAACTGTCACGGTAATTCCATTAACGACAGTCACAGTATATCCCGAGGGAACGGTTGTCTCAACAGGTGAGCAGGGGCCAGCTGTCTCGTCAGATGAACAAGGAACAGTTACAGTAACTCCATTAACAACAGTCACAGTATGTCCTGAGGGAATGGCTGTCTCAGCAGTTGAGCAAGGAACAGTCACAGTAACTCCATTAATAACAGTCACAGTATGTCCTGGGGAAACAGCTCTCGTCTTTGTGCACTCTTTACAGGGAATCGTGTAAGTAGTATCAGCTATCACCGTGGTTGTGTATGGGCCAGTACTTGAAACCGCAGTGGACCTGGAATGAAAAGAGGAAAGAGCCGAAAGAAGGATTGCGACTGAACTGCTAGCACGAGGTGAGAAAATAGCGCTTGAATGCGCAGTTCTCGACGAAACAGGAACATTGGAGAAAACAACAGTGCCGGAGGAACCAGCAACATTAGAGGAACCAGCAGCTCTAGAGACACCAGCACTAGAGACACCAGCAATACTAGAGACACCAGCAATACTAGAGACACCAGCAATACTAGAGACACCAGCACTAGAGACACCAGCAATACTAGAGGCACCAGCAATACTAGAGGCACCAGCAATACTAGAGGCACCAGCAATACTAGAGGCACCAGCAATACTAGAGGCACCAGCAGCAATAGAAGAACCAGCAGCACTAGAGGCAGCTATATTAGAGGAAATAGCGGCAGTAGACGAAACAGCAACACTAGTTGAGACCACAGAGCCGGAAGACCCAGGAGCGCTAGAGCCAGCAGCGCTGTAGGAGGCAGCATCACTGGACGAACGAGCAACACTCATTGAGACAATAGCACTGGAGGAACCAGGGGCGCTAGATGAAACAATAGTATTAGACGAGACAATCGCACTGGAGGAACCAGGGGCACCAGGCGAGACAACAGAACTAGGCGAAGCAACTGTGCTAGATGAGGCAACAATACTAGACGAAGCAGGAGTGCTAGACGAAGCAAATGACGACGAGACCGGTGTATAATATTGAACAAAGATATTTGGCAAGTCGTCGTTGGTATGGCCTAGGCCCCACAATGCAGTACAATCGCTTCCAGGAGTTGAAGGAACGTATATGTTGTAATCAGAAAGATAACAAATCGTAAGATCACGATTACCTTTGTATGTAACATAATTTGTATTGGCGACTTTTACTATTGAGGCTGAATCATCAGGGTCTGTTGCATCCACCTGAAGCAAGCCTTTTAAGGGATCAAAAACCCAGTAACCAAGACTCGAGGAACAGGCGCTATTTGTGCATGTTTGTATTTTTGAGTTCTCACCGTCTTCATAATAGAACGAATAGAGAGGACCCGAGGCCACATGTGAAGTCAGATCTAGATTGGGATCCGGAGAAAGGATAAGATACTTGTATCCCGAAGGCTGAACACCATAATAAGGGTAAACATATACATCACTAGATGAACCAATTTTATAGCTAAATATTCCAGTGATATCGAAAGCCGTTGTCCCAGGAAGAGGCAAAGCAGCTTGAACGAGTCCCGCAAAAACAATGATTGCGGCAAGCAAAAGTTCAATAGCAAACATAGTGGGTAGCTGGGGGTTCGAAAAAGATATATCGCCAGTGCAATATTATAGATAAAAAATATCCGGCAGTAAGTGATTTAGAAGTTCCGTTATGCTGGTCATATATGTACTAATATTTTTGCACCAGGGAGGTGAAACACGTCCCATCGTAGTAATTAATTAACTAGCATCATAGAGGCGATAGAAATTTATGATTGGGAAGTTTCAAGACGGTACCTTTGGTACCTTCCCAATGGTAAGTTTCAGGACTGTAGTCAATGTGCTCAGCTACAAAGACACTTTCCCACTGTGACTGTGATAATGATGACATAAGCACGTTGTTCATGACGCCGTCCTCCTTGGACGCGAGGTGGGATATGAGCTTTTAAGTCAGAAAAAATAACTTCTTGGACTTGAAGTTCAACTACTGGTGAGTTTGCTTAAAGGTTCTTAAGATTACGAGATAAAGTGCCGTATAGGGGCGGTCTCACAGGCACAATCATCCATTATAGGTTAACAACAATTCCGTACCGAATTTACTTCTCAAGACAGGAGTCATTAGTCTGAATACTAGCCTCGTTTACCTCTTCCAAAATTCAGCATCTATGACTTGGCTACAGTTTCGCTTTTTCTTTTTCTTCTTTGTATTATCGGATGATGCCAGCTCTCTGCTTTTGTAAAAGAACACTAAAAGAAGCGTATATTAAAAGTGCGTCTATTTTGACTAGAAGGACATCGTATACTTATAGCCATCCATCACCGGATGATGATAATTTCTAGACATCCGTCCGACGCAATACAGACCTATTAAGATACTCAGGAGACAGTGAGGGAATCCCTGACAGGTGAAGAGTCAGATCCAGGTCTCCCAACAGGCTCTTCAAGACATGTCGCACTCCCTGTTCGCCTTCAAGAGCCAGCCCATAGACATATGGACGACCAATCAGGACCATCTTCGCTCCAAGCGCCAATGCCTTCGCGATGTCAGCACCGCTGCGCACCCCAGAGTCGAAAATGATTTCTAGCTCATCTCCCACAGCATCCACGATCTCTGGTAGGACATCCAAAGACCCAATACCTCCATCCTGTTGACGTCCACCGTGATTTGAGACGATGATTCCTTGGACACCATACTCCACAGCCTTCTTCGCATCGTTCACTGTCTGGATCCCTTTCAAAACAATTGGACCATCCCAGTGTTTCTGAAGAAATGCAATGTCTTCCCAACCGTGGCTCAGACCAGGAAACACTGTATGAGTCCACTCTGCGGCCGCTGTCCCGATGTCCTCTTCGATACTTTTCCCATGCTTTTTATGGAAATTACTGCGGAAAACTGGGTCAGAAAAGCCAAGTGCCACACCGATGCTGTCTGGACGAATGAAGGGGTTGTATCCGTTGTCCAAGTCACTCGGCCGCCATCCAAGAATGTAGGTATCCAAAGTGACCACCAAAACCTCGTAGCCGGCCGACTTTGCTCTTGATAGAAGGCTCACCGTAATGTCGTTGTTCTCATTACTAGGCCAGTAGAGCTGGTACCAGCGAGATCCGCTCCCATTTGCCTTCGCAACATCCTCAATGCTCGTGGCCGATGCCGTGCTGAGAATGTAGGTGACATGTTCTTGCTCGGCAGCTTTTGCGGTCGCAACCTCGCCGTCTGGGTGGAAGATGCGCTGCACACCCACCGGAGCAATGGCTATTGGATAATCGTATGTGACGCCAAAAAGAGAAGTTTTCAGGTCAGGAAAACCGCTCTTGACAAGACGTGAAGGCACAATTCCCCATTTTTTAAAGGCCTTCTTATTGTTGGCGTCAGTTTCGCGAGTCCCTGCAGAACCCCAAACATATCCGAATGACTCCGCCGAGAGCCGATCTTTCGCTAGGGTTTCCCACTCGAGGCAATGGAAAGTTAACGATGGCTTTTGGTTTTTGAGACCGGCTTGGTAGACATCATTCTCATATGTATATGGAGTAGTGTTGGCAACCAATTTGGTGCTTGACTTGCTGTCTTCTCGAGATGATCCCATAATGATTGCTGAATTGAAAGTAAGAGGCTCAAAGTCTGAAACCTGCGACTGTCTCTCGAAAAATTGGTTGCTGCAAATAAACAGCTATTGGTGAGGTTAGTAGTAAGACGTCGCGGCTCGAGATGACAGCTTTCTTATAATCTGCAAAGTTATGACGTCTACGATGTTGATCAGAGATGCGGCATTTTCAAAGCCGAAATCTCAATCGGGAATCACACCGAACTTTAATAACTATCTCTTTCAATTGTTGTCTTATTCATTAAACAGGATTCACGCCTTGAAATTGTTTACAGTCAATGGATTGACTGAGCTAATTGCACTCAAAGATGCTTCTAGGCATCGCAAAAGTGTCTCTATAATTTCGTTGCTGACGTAATATCCTATTCTGCAACTGCTAAAATCAGAGAGAGCTGAAAGTACCCCGAGAACCGTGAAAAACAGTGGTAACATAAATACAAGACTAGCGCATAGTTACGAGCTTTCCAGTGAGTGCATCACCATATCGTCATGTCAATACCCAACGAGATGACATCATTGGATATTGATCTTTCTGGTAGAATCCGCGAGAAACGGCAGTTATATTGGTGGTAAGGTCTACACGATGAGAGCGCGCTGCAATAGTATATCCTTTCGAAACCGACAAGGGAGCAAGACAGTAGTGATACACCATAGGGTAATGGAGCCGCGGAATGCTATAGGCCACAGATGATCCATGGCGTCCTACCTTGGCGGTATATTGATGACGTCTATTTCTCGCAATTCTTGCTCTTGCCCTTGGTCCTTTTCACAAAGGCGTTAGACTCACGTCGTGGTAGTAGCGATGGGTCACGACTAGAAAGGAATGAGTCATTGTGAATGAAGTCGCATAACGCTGTGAAAATGGACATGTAAATTTGAATTCCATCTAGGACGAATTTTCTCTATTGTTGCTTTTGCGCGACTTTGAACGTCTCTCTAGTCTTTAGGAGAGTTTGACGTCAATCTATATCGGCAATATATAACGTCAGAAAAATACCGATCCAGTATGGTCCTGCTTCAGTGCCTCATGTATACTGCAGGAACGAGCAACTACTAAGTTGTTTCAAGAAAGATGATATTGAACATGTGCAAAGGACAAATACTGTATTAAGGTAAAAAGAAATATCGCAGTATAATACTTCAAATCTATTGAGGGCACATGTCTTAGTATGTTTCTATTCAAAAGAAGAAACAATTTGTTGTCACCATAGGCGCTCGTACCGTTTGATGCACTTTATAGACTATTTTTATAATAAAGTATAGAAGATGAAGCCATAAGTATTGATAGACCACTCGAATATATCATGCGCATCTTGCTTCCCGAGTAGCAGTCTGTTCCTCTGATTAGAAGTCTATCGTCGATTATAGAAAGACACAAGATCCCAGGTCCTGTAATCCTGCAATCAATTTCAAGTTGACAATGCGAGAGATATAATCATTGGCCTCTCAAGTTTTTCGGCTTATGGACTTATTTATTAATGTTATAACCGTTCCAGTTCTTTTAGCGGCGTTCACGAGAGTATGCAGAACTAGGTATTAATCTCTAGCTCGTTGCTGTTTGCTCTTAGATGACCTCTAAGTAATGTAGCGCCATCTCGTAGATCTCAGGGTCGTCGCTTCGAGATAGGGCTGACTCATAGTGTTGGAGAAGAAGGCCTGCCCAATGAGAAATAAATGTTTGAAATTCCTCCAAACAAGTCTAAATTCTTGTTAAAATTCGAGATCTGTAAATATGCTTACGTGCCGATCTTAGATATGTAAGAAAAGCCCAAAACACTAGAGTACACGCACGATACAGCATTGGTCAGCCATAATTAGAAAGCCGGCATATAAAAGTGGAATATATCTATCAAGGAATGTGAATAGAGAGGAAATATGGAAATGTATCGATTACCTACGTCTTTGCTTGGTAGAGAGATGGACCCTTGAGTCTCATCAGCTAAGGTAGGCAAGAAACTCGATGAGATTAAGTCTACAGCGATACAGCAAAGAACAATTTTCAATCCCTGTTTTTTCAGTCTGTGACAAAATATGGAAAATAGAACAACTAGTCGAATTTGAGCTTGTTGAGACCTACTCTAAGACAGTCTTATGTACTTTAAGACTGTAAGGTCCTAAATGTTCAAGACCAATGTCTTAATGTTGCTTATAACCATAAGTGTTATAAGCGTTATAAGTGTTGTCTTCATCCTCGCTATCAGTGTCGGCAAAGTATTCTCGGAGCTCTGTAGGGTACGGTTGAGGTGTATAATCAGCATCAGGCGACCATTGAGGAGAAGGAGGGGGAGACTCAAGTTTGATGTACCCATCGTCATCGGGGTAATAGTAACTAGGCTCCGCCTCAGGAACAGAGTCCGGAGTAGTAGGTCTTCGATCAATACTACCCTCATAAAAACCTAGATCTTGGGCTTTCTGCTGGTAGTCGCCAAAAGCCTGGTCGAGTTCTTGCTCCATGTCTGAATAGTCGTCATAGGTAGGATCATTATTAGATGCTGTGGCCATAACAGCTCTCACAGCGAGAAAGGAGAAGACAAGTGCAGCTGAGAATTTCATGACGAAGATGATGGTAAAAAAAGGTAAATGATCGGGCTTATTTAAACCAAACAAGGATCGAACTCTGAAAACTAATGCCAGGCTCTCGTTTCTGGATCCATATCAGGCCCATAAGGCAAAATGTGAGCTGACACTCCCCAATAAATATATCTGAAACATCTTATCTGTCAATATGTCCACTCTTCTACCATTTGCCCTTTTTCTCTTCAACCCCTATAAGACATGTAATACATTTGGTATGTGTTCATCAGAAGCCTGCGTAGAGCTTGTATCGTATCTGATCAAACTTCACAGCACCGCATAGGTAATGTAGCGCTTCTTGGAATTTGAGGAGACGAAATATAACATATACATGGAATCCGTTGGAAAAGGGAAACGTGGACAAAAACTCTTGCAAGGATGGAGAGCCAGAGAAGCTTCTCTGTAACTGTTGCTCGTTTAATTACGGCGTTGCTGTATCCGGCTAGAAACAAGTGCTCATTTTACATAGACAACGAAGGATGCAACTTGCAGTCTGATGACTCTGTTATTAGCTCTAAGTTTACTAAAGAGCCCTTTTATAACCTCTTAAATAAAAGGCCTGCAGAATAAAGAGATCGACCGACTAGAATGCCATGGAAACCGGAGTCGTAGAGACGCGGTCTGCTCGGCGCTATATTATCCTCTACTAATAATTAAGAAAAAAATAAAGGATCTTCTTGAAAAGTGCGGGAGAATGCTAATAATAGAGTAGCGCACATCAGGTGCTTCGCGTTATCAGAATGAGCTTCACAAGAACAATCCATCCTCGAACCGTTGAAACAGGAGTACCAGAACATACAAAAGTGGCAGTTTATCTTGAGTTGGTTGGTGCCTCAAGTAGCATACTGCAAAAAATCCGGGCTTAGGAAAGGCATTCAAGAATTGATTCCGGAGTGAACGCTTGGAACAATCAAACGGAATTGTCTCCAGATTCTGAAGAAGGCATTCCGTGGAGCGACCAACAGCTTTCTAGCAGTCTTTCATCAAGAACAGGTTTCGCTTGTGGTTGGACATCTCCAAGACACCCTTCACGTTATCAGATGTCCTATCGACCCTTTTCAAGACTCAAACAGATGCAGCTGCTGCATCCAGTTGGGCATGATGCCCACCAAGGAACCAGAGGAGTATTGCATTATGATGAATTGCAAAAGGGCAATATAATTAAATGACATCTACAGGGTACACACGTTAAATGATGCCTTATGTTGTGACATGACCCGGCACTGTTACAGATACTCGTATGTCACTCGTGATATGCCAGTTCTTAAGTACGATATATCATATTCTCATAAGTGAGATGGCTGCCACTGCGTTCCACAAAGAGAAATATATAAGGAGTAACTTTGCATGAAAATAATTCAAGTTAGATTTCATCTACAGTCTGTACTTTAACTCTGTGCAATTTCTGCCTTTGTCTTGACCGAGGCTTTGGCAACGCCTTTCTGATCCGACCCGGCGTTGCAACACTTAGGTTTGCGGTCAGCTGACCGTAATCTATATTATATCCAGTAATTATTCCCATTTATTGTCCCAGTTTTTTTATTACAATCCTAGTCGTTTAAAGACATCAAGCCGATACCATAAGCTTCGATTCACTTTCGCAATAACGTAAAATAAAATCGTAAGAACCGAAACTGCTACCTGCACACTTCCCATGACTGTCCCGACGTGCCAAATGCCAACTTTGCCTATCCACTGGTATGCGCATTCAGTTATACCAAACGAGGCAAATCCCTTGAATAGCATTAAAGCTAGGAAGACTTCGGTATCTGTAGCCCAAAATGCATCGAGAATATAAGTTGAAGCTGCCGTGGCACCGCATACAAGACCTGCTGTAACAAAGCCAAAGAAAACGGCAGGTACGGCAGTTGAATACGGATGATCGTGAAGATAGTAGCAAAATCCGTACAGTCCTATGACCGACAGGATTAGCTGGGGTATCAACAGAACCATTCGGAACTCTGGCTCATAGATGCCTTTATTAAGCTTGGTCAACCATTTGGCACACAAATCTGATAAAATACCCGATCCGAAAAAACCTATCAATGCACCAACAAAAGGACCGATGTATAACAGTCCTTGATCATGGGGAGACATCAATCTAGGAATGCCTCCCAAAATTCCGCCTATTATAACTCCGATCATTGCAGTCCACATAATACACAGAGCTTGGGCGGCCATGGCCCATAAGACATGCGGCATGACTAGAAGTATAAAAGGTCTGGCAAACAATTTAGCAAAGCGAACAGCTGAACCTTGCTCCGATGTGCTAAGATCAGATGGCCTTGACACTGGAGCCAGCCAAGAGATCCAAGATAGCTGAGCTATTTTAGGAATGCTATCATCAACAAAAAGAACTTTCTCCTGGCTCGGTTCAATTTTTGTGCTCATATCTTCAGACTCATTTCCAACCAGGTTATTCTGGTCTTTCGCATGAGCTAAAGATTCTCGATCAAGGACAGTGCTCGTCGCCTGTTCCTCACTTCGTGGAAATGTCGTTTCAGGGCAATAAAGAATGATTGCAATTAATCCAGGAGCAGTGAATATGGCTGCGAGCCAATTCGTCCATCTCCACTCCATATGAACGTTTGAAGTAATCGCTCCTGCCGGGATTGGGGCGAGAAAGCTTGCTCCAAGAAGCGCCAAAGCCCAAGCTGCAACGCGGAGACCACGCTGGTGAACGTGATACATATCCGCGATAGATATCGGGACGACGACTTCAAAAACGGCCGTTGAGGCTCCCTGGACAACTCTCGCCCAAACAATTGAGCGGTACGAGGTCGCTGCAGCGGTCCAACAGGTCGAACCAAGCATTAAACAAGCTGAAATGATATACAAGGGCCGTTTTCCATAGACCCTGGATAGAGGAGACACAAAAGCTGCCGCGACGGCGGTCCCAACCAGAAAGTATCCTGTTAGCAAAGCGACATCTTGGAATGGGATCTTAAACGCCACAATGAGGGCAATGGAAGAGGTCGACAGGATAGGAGCGAGCGCACCTGCAACGGCAGTGTTGAAACATAGCACCGCCAAGATCAGATCGCGCTGCCAAAGAGGCCAGTTCAGGGGATCGCGGGGTGAGGAAGACGGCTGTGGGATGAGAATGATCTCCTTTGAGACCATCTCATCATGTCGATGATCAGCAATTAGAGCTACTGTCCCAGGAACCTGGTCACCTCTGCTCTCGATTAGACCCCACATAGCTACAGCTCCCTAGACACGAATCAAGATATTGGGACTTTATTCAGACAGAGTGGTGGAGACTAGCTACGCGTTGCCAGTGCAATCCCGCTTGTTGCTCTCTCTAGCTCCCTTTGCGGTTTCCCTTATTGGGCTCGCAATTATTTCCACATAGAAAGGTATTATCGCTCTCTTTGGTAATGAGGGGTCAAAAGTGGCAAATCAAGTCAATAGAAACATTCCAAGCTGTCGAATAGTCGAAGGTAGCCCGAGTCGGAAATCTAAACAGGACATTGGCCCATTTCAGTTAAGCCATTAAAACTAGGTGAAGTGCTAGGAGCGTTGTGGGATAATATCATCACCAGCTCTATGATTGAGTCGAAAGCTTCAATGCCTCAACGTTCTACGGTGACATAACTAGACACTATTCTCTCGTATCGCTGCAGCATTCGACGAAATTAAGCTTTTTAGAAATCATGCTCACAAAATAACATTAAGGTACTCACTCATGTCGCGATACAGGACTTGCAGGATTTGGATAGATTGAGTACATGAGCTTGTCTAGAGAGTCTAACTGGCCTATCGTGGTAATTCTGGGGCTCATATCCCAAAAAGGAAAGTAGCTGTTCTCGAATGAGTGCGGCAGTGTTATTTCCGTAATAGGTCTTTGCGGTATCTTTTACCAACGTAGAAGTATTTCAGAAGAGCCCCCTTTGTTCTTCCTCTACTCCTTCTACCTCAATGTTAGCACTCAGTCTCTTGTCTCTCATTGTCTCCTTTGCATCTGCTCAAAGCGGTCTCCCCTCATGTGTTACGCCTTGTATCCAGTCCGCATCGTCGTCTTCTGGCTGTTCAACAACGGACGTTAGCTGCCTATGTACTTCGGATGCCATGTTTTCACAGGTCGCTGTCTGTGCTGAACAATACTGCTCGGCTGAAGAAATTGAAGAGGTCATCGCGTTTGCAAACAGTTTATGCGCCCAGTATACTACCTTTACTCTTAACCCCAGCGCGTTGGCGACTGCCGTCAATTCTACCATTGTTCCTTCTTCTATTGCACCAGAACTTACGAGCAGCATCATAGTGGCCACCGAGTCCGCAGTTGCCGTGGTCAACACCACAACTTCTGCAGCTGGCACGACTGCTGGAGGCTTCAATGCTTCCACTACTGCTGTCGTCTCCACGACCTCTGCTGCAGCAGGTTCTTCTTCTTCGGCTAGCGCCTCTACAACCGGTTCATCTGATGCGTCTTCCTATAAAGGCAAGGTTCCTCTTATTGTTGCCTTTGCTGCCTTGCTTGTCGGCGGCGCGTTCGTTGTTGTCTAAAAATGTACGTTGCAATCTCGAGCTCAATCAAGCCCTGAAATAATTCCCAACTCGCGCCATTGTAGTCTGCGATGAATATAACATGCTCCCTCGATAATATGTACTTCCTATACAATACTCAATCTTATATTCATGTCTAGATACGGCTTTTACCCGATGTGTTCTCGAGGCGCCCACGTGCCTAACTAATAGACAGATTTTAACCCGACCCCGCCATACGCCCAATTAAACCCCAGTGATCGCAACTCATCCAATATCTCGATAAGCTTATTCTTGTTTTAGAAGCCTGAGAAACTGGCTCACATTTGTCTTGTTCAATAAGAACAAGTGACACCTCAACGTCTGTATCGTTTAACGAAATCAAAAGCCTCCTACGCACGTTACGGCAGTTAACAATACACGTATAAATTCCTACTTTCTCCTTCCTACAGTGTTGAAGGCCGAATCAGGAGTAAATGGGAGTTGCTTTGAAGGCATAGGAATGTTGGGAGTCAAGCCCACTTCACGCCCGCATCACGACGTATTCGAGATTGCCGGCTATCGTAGCTGCTTCTATCGCTTGTGGTAAGTCGGCAAGAGGAAAGATGGATGGTTGAATTGCGCTGATGTCAAGAAGGCCGCTCCGCAGCAGGTCGAGCAGGCGTAGATACGCCTTTGCAGGATACATGAACTGTCCAAGGATCTCCCAATCGTTCAGCATCAACAGCGTGTAAGGAACCGGCAGCGGCGTAGTCATGCTGCCCATCAGCACCAATCTGCCGCCCCGCCGCAGACTGTGAAGGGCAGCTAAGGTCGCATTTGGATCACCAGCGTTGCCGACCATATCGAATGCCATATGCGCGCCCCCGCCTGCCGCGGCACGAAGGGCTTCTGCATCGGCGGCGGCATCGCCTTTCAGCGTCACAGTCACGACACGAGGGCCTCCTGCTATAGCTATGGCTTCGAGCGCTGCCTGATTGCGTCCGGCCGCAACAACCCTGGCTGCGCCCATCGCGAGGCCCACAAGGACTGCTGCTGCTCCATAGGCACCGGTAGCGCCCGTGACGACCAGAGTTTCGCCAGCGGCCAGCCTTCCGCGCAGAAGACCGCCAAACGGGATGATGCAGCGGCTCACCGCGAGAAGATGCGCACCATCCATATGCTCCAGACCAGTTGCTGGTATCAGGGCCTCGACTGGGAGCAGGGCATATTCGGCAAGTGTTCCATTGGGCCAGTCTGCCAGCATTGCTTCGGCGCCAGTGGCAGCGCCAGCGGTCAGTCCGATCAGGACTCGTGCTGGATCATCCACGTTATCCCTCGCAACAAAATGCGAAGAGATGAGGACACGTTGGCCAGGCTTGATATGCCAGACATCACGGCCGACAGTCTCGACAATACCGACGCCGTTGGTGCCAATCGTGAACTCGCCCGATGGCGGAATATAGAATGGTAGTTTCCCTTCCACGTAATTCTTGATATACGACATCAGGGGGGAAGCCTCGATGCGCACCAGTACGGTGCCAGGGCGTGGCTCGGGAATGGAAATGTCCTTCAGTGCCAAAGTCCCACCAGGGCGCTCTAGCCGCCAAGCTTTCATCACCGTGGAGGGTATATCGGTAGCTTCAGTGTTTGCGAGCGCAGTTTTATACAATAGAACTGATCACGTTACAGCGACTACCTTACTAATCGACCGATGAGTTTGATCCACGTCAGCCGTTGAGTTACCTATTTGATCCTCATTGTTACGAATCCGCTCCAATCCATATAGGGTCCCTAAATTGACAGCAGCACTTGCAAGATCTGCAGGATATACCTGTTTCATCCGGAGCATATTTTGGCTATAATAGAATACGTGATTAGCTCGTAGACAGTGTTCTGTAAATTCAATTCTTATACACAGTTTCATGAGTTTAGTGTGCATAAGAAGCAAAAGTCTATGGGATTGATCTACTTTACGTTGTAGCAGTGAGTGACAAGATCCCAACGTGGATAGTTCCACGACTGTTAACATCCAGACACGGAGTTACGGTCGAAATTCGGACTTCCGAACTCGGGGCTAAGGCAGGAAACAACTCACGGGTTTTCTATGGCTACCTATATTGAGATGTAGTAAACAGGAAGTAATCTATATGATATACCGCGACTCTTTCCGAGTGCCTGCTAAGAAAGGTACTGACATAAGCAAGTTACTCTGACGTATTTGATGTGTTTCGTTAGTGAATGAAAAAGTGCAGCTGTCCTGACGCACATATGCAGATTGCAAGTTCTCCAGTGCAAAGCCAATAGGAAGGAGTGGTGTACGCTAAAGCACAGTCAGCTAAGCCAGTCATGCAAATAATCCTCCTTAGTGTTCAACTCTTTTATAGATACAGTAATATACTTTGTCCCTCCTACGTTTCCACAATCTACTGCATTTCCAAGAGATTTCCCATTGGTATGTTTGATTTTTTCGATGTTTAAGACCGTCTCGACTGTCCAGCTATTATCAACCACAGCTTCACTCACAAGTCTGGATGTAATATAGTACTTAATAGCTCAGTGACTGCACCGGCGAGTTCTTATAGCTAGGGGAACTGATATGGTTACATGTTATCATATACGTGCCTGCCCTCCGAGAAAGATATGGAGCAATACTCTTCAAGAAAGTGAAGGCCCGGTGAGATACTCTATTTCCTACATCTTCCCTGTATACAAGTGTATCATATTCAGAGAACGATATCAAATAGCTTCGAGCATTACTAGATTTTCTCGATATCCTCAGACGCTAACGCTTCTCTAGTTCCAGTCAGCACAAAGTTGACGGAGTACCAGCTTGAACAGCAAGAAGGCTTGCTACCGGTCTCCTCTCGCTTGTCGTTCACAGTGCAAGAAAATACTTTACCAGACTTCAACAACTATTCACTATTAAACTCACACTGTGTCATTTAGCGAGAATAAACAAGTGCCGATGCGTCCTGGATATCGATTTAACTCAGCTTTCATAGATCAAGAATCTAAAACAATAATTGCGGGATCTCAAGTAGAGAGGACGATCAACAACTTCAAGTGATAGTGAAGAGAGATTAGCTTGGAGGCTCCTCTTCATATGAATCTACATCTTGCGGGATAGAAACTAGAGCGTGTTTGGTCCAAATATGCGTGGCACTCGACAATAAATCCCTGTCAAGTGCTTCTAGGCAGCCTCCCTTCACCGCAGTGTAAGCACCTCCCCCATGCATAAGCCGCGTACCGCAATTGCTGCAAAAGTAACAATTCTTTACAAGACCAGAGTGTGTATTGGAGTGAGAGTAAATAGCGATCGGCACCAATTTTGGCACTAGCATAAATGTCAAAGGCCGGAAATAGAGCCGTTACGCCAAAAGCAGAGGCACTCTGGTGTCGGCACTCGAGACAGTGACAAATGTACATCTGCAACGGCCGATCGAGAGGTGCAGTAAAGCGGATTGCGCCACATTGGCAACGGCCTTCCATTCTCACAGGGCCTAAGTTGGCGCTATAATTTTTTGACCTGCTCCGACAACCTGGTTGTGAAGTGATACGTCGACATGCTACACTTCGTGATGCTGATCACAATCACCCGAATTCCCTCTCATAGTTCCCTGCGACAGATTTCATGAGAATGATATATTGGTTTCACTTAATCATTCTAGCTCAGTGATAGAATAGGCACAGTCATAGCCAGCAATCTCAAATATATCGTAAAGTCTACGGATTGACATTGTAGAGACTCCCTTTGCTTCGTTGTATGTGCTGTAATACGGTCACTCGGCGATCTGCCCTGGACACCGTATACTTACGATATGCATTGTAGAACGCGAGCAGTAATTCATAGATAAGAAGAGTTTGATCAATCAACTCTATGGGGACGCGAATAATCGCTCCCGCAATTGGACATCGATTTTAGAGTCTTGAAAGTAATTTAAAAAGTTGACGGCCCAAGTAAGCTTTGAAGAATAAGTTTCAAAGCAATAATCTGCGTTCACTCGATCCAGCTCAATGCTGCATTCTAGCGGGAGCCCGTTAACCATCTTCTGGAAATCTATTTGTTTTTTGTACAATCATTATAGGCTTTAGACGAGTATTAAAAGGCGGATATAGGCGGATATAGGCGGACTGGAAAGTTCTACAAAAACAAGACCAAGCCTAGGAAGATTCTTGATTAAAAACATCTTTGCCTCTGGTTTTAAATGCTCGCTTGAGCGTCGCAATGGTCAACTTGTTGTAGTCCTTTGCTTGATTCAAAAGGCCGTCCATGTGCATGAACGGATGGGTCACACCCTTATAGAGTTTATGTTTGACCTGCACTCCAGCATATGCAAGCTTTTCAGCATAAGCCTTTCCCTCGTCCCTGAGAACGTCAAATTCAGCGGTGATAACCAAATGAGGGCATAGTCCCGAGATGTTTTCATTCCTAATGGGACTGTAAATCACCTGATATGTCAGCAGATACATCGAGCACCAAAATAGATAATACCTCACTAAGATCCTGAGTTTTTGGACCGAGAGCATAGTCGGAAAAGTATTTCATTCTGGCAAAGGACAGATGAGGAACATCATAACATTCAATGTAACTCCTGTAAGGGCAAGAAGCTGGAACTCCAGAAACACCATCATCTAGCTGGGTCATATCGACGGCTGGAACAGCTAAAAGTGCAAGACAAAGTGGAAAGCCGGCCTCGTGACAGCGTTGAGCCAAAACAGCCGACATATGACCACCGGCAGATATCCCCCCTACAGAAGCCAAAGAAGGATCGATGTTGAATTTGGCACTGTTTTCACGGATCTTATATTAGTTCGCGAGGAACGCGCAAAACTTACATAATTGAATGCTCTCCAGCTGTCTTCAATCGGAATGGGTAAAGGATATTCGGGAGCTAGACGGTAGTCAACATCGAAGACAATACATTCCACTCCGTGACACACTCGTCGACAGAAGGTAGCATCGCTATTCAGACTGCCAAAGACCCAGCCTCCACCGTGAAGGTTCATATACCAAGGTAGAGGTGTTTCTGGGCGGTTTTCTGGAACATAGACTCGAATGGAGATCTCCCCGCCTTCGACCGGGCATTTGACATCATACTCTTTACCAACTTTGGGCCCATAGGTGAGACCAAACGTGATTGTGTATTTGGGATCTTTGCGAACCACCTCCAGCGGCATTTGGTGGTTCACCATCCGTCCAACTTGATGTTTGTTCCATGCATCGACAAAAACTGGATCTAGTCCTGCCAGGTATTGCGGTTTTATGGCGTTCAGAGGCTCCACATATACAACAGGCCTGTGCCTTTCCTGATCGCCCACATAATTCATTGCTGACAAGCACCTGTTCACACACCAACTACCGGAGAAATTTGTTCATCTTATACTTTTTCGCTTAGCCTATCAGGCTATTAAATCCATTTGCACGACTTATGAGTGTGGCGGAGATCTTGATTCCCGCTGGCCACCGGCGACTGCGAATCTTCTGGTGGTAATATTCTACGCCAAGTGCCATTTGAGTCACGTGTCAAATATCGTTCCTTCCTCCACATCCGCTACATAGCTCAGTTAATAGAGATCATAGACGTCAGTCTTGCTCATTCCTCAGCCTAAACTTATGTTCGATCCAAAGTTCTAGAGAATTTTTAGCTACTTTAGCAGACCGCCCATATGATTTGTTGTGACAGCTATTACGCTATAGTGCGACAAAAAGGACACTGCATTGCTTCTTTACATTCACAGCCAATGTAAGACAAAAAGAACTAATAGAACCATCTGAAGGAAGGATTACTAGGACCGTCTCCCATTTCCGCAGTAGAAATTTCGTGAGCAGAAATATTGATTCCTTGCTTGCTATTACGACGCTTGTTGTCCACGTACATGTATAGCAAAGTGAATCCAGTTATGACCACACCGACACCACCAAATACAGCAGTGACAATTAGGGCCGGAAGATACCTAGGAGCATCTGCAGGTCGAAAAATCTGGAAAGTGTTAGCAGATATTATTAATTCGTCGACTTACGTTGGTTGAAATGAGACCACAGGCATTAGCTAAAGGAATAGCAATACCAGCAAACACAATTCTTCGGTTCTCTCCAAGGAGGTTGTTGCTAGACCAGCTATTCATCAGTACCGAAGACACCGAGGCGCCAGTGGTCATGAGGAAGGTAAGAAAGTAAGCGGCACCTTTATGAGTTTCAACGTCTATGTTACCAAATGCGACTACCCCACAAAAGGTAATGAGTAAAGTGCACATTAGGAAGACCGATCTGATTTTGAAGTAGTCAGAGAGGTAAGCGAAAAAAAGAACAGACAAAGAACCCCATACATTTGGGGCGACAGTCAGGAGATTGGTGATAACGACTGTATTTCCCAATTGCAGAACAATCTGAGGGAACCAGTTAGCAATGGTCCAGAGAGGCACGGCTAGACACATATCAGAGGCAATCCATAGATAAGCAATGGGGTGCTTGAATGTAGAAAGACCATCTCTTAAATTTGTCTTATCACCGACAATGTGCGAAGAATCGTGAATAACGCGTTCCTTGGCGATCCTTTTTTCCTCCTCCGACATATAGCGAAGGCTGTCAATGCCTCTTGGTAAGAACAGAAAGGTAGCGGCAGAAACACATAAAGTGAACGCACCTTCGATTAAAAACAAGTACTGCCAGCCAAAAAGATGGCTAGACTTAATTTGGAAGACACCGTAAGACAAAAGACCTGAAAAGGCATATGCGATATTGGAAGCTGAATAGCATAAGCCGATTCGTCTTGCCATTTCATCACGGCGATAAAACATAGTAAGGTAGAAGGTAAACCCCGGTAGAATAGCGCTCTCGGACATTCCCAGGAACCAACGTAAGGCCATGAGACCAGACTAGATCAAGTTAGCCAAATTGTTACACATTGTCAGTACCCAGTTTTTAACTGCAGCAGTGCAAATGCTCATGATTCCAAAGATAAAACAGAGGATTGGAAGAACATTAGCAGGGTTGAACCGTTTAATCAAGATGGCCAGAGGGAGACCAAATATGACATATGGAACAAAGAAAATTGACATCATCGTATTATATTGTTCAGCAGTCATTCCGATATCTGTATCAAGACCATCAGTCTTGGCGTTGGAGATATTACTTCGATCAAGAGAGCTGCAGGCGTAAGCATGACGTTAACGGAGCATCTGGACTCACGTGCAGAGATATATCAAGCAAATAAATGGGATCACTTGAATATCTGTTTTCCATCTAATATGATTTTCGACCTTAGGATCGAAATGCTCAACTCCTTGAACAGCGTGTAGCTGGCCCTGCCCATAAGTGTCGATGGATTTCTCCTCGATACTTCTCGTAGATTTAATGTTGGATATTTCCATATTTTCACTTATCGATAAGTCCAGATGCAAAAGACGAGGTATAAATAGTCAACCCTCGGCTAACGCATCTGGATGCTGATATTGTAAGTCATTATCGGGTTATCTGGTAGCAAGAATAGTAATTTGACTTATCAATTAGCATTGACTCATCTACAGTGGCCTAAACAGCCCATGATTTGGTGAACGAACCAATCATCTTCTTTCTTTGAGGCTCGCGAGGCATGCTACAAGTCACGTGTCCGGCGAATGAGAAGACATTGTGGCTCATGTAGCGGTGGTGGCATCGTAGATAAACGTCCTTATCGCCTTCGCCTTGGCCGGCGTCCAACGAGCAATGGAAAGTAGGGACCTCAATGAGTAGATCTTCTATGGGTTTGACTTGTCCATATATGAAAGAGACCAAATATGAGAAACGGAAGATATCTTGGATACTGCACATGGATTGGGTACAACGGATGAGTTGCTTTTTCTGATTGACTGGACCCATCCTCATACATCGCAGAGGCCTAGATACCTAAGTCTGTACTTGAGGCACAGACTCCTGTATAGAGTAAAGGTAAAGAGAATTCCGCATAAGCGCTTAGTTTGTTCTCATTAAAAAGATTCCCGAATGCAATGTAGCGTCCATGTATGAGAAGCTGGGACGGCAGAATTGGCTTACAGATCTTATCAATGGTGAAGCCAAAATTGAATGCTCGTTGTAACAGGATCATTTTATGTAATCGAGTATCTCACGAGACTGGCTAGCGATCTAGGACAACACACCATTATTTCTTACTACTAGGCTTACCTATCGGCCTTTCAGACCATTAACGCTAAGAGAAGCACTGTAACATATAGTTGCCACGATTCTCGTGTTTCTTGGATGACATTATCAGTCTCGGCTCCCTATCCTGGTTTTTTCGATCTTTACAGATCCAAACAAGACAAACATAATGAGTGCAAACCAAGGAAATGGGGAGAAAATCTCAATGGGAAGAGCATACAAGTCACGACGAAACCGACCTTGCGACTTTTGCAGGCTCCGGAAGTACTGTTGCATTATAAAAGACTCACCTCCATGTGATATGTGTCGACGATGTGGACGGGACTGTACATTTGTGATAGCTCCAATAAAAAGGAAGAAGGCTCAAGTGAATCTTGATACTGCAAAGGCAAAAGTAACGGGAAGGAATCATAGGAGTGAAGTCATCTCTTCTGAGTCTGATACGCCAGACAGAATCTTGTCTTTATCGGCAGACACGTCTACACACATTCCAATTACGCTGAATAAATATCCGATAGAATATAGTGAGCTAAAGCAAGCTTTCTTACCTAATCAAGATGATGTCGGAACTAATGTGGTCCAGGGCGATCCAAGCCTTGCGGGAAATAACCAAGATTATGTACTTGAAGACTTCAGCTCTTTCCTTGAACAGCTGAATGACAGATATGAATCCGAGGACGAGGGCGAAAAGGCAAGCGATCTATTAAGCTTTCAGATGGATCAACTATCGCTGGATGAGCGATCTGGACATACAGCATTATTTGTGGGTCCCACTCACGAGCTCGATCCTCAGATGAGCTGGGCATTCCGTTGCGATCGGCATGATGAACTTTTCTTTCAAGCGATCGGATATCGGATGATGGAAGGCCGCTTTCCTGACTTATCGATTGCACCAGTCACTATGATGTATAATAACTACTATCTCTACCTGCCAGCCATGGAACAGACCTATTTCCCATCTAATTCAGGAGATATACATAGCTTGGTCTCACCAGATCGAGGAAGACTATATATCAATCTGTTTCTTCGTCACATCTATCCACTCTTTCCCGTGGTATCTTGTGCTCGTCTTGCAACGACTCCAGTGCAAGAGATCAGTCCTGGCCTCCTGGCGGCCATCTACGCGGTTACTCTCCCCTTTTCGCATCTCGATCAGGTCCTTATACAATACGATATGCGTGACAAAGCTCAGGTATTCAGTCGATTTGATCCCAAAGAATTGTACAATATCGCAATGGAGCACCTTCGGCGGACTCTATATACTCCTCATTTAGAGACGCTGCAAATTTGCTTACTACTTACTCAGCTGCCTCCAGCTCACCCATACATTACTAATTCTCCCTTTCACTGGAATCTTGTCGGTCTGGCTTTAACAATTTCTCAGAACCTGGGACTAAATATTGATTGCTCGAAGTGGAAAATACCTGCATGGGAAAGACGCATCCGTCGAAGGTTATGGTGGCTGGTCTATACTACGGAAGTTTGGACAGCTTTTCTTCATGGGCGCCCGACGAATATCAATACCGATGAGTTTGATGTTCCTATGCTTACAGTTGACGACTTTGATCTTTCCGATCCCACCTCCACATACCTGCCTTCTTTGACACCCATGCTTTTCATAAATATATGTAAAGCATCCTCTCTCCTTCATGAGATCCTGACCAAAGTCTTCTCTGTCAAAGCGCGAGGCCGGCTCTGTACTGATATCTGTGCCGCTCTTGAATGTATCAAGCCTCTGCGCCTCAAAGTCAAAGAGCTCCAGCAGGAAGTACGCAGTGCCTTTAGCATCGCTGGGACTACTCCTCATGAACTTGACTCTGTGGTTGTTCTTCAGTTTATGATCTCGAACTTGGAAATTTTGCTTTGGCGTCCTGTTCTTACAGCATTTCGTTCCCCCGTAGAACGAGCTAAACTTGGTGAAGGCGTTAGAGTAATTAGATCAGAACTAAAGCAGGCAGTCAAGGATGAGATTAAATTTGTACTCAACTTGCAACCATTCCATATCTCTTGCTTTTGGTATTCTTGTGAGTGGAAGATTGATTTCATATTTTTGATTAACTTTAAAGGGTGTCGCCAGCTATTTGCTACGTTGAGTTTTTTTATTGGGAGTATATATCTAACATGCCTTTCTTCTGCAGAACAGCAAGAGCTATTGCATCTTGTTGAAGAATGGTCTGATGCTCTACGTTTCCACTTTCCTCAGAGCGACAATCTCTTCAACCTAGCCTTGTTACGGATTTCGGCAATTTTTGGTTCTGAAACTACCACATTGTCTCGCATGGAGCCCAAACTCTCAGAAAACTATGGATTTTAACTGCGATTGCTTAGCTGGCACAAAATCCTGAAAGGCATTGATGATATCGTAAGAATAATGGTCTTAATAGTTCTCAAACTGACCTACTTCGACGTTGATTCTACTACTGCGACGGGCTCTATTCCAAATTGGAACTCACGCATGATCTCAGAGTTAACGGGAACATTTGCCTTGGTTTTGTTTCAAAGTCGCTTAGCATTTTCTACTCTCTGACGGACTTTAGTTTTGGCTTAGTCCAGGCTTCATAGTAATTGTTAGCTCTGCGGATGACCTTATCTTTCCAAGTAAAATGAACGCGAAGTACTATACATAGATTGTAATTTCAAGTAGAGCATGATTAGTTGCATTATTCTCCGTGTCTTTTATTAGGGGTAAAGGATGCTAATGACAAAGATGAGTGCGCTCGAGGATTAATTTTTGACGGCTGTATATAGAACAAGAATGTCGAAGACCACTCAGCTATAGTCTGCAGCAGACCTTCAGTTTCGAATGGCGGCCTGTAATCATAACAGTGAGAGAAAAATACCAGATGACTGCGGTTGTGTTGGCGAATCGCGGGTTGATTGATGACAGATACAACCGACAAATGATCGCCAGTTCGCGTCGAACAGATTCGCATTGAACTAAAATGACTGGGGAGCTTGTTTTTTTAACTGGTGGAAATGGATTCATTGCTATGCATATTATTCAGGAACTTCTTGACCATGGCTATCGTGTGGTTGCCTCAGTCCGAAACCCAGATAAGTCAGGCAAAGTAGTCCTACAGGCTTTTCCTCAAGCAACAGGCGATCAATTGATTATTGAAGAACTGCAAGATTTCACGAACGAGGCAAATGTGGAAAAGCTGATTGCCAAGTATCCGTTCGACTACATAATTCATACTGTGGTACCAGTCTGTCATAGCATGTCCGATCCTGCGAAGGACATCTATGAGCCTTCTATTAATGGGACTTTGAATATACTTAAGGTTGCCCTGAAGCCGTCAGTGGCAAAGACTGTCAAGCGAGTCGTTCTCACATCTTCAGCTCTAGCAGTAGCTGGATGCCACAAGGAGATCCCCAAAGGCGTCATATACACGGAAAAAGACTGGAATCCGATTACGGCCCAAGAAGGACTTTCTGGTGGTAGTCTGTTCCTGGTTTACACGGCAGCAAAGACAATGGCTGAACGGGCAGCCTGGGAATTTTGGGAAAGGGAGAGGCCATCGTGGGGGCTATCAGTCATTAACCCTGCCCTTGTTTTTGGCCCAATTATCGGTCTTGTGTCATTAGATCATATCAATAACTCTGACCGAAAATTATGGAGTATCTATACGGCGGATCCCAACTTTAAGAGCGCAGCGAACGTACCGTGGGTTGATGTTCGCGATGTGGCTCGAGCACATGTAGCTGTGCTTCCTCTCAACACCAACGAGCGGTACTTGGCTGCAATAAATAGCTTTGAAAACAAATCGGCAGAGAAAGTGTTCAAAGAGCTGTATCCTGATCGAAAACTTCCTAAATTTGGAGATGGAGAAGCGCTCTTCAAGGTGGATGGATCTAAGCTGACACGAGAGCTTGGTATAGAATACCGCGACCTGAAGACATCTGTTAGGGGCACCATAAACAGTATTATCAGTGCGACTGGTGCGAATCCTTAGAAATTCTTGTACCATAAGGCTGCGGCGAAAAGACCAAACATTGGAGCGAACTGGAGCTTAATTGTCTTTCAAGTGAGTCACCTGTCGGACATAAGTAGCAAGGAAGCTTCTTAAGGACATGTTCTGCGGATTTGGATTCTTTATGTCTCGAAATCTCTGAAAGTGTTGTTTATTAGAGAGGAACAGGAAAAGCTGGGTGATCTCAGTTTCGTTTACGCTCAAGAGATAGTATACTATGTTTATCTATTTACCAAAGAACTGGTTTTAAATTCCGGTATCACGAGTAGGCGAGTTAATTACAGACCGATGGGTCATTTCGGATGAGATGGCATTCATTAAGTGCACTGCCACAAAGGTGGACACGGAAAAAAGACACTCTCAAGCGGTGTCATTTACATCAAAGCCCGCTTTGACCTAGTCGACTTGTAGCCCTGTTCTCAACGTTGTCTTATGAACCCGTGTTAAATACAAGGAACAGTGGTGAGCTATGAGTAAGGCCACGGATGGCTCCAATGCTAATGATAATCTCTGCTGAGGTTCCAGGATATGGACTTTCTGAGCATTTTCTTTGATGGCAAAAACTGTACCAAGGTATATCAATGACTCTGTCGATGGCTTGGACTATAGTGTTACCGCGCCAGTATATCCTGACCATTCTTAGTTAATATCTATAGAATTGCATCACGCAAACAGGCAGTGGGATATTCAAGTGGATCACGTTGATCCTAGGCTGATGGCACTTCTTCTTGGGCCATCAGATGGTAATTCATAGAATGATGACTTTGTTTATCTCTGTTTGTTTTTCAGTCTAGGCATCATTATTCTGCAATCAAAGGAGAGAGGGGCGCCAGGCCCATAAAGAATTAACCCTTCCAACACGTAGGAACACTTATGGCAAGTAGAATGTTCCTATTTGGGAATTTTTTTACTGACCGACATTGACAGCAGCATGAGTGATACTTGGCAAGCGCAGACGGCAAAGAAGAAGACACGATAAAGTATATGTAAATGATATCTAATAGCTTCTACTAAGGCTTTCACAACAATATCAGCTGCAAAAAATAGTCAAAGTGGACTATTGGATCCAAACAATGGTATTCAGGCCACCCATAAAGAATATGAACGGGTTCATCACAGAAGATGACAATAGGCCACGTGAAAAGAGTAAATGGACTGTACAAGTTATAAATGTTTCTAATGGATCATTCTCAGAATAAGCTTCAATCAATGAGCAAAACCAAATCCCAGGGTGAAAAAGAAACACTTTGGAGAAGGCACTTAGAGAGAGACTTAGAGAGTTACTCTATTTACTGCTGCTGAACTGTAGAATGTGTTCGAGCAGCTTAAGTAAGTTAAGTAACAAGTTAAGTAAAGGTTCACTCAGTAGAGCAGTCTCTCGACAAATTTCTAGTGACGTACCCAGTACTGTTCATGAGCGACTCTTTTATACTTGTTAATTATCTGAAGGCTTCTGGGACTCTTTTGTGTGCGAAAATATACTTTCCTGATATGTTCTCTTGACAAATAGTAAGCAAAAACAAGTAACAGAGGTATACAAGCACTTTCACTTTAATAAAAGAACTTAAATATGAATTGAGGCCAGATTTTACTCCGGTTATTGAGAATACGGAGACCGTTCGGCCATGTCCGACAAAGGATACTCAATGAGAATTGGCCAAGTCATCAATCAATCCATAAAGATTGCTTTTCGGCTGTCCCTAACCTGTGAATAAGACGGCGATCTAAATAGATCACTTACACCTTTTTCTTCTTTTGGTTCGTCTAGCGGCAGTAAACAAAATATCTGTAGTGAGGAGTCGATTCAGGCGTACTCTATTGGCCCACTGTTCTCCTATTTTGTGTCCCGGCCATACAGTGGTTCAAAGAGGATGAGTAGAAACAGGGATTTAGCCGAAGGTGATTAATATCACGTAGAAGGTAAACCTGTGCATTTCAAAATCATAGCACATTAACATCAAAATGGCTTTGGTCGATGCCGGTTCTTATCATCGGGTTCTAATCAACGCCGCAGCATGCATTTCCGATGCCCATGTCGTGCTCGGACTTCCACATGTAATGATGACAGAATGTCTTCCAAGCAGACGAATTGAAAGGTAGAGTATATTTTGTCCTATCGCTCCGTCTTTTGCCAAATAAGTTTCTGCCTTATTCAATGTCGCTTAAGGAAACAGCAAGCGTGGAACTTCGAGAAGTCGGTCTGAACGAAGACGACAGTGCCAAAGAACAAAAAAAATGGTATTATTATCTAAGCTGGTATGAGCCTGGAATGTCACGGAGAGAAAAGCTGTTCGTTTTCAAACTCGATTGGTGTATTCTGTCTTTTGGATGTCTCTCATTCTTCACTAAATATCTCGATCAATCTGCGCTTACCAATGCCTATGTGAGGTAAGATAGAAGAATATGATGATAGTTACTGATCTCTAGTGGTATGAAAGAGGATCTCGATATGAAAGGCAACGACTTGAATTATGTTGTTGCGGTATTCTGGTGCTCGTACTGCGTTTTTATGATTCCCGGCTGTCTGGCCCTCACTAGATTGAAGCCGAGCATTTTACTACCTCTCTGCGAGTTCGGATGGGGGTTTTTCACTCTTGGTTGCGCGTTTGTCAAAGATATCAACGGCCTTTATGCTTGTCGGTTCTTTGTTGGCTTATGTGAGACGATGTCGTTCACGGGGACGATCTATGTGATTGGTTGTTGGTATCGCAAAGAGGAAGTTGGAAGGCGCATAGCTCTCTTCTTTATTGCTTCTCCTTTAGGAACCATGTTTGCTGGGTATCTTCAAAGTGCTGCGTACACGAATCTCAACGGAGTTCATGGACTAGAAGGATGGCGCTGGCTCTTCATCATTTGCTTCATTATAACAATTCCAATCGCCTTGCTCGGGTTTGTCATTTTCCCTGATACCCCGGAAACCTGCCGTTCTAAAATTTTCACGGAAAAGAATCTCGAACTGGCTCGGGAAAGGATGAAAGATCAAGACGTCAAACTAATCACGCCCAAATTGAACTGGAAGATCCTTAATAGAGTCCTCTCGCGGTGGCATTGGACTGTCTTTGTGTTTCTCTGGTGTATCCTTGACCAGGCTTTCTATGCCTCAGGGACTCCTTTCACCTTGTATCTCAAGGCGCATCCAGAAAAGTATTCTATTTCACGGATAAATAACCTACCGACTATTGCCTCGGCTTTTAGCATCGTCTCGGCTCTCCTAGCAAACGCAGCTGTAGACAAGACCGGTAATCGAGCTGTTCCGGCCACGATCGTCGCTGTTCTAGTATTCATCGGTTCGGTCTTGCTAGCAGCTTGGGATATACCAGAGGGCGCGAAATTCTTTGCCTGGTTCATGTGCGGTTGTGAAGGAGGTAAGGCATTCACGTGAATAAAGCTAACTGTTTAAGCGTTATCACCATTGTTCATGGGCTGGGCTTCTTATCAAACTCGCCACGATGCCGAAGAGCGCGCGATCGTTACTGCAAGTATGAACTGTATCGGTCAAGCTATGACTGCTTGGTCCTACATCATAACCTGGCCTGTCACGGATGCCCCAAGATTCAAAATGGGATATATTTCTGCTGCTGTGGTGGCAGGGGTGCAGATACTTACCATCTGGTTGATCTGGTATCTTTCAAAATGGGACGAGCGTCAATGGGCCAAGGCGTCTTTAGAGGAGAATATCCACGACGATGCAATTAATTACAAGGACGAGTTGAAAATCAAGAGTAGTTCTTGACTATATTGATGACCAATGAAGCTCTGTCGAAAGGTCGAAGGTCGCTAAGACCAGTCGCAAACTCTGGTACAGAGAAAAGCATACGTACTGGCATGTGATTCATCTGTTTATCATTATACTGGATGGTCAAGAAGATTGAAAAGGCCCTACAGTGCTTTTATAGTTAGTGTTTAGTTAGTCTTTACGTAAGTTCTAGTTATTAAAGCAGACAGATATCCCGTAATTCCTAACGAACAATCCAAAATAGGCTTCTCTGAGCCTTGCCCACAAATACTCCGGAAGATAACAAAACATTAATGACGGTAGTTTGCAATTTTAAATATAAACGTCTCACCTTTTCTAGGTGAGAGGGCGGGCGATGACGACAGGCGAGAAATTCTGGAAGTATAAACTCTGAAAGTAAGCACACCATCGAGTAATTGTCTTCTATAATTTTGAGGAAAGTACAGCTGTTGCTTTTCAGCAGATTTTTTAGTTTCGCCAGGCCTTTTGGTTTCACAAGGTTCTTTGGTTTCACCAGGCCCTTTGGAAACCCGTGACATGTTGTTAGTCGAGTCGAAGACAAACTGCATGATTATAGGCAAATAGTAATAGAAGTCGCTAATTTCAATTTAGAGAGAAAATGATAAGAAAGAAAGGGCGTAAGTCCATGACTTAATCATCGACAGAAAGCATTTGTTGATTGATATCCTGATGGGGGTATTTGCGGCGCACTCATCTCCCAATTTTGGCCTGTCAGAAGAAAATGTTTCTTGTCTCTGCTTCTCGGTAAATAATGGGATAGGAGCTCATTGCTTTGTCTTTTAGAAAGTAGACTTCCTTTTTTCCTCGATGATTTTCGCCCATGCCGAGAAAGATATCAAGACTCACTGGGTCATAGCTCAGCTGGAGAGATTCCAAATCTTAAATGAGTCCCTAGCTGCCGCTTGATTTCCTCAACGTATCTGCTGCGATTGCTATCAGTAGCACAAAGGCCCAGACAGTCTATTATGCGATTCATACAATGAACATGGTTACTAGAGCGTCCGATTGTGTATAATATCCACTCATACTTATAATCTGCGGCATTCTCTGAGGTCAGGAACTCCAGTGTCATGATCGCACCGTCCACGACTCGTTTCTGATACGATGACAGTTCTTTTTTTTTGTCTTCTTTTTCGATCAGAGTCATATAGACTTGTTCCACCAAAAGAACAGTCGCAGCATAAAGCAAAGCTGCGTATATACTCGCTGAGTCGTATATATTGACTATCGGGCGCCAAGAACCTAAGCTTTTTCGTACCTCCTCCAAGTAGACCATTTTAGACTGCCGTGAAAGGCATTTGGAAGAAAGCACTATGATATCGGCAAATATCTTATACAGCTCGTGATGGAAGCTGATCTTCGAATTAGGCAGTAGCGTATGATCTGTCATTGATAAGCAATGAAACAAAAATCTATGGGATTCCAAAGTCTTGGCACAAGAGAAAGACAATGTTGAAAGCAATAAGGTATGTTCAATATAGATTTCGATTGATTTTTGCGTAGCTTGATCTGTGGACCCCCTAACCACTTTACTCTCCAAGACAAGAGATACAATAAGCAAGTGTCTCCATGACTGATCACCCTCAGGAGACCGACAGAACTGAAAGAGACTAAAGGATAGGCAGGTGCTATTGATCCACTTTTCGGAGCCTTGAAGAATTCCTCTCTTCAAATCATGAGTTATTTCATCCATTACATTATTATAATAAGGCAAGGCTTTTGTCCGCAACTCAGGGTCGGGACTAATAATGAGCAATATGACAAGAATCAGATATGGATATTCCCGACAGATAGGCCTCAGACAGGGTCGAATTTTTGCTAAGATGGAAGAATCTGAAATGCAAATATCAGAGGTAGTAGTTTCTTCTATGGTATCGATCGTAAGAGATTCTCCACGCCCGTTAATCGAATCCGAGCAAAGGACAGGCTTATCACAACACCCCATACCGCATTTCTCCTTGTATGGAGTGTTTTGCTTATCATAATCGCCCTGGGACCAAACGCATTGTAGTTTTAACCGTAAACAGCTGAGACACGAGGGTCGTTGCTCAGGGCATTTTTTCCTACGCTTCCTGTTACCATCAGTACAGTCGGCTGGGACGCTCACCTGCAAGTGAGACAGCCAGTTCGGACTCGTCGATCTTTCTTTTTCGAGTTATTGACGGATAATGAATAGGAAGAAGTGAGATCATCGGGGAAGAAACAAAGAAGACTCCGCTTTGCACATTCTCCGCACACCGGACGATTCTGATCGCATTTGATTTTGCGTTTCTTGCCTAGACGTGATGTTAAAAGGTCGCTTATATTTTATCTCATACAGGTTGAGCATCCTGTCATGGTCTGCGTGAAAAAAAGAAAAAGAACTAAGGATCAGGGAGAGTGTTCCAAGTGATCATACAACGACGTAATCGTCTGAGTTCAAGCTCTTTCGGCTCATTTCTCAATCATAAAAGAAATGATGCAATCCGGAGACTTTCTGCGTCCCGAATAATCTACGTTAACGGTTCTCCGTTAGATCCGTTCGATTAAGCAGTGAAGAGACCAACAGCACTGGCCCTGAGCAAAAGTGCTACATAGGGCGCTTCGACTATCATCTCAAAGAGGAAACTGCATATCTTGGCATCTAACAGTTTCTTGGCATTCTTTTTTTTAAGGGAGAAGGGTTACTGACAATCAAAGTGTTACAACGGGCGCTTCGAGTATTGCCCCAAACAGGAGCTGAACATCTTGGCGTTCTACTCGTTCTTCGAATGAATAAGGTACTGGGATCTAGCGACCACTCTATGGTATTGCGTGATGATGGATCTTATTGTATTTAACTATATATGATGGATAATGGGAACTTTGTTTGTATTGCTATAGGACCATGAGTTCATCGGCAGTAAGCCGTTCTTCTGATGACTCCAACCTCCTCGAAGTACATTCAAAACATGATAGCAAAAGTGGAGCCTCAGTCACTGAGAAAGATTATCAAGATGAGATCTCCAAAGAGAGTCTCCTAACGCGAGAAGAACTTGCGCAATACACCAGACTCTCTTGGTTCAGCAAGGGCAAGAAGTTATCGGATGACACGATCGCGACGACTAAATCTGTGTTTGACGATCCCATTCTATCTCAGGATCATAGACCTAGGGACGACTATGAAGGTATTCACCGGTTTGATCCTTCTTTTAGATGGACATGGGGCAGTGAACGCAAGATCATTCGAAAGCTGGATTTTCGAATTACTCTATGGGCCTTTGTGATGTTCTTTGCTTTAGAGCTTGATCGTGCTAATATCAAACAAGCCAACTCGGATAACTTCTTAAAGGATCTAGGTCTAACCACTGACGATTACAACCTCGGAAATACCTTGTTCCGTATTGGATTCCTTTGTGCAGAATTACCGATGCAGCTCATTTCAAAAAAAATTGGACCCGACCGATGGATTCCCATTGAACTTGTCTTATGGTCGGTTGTCTCTATCTGTCAATTCCGGCTGTCGGGACGTGGAAGTTTTCTCGCTTGTCGATTTATTCTTGCCTTCCTAGAAGGGGGATTTATCCCAGATATTGTCTTGTACCTGTCCTACTTCTACAAAGCCGATGAGTTGCCCGTGCGTTTATCTTTCTTTTGGATCTCCAATCAACTTTGTGACATTTTTGCTGCTTTTGTAGCAATTGGGATTTTGAGATTAAGAGGCACACATGGTCTGCCAGGATGGAGGTATTTGTTCCTTATCGAGGGATTTATCACATTGGGAGTTGGCATAGCCTCTTGGTTTGTTCTTCCCGCTTCTCCAACCCAGACAAAGGCTTGGTATAGACCGAAAGGGTGGTTTACTGATGACCAAGAGAAGATCATCGTCAATCGGATTCTGCGCGATGATCCATCTAAAGGAGATATGCATAACAGGCAGGCCATTAACTTCAAGCAATTCTGGGCTTCTCTAACTGATTACGATCTCTGGCCTTTATATATCATTGGATTGACGTTCCAGTTGCCGACAAATCCCCCAGGAGCATACCTTACTTTGAGTCTCAAGAATCTTGGCTTCAACACGACAGAGACCAATGCCCTTAGCGTTCCAAACCTGGTATTATCCTGTATAAATATGGTCGGTCTCACCTATTTGAGTGAACGATTTAATGAACATGGCTTTTTTGGAATGCTGCAGCCATTATGGACATTACCTTTGGCAATCGCACTTTATACTTTGCCACATGATACTAGTCCATGGATATTTTGGGTTGTCTTGACTCTCTTTTTGGCGTTTCCTTCTTCCCAAGCGCTTAACGTTGGATGGTGCTCTCGGAATTCGAACTCAGTACGGACTCGTACAGTCTCTGCATCGCTCTATAATATGTTTGTCCAGCTATCGGGTATCGTCTCAAACTATATTTATAGAGAGGATGATAAGCCTTATTGTAAGTTGATATTGCCTTGGATTCACTAATCCCCAGATGTTCGAGGCAACCGGGTTATTTTAGGCCTGACATGCATGGACATAGTCTTGTATCTCTTAGCGCGCTATTACTATTGGTGGCGCAATAAAAAGCGTGATGAGAAATGGAATAAAATGACTCCTGAAGAACAAGAGGCCTATTCTTCAACAACAACTGATCAGGGAAATAAACGACTTGATTTCAGATTTGACTTATAAAACTAGGATAAAGAGAATTGGTGTGGAAGTCGAAGAGGAAGAGAAATGATAAGGTAAATATGAAATAGTTCAATATAGAGTGATTCGTCGTATATTGATTTACCTGAACGGGCAGTAGCGAGGCTTCGAGCATTCTATATCAAATGATGATAGTTGATTTTTGAACGAAATGTTCCATACTTATTGCTTTTCCTTTTTGAGGATATTCCGTTGGGTTCATCTAACTAACCTCCTTAGGATCGCCCTTTTGGCGACAAAGCGTAAAATATATATATATAATATTCTAGAGACCTATATTTCCACGAGAATTATATTATTCTTCTTTTCTTCTTCTCTCTGAAAAGAATACGTTCTTGCTTCAGTCAAAGGTGTGGAAAGGCTGTCTTTGCGCATTATCTAGCTCGTGCTGGGATGACTACCACATGACTCAAATATACGCTACGTAGAACAGCTGCCTGCGAGATGATTTCCGGCAGCTAACGCAGATCAATCGATAAAGACGGTATTAGTTGCAATCAAAAAGGAAATTCAACATCAGAAGCATACTGAGCTCTCAAAATTGTTTGTGGTGAACCTCTAAACCTCTATAGTAGTATACTACAAATGGCGGAGACTGGCCCGAATCCGGTAAGTCATCACCGAGGCTGACAAGAGCCCATGATCATCATGTAGTTCATTACTACGTACAATGACATATTGAAACCTCATGCTGAGCAATTGCTATTAGTATGTAAGAATAAAGATGCAGTATTTTATTCTTACCGTGATCTACACCTGGAAACAAGTTGCAACTTGACTCGACGTGGATTCCTTAATGGAGAGCATGACTCCATTAGGCAACTTTAATCCGCACATCCACGACGAAATCGGCAATAGACGACAGGAACGGCGTCACGTTGAGGGGAACAATGGTGCTTATCCCGCGGAGTGTCGACAACATACCAAACGTGCTATTTTCAAGAGCTTCCCGAGAAATATGGGAAAGTCTTAGCGATGATAGGTGTTAATGATTTACAACTCGACGTTATGGAGAAGCAAAGGCAACCAGAGAAGGCTTAGTCTAATAGCCTGTTATCCTTCATATGGTGGTGTCTTCATCTGAAGCTATTCCCGTTTACTCGGTGTTAGCGGGAGCTGGTACAGATCGCCAATGTGCTACATGGCGCCATATCATTAGTTCCCAAGTCTCACGTCAATATCGGAAGTCGTCATGCCTTGAAACTTTCAACAATCAGACGATAGGATACCTATTAAAACAAGCAAAGGCTGGCCCTGATGATAGGATCGACTCCCTGCTGAATCAATATGAGTGAAGTTCCTGTTGAAGAAGAAAAGACTTCAATTGATGAGACACCCGATAAGCACATCACTGTGGATGTAAAGGAGGCTGACGAAGCTCTCCAATATGCTGATCTGGCCCATGGTATTCAGTTCGACAAGGCTAGAGACAGACGATTGCTACGAAAGATAGACTTCTACCTGTTCCCTTTGATGTGTCTATTGTACTCGATTCAATATATGGACAAGGCTTCGAATAGCAATGCTTCGATCATGGGGCTGCGACAGGATCTTCATATGGTTGGAAATATGTTTAGTTGGACTGGTACCTCGTTTTATCTTGGCTACCTTGTGTTTGAATTCCCTGGATCACTCCTCCTCCAGCGTTTTCCTCTAGCCAAGGTGTTGGGAGCTTTTGTCATTGGGTGGGGCTTAATCATCTGTTGTCTTGCAAGTACGCAGTATGCTGGTTTCATAGTCATCCGGACCCTTATGGGAGCTCTGGAATCTGTTGTCACTCCTGCTTTCGTTTTAATCACTTCGCAATGGTACAAGAAGGAAGAGCAATTCTTTCGTACGTCCATATGGTTCTGTTTCAATGGATGGGGAATCATCATGGGCGGTCTCATTGCTTGGGGCTTGCAGAAACGAGATGCTTCCTTGCCGATGGAGTCATGGAAAATCATGTTCATTGTGATTGGCGTTATGACAATTTTCACTGGGTTTTTGGTCATACTACACATTCCAGACAATCCCATGAAGGCCTGGTTCCTAAGTCACGAGGAAAAACTGATGGTAGTGGAGCGAATCCGATCAAACGGTCAAGGTTTCGGAAACCATCATTTCAAGTGGTACCAATTCAAAGAGGCTTTACTGGACATTCGGACGTGGGTCATGTTTATATTTATAGTCGCAACTAATATTCCAAATGGAGGACTGGGAAGCTTTGGTAGTATAGTTCTCACCGGTTTAGGATATGACTCGCTCAAAGCGCTGCTGATGGGGACTCCCCAGGGAGCAGTAGAAATCGTCGGCTGTTTGTTTTTCGGCTACATTGCGTATTATACAGGTGGAAGAATCATTATGTCGACGATCGTCATAGCCATAGTATTGATGGCAAGCTGTCTCTTGGCGTTCGCCAAACAGCAGCATGCGCAATTGGCAGGCTACTATCTCATTGGCATAAGTCCAATGGGTCTGATCTGTTTCCTTAGCTGTATCTCATCTAATACCGCTGGCCACACGAAAAAGATTACGACCAATGCCATATTTTTGATTGGTTATTGTGTTGGTAACCTGATTGGTCCTCAGACTTTTGTCGCCTCAGAATCTCCTTCATATCATAGCGCAAAGGTTGCCATTGTTGTCTGCTATGCAGTGGGGCTTGTCGCTCTAATAGTCTCTTATTTTGTCAACGTCATAGAGAACAAACGAAGAGACCGACTGAAAGAAGAACAAGGCTCAAATTATCAATACATTGAGAATGCTGAGTTTCTTGATCTAACTGATAAAGAAAATCCCGAGTTTAGATACGTTGTCTAGATGGAAGGCTTGTATTTAGAGAAAAAGATTCTTTAGATGGTTAGAGGACATATTTTCATGCTTGTAATGGAGTCATCATCTAAAATTTGGTCCTAGTATTACGAGAACATATACCTTTTTGCTTATTACTGCAATAAGATGGGGCTTTACTCTTTACCATATTGTTTACTCGCTTAATTCCTGCTCTGATGTCTCCTTCTGTGAAGCTAATGTTCTCGTTTGTAGGGACAAGACTGACCTTGAAGTCGTTCGGATGGTGCACCTCAAGTGATATTGTATCAAGCCACTTAGAATGATGAAATCCCTAATTTGTGCTTTCTCGAACTCGATCTATATGACAGCTGGGTTCATAAATGTCTACAGTAAAATGAGAAGAACTAGCCTCTTCAATATACTATCTATACATGTGGCTTTGCATGAACCCTAGTTTCTGGGATCTCCTCATGCAGCTTTTTCAGATTAACTTGAGGCGCAATGTAGTGGGTTCTATCACCTCCGAGTTCTTCGTACAAGGTACGGCCGTTGCCGAGATAGGTAAATCTGTTTCGCGGATTCTGATATCGAATTTCATAGTCTTCCCATCTCGGGCTTTGGCGAGCAACAAGGGAATGAAAAGCAGTCCCTGGCCAGTGAATTGCAGTTCTTCGATTACCACGGGCGTCGCGCTCGGTGAAGTAAGTGTCATACCCTTTGGTGACGGCGCTAGCAGTACTGAATTCATCAATAAGCTCCTGAAACTCTAGAGAAGCATCCAGTGAGGGCGTCACCGAGCTAATCTTTTCCACCTGGATCTTTCGAATTACCTGGGCGACATAAGCAACAATTCGTTCTGCTTGTAAAGGCACGGAGCCTCCCAATGCCCCAGCCTGGACTCCAAAGATGTAAAAGTAATTTGGTATTTTGGGCGCCGCCAGTCCTAGATAGGAGACAGATTTTCCATAGATTGATTTCTCAGCGCCCTGAATAGACTCCAAGGTATGGCCTCCTTGACCGATGACTGGGAAGTGTGGCACAGCACGTCCTTCGTACCCAGTGGCAGTAATGATAATATCGACTGGTCTTTCAATACCATCTGAAGCAGCCACAATGCCTCGTTCGGTTAGCCTTGCAATGGGAGAGATAACCAGGTCGACATGATTTTGTCTGAGTGACTCAATGTAGTCTGGGGCGGGAGTTAATCTGCGGCAGCCTGGAATATACTTGGGCACAATTTTCTTAAACAGCTCCAGATCTCCGTCCGACCTTTTATACAACAAATCAAGAGTTTTTGTAACCAAGTCTTTTAAACCGGGGGCGCCGTCAAATGACCCGTCGAAGCGGCCGTGGGCCCTTGCCTCGAGCTCTTTTCTGAATTTGAGATATTGCTCAGGATCTTGGAAAGACTCAAGATCCTCTTTAGTGTATTCATAGCCCTCAGGGCCTTTCAGAGCCCCATAAAGGCTTTGAGTGATCCAGGTCGGGTTGCGAACATAATGATCAACATGAGCAGCCCGTTTGGTCACCTCAGGCAGAATTTGCACTCCAGTTGCACCATTGCCAATGACTGCTACTCTTTTCCCCTCGAGAGATAAGCTCTGGTCCCATTTTCCAGGATGGACAATCTTGCCTTTGAACGTTTCGATCCCTGGGAATTCAGGTATCCGGGGACGACTAAACCGACCGGTAGCTGCAAGAACAATATTGGCGGTATCAGTGGTGATTTCTCCAGTGGCAAGATTCTTGACTTTAATCTGCCATTGGCCGTCAGACTCGATCCAGCGAGACTCCACCACTTCGTGTCTCAGCTTTGTAAATCTATCAACGCCATATTTCACAGCCAACCCAGTCCAGTAGTCGCGAATGTCTGCTCCAGGAGAATACTCGTACCTCCATTTGAGATTAGGATCAAACGACGCTTGATAGACATGAGAAGGTACATCGCACCGTACTCCCGGATAACGATGACTATACCAAGTGCCACTCTATCAGGTCAGGTAACAGATCAATGAGTCAATTCTTACCACACCATCGAGCTGTTCATATATGGTGATGTCGAGATTGTCGACTTTACGGGGAAGAAGAATTCCGGCAAGGATCCCTGCAAGTCCAGCACCAATCACCACGACCTCGCCGTCAGCTTTCAGCCACAGCAATCGCTACCCTACCTTGATCTTGTCCACGCTCCCCAGCGAAGGTCTTGAGAGGAAGTCATCCGCAAAAGGGCTGAGACTATCCTTTAGTTGAGCTTTCAGCTCAGGAAACAAAGCAAGAAGTTCCGGAATTTCAGACATTCTCCTAAGACATCCTACCCAAGGCATCTTCAAGTTTTATGCCAGCTCTGACGCGACTGCATCTCCAGATGTGATCGTCAGCTAGGATCGCGTCATACACATTTCGCTAATTTGTCGGTCCCCGGCTTCGGGTAGCTAGCCTAGCAGTGACAGTTTACTAATGCAATTTCCCATTACATTGTCTTAGGCTATAGTAGGCTGTAGTTTGGTCCTTGGGTGACTAATACTGATTAGGCTCGGCACCCGCTCTAGTTCCGTGACGAAAGCAGAAGCAAGGCATCAAGTCTGCCATCTAGTATGCAATTTCATGACATGGTCAACCAATTGCTTCTTCAAGACATCTTTACCGAGTACAGTTAATTGTTATCATATCAGAAGCTGTCGTGCGTTACAATTGTCATGAATGGAACCTTAGATATGTACACCAGGCCTTCCTTCCCATTGTCAAATTCTCGTTGCCAAGGATCCCGGAGCTCTAGTTCTGTCCTTCGGTCGAAGCTTATCGTACAGTATGATAGCAAGTATCTTAGGAGAGCACACACAAACAGCTTTGTAACCGAGCACGAATGAGTGTGAAATGGTGATATTGGCTATCTGCTTAGCTAATTGTTTGGTTACGTCTTGTCCTGAAGCAACTGGCCCATTTCTTGTTTTGGTCACCTCAGTGACTCTCTACTTCATTGAAGGTGTACAGTTAAGGAAGTAACCCGCTCTGGTATTTGTAACTGTGTACCGGGGTAACGAGCTTAAAGGCGTGTTGCTAGATTGTTTGTCTACCCGAGCCAGGAACCGTAATCTATGAGCACGCCATATCAAACAGAGCCCGTCGATAGACTTGGGCTTAACGCAAGAACAGATATGAACCAATTGAGAGATTGATAAGCCTTCACAGCTCCAGATATCCAGAAGGCCCCTTAACATGCCAATTACTCTCTATCATCTTCCCGAGGAGGAGTTTTTTGGTGCTCATCCCCGTAAGATCTTCATTCTTTTGGAGGAGTTAGGCTTGCCATGGAATGGGCATCCTGTGCCCAGAAAAGAACTGCGAGAGAATGGAGTACTGGGCCATCCAAATAAAAAAGTGCCTGTGCTACAAGACAATGACATTGTTATTTTCGAATCAATTGCGATCATGCTCTACCTTGTAGACAAATATGACTCTTCTCATCGACTCTTATCGTGGGTTCCAGTGGAGTGAGCGTTCTGACACTAGGACAGACTGGATCCCCAACGGCGAGCTGATACTATATCATGGATCTCACTTCAAGTATCTGGTTTGGCGTATGCGACTAAACTGTGTGGTAGTTAACTTTTAGCATTTCAATGTTCAATTTCGCAGTTCTGAAAGACAACGAGACGCGGAAATATTTCAAGCAGGAAGTATTACATTTCTATGATCTCCTAGACAAACGTTTAGCAGAATCTAAAAGCGGCTACATTATTGATTCTGGCTTCTCAATAGCAGATATCGCGTGGATCTCTTTTGTTGACGAGCAACGACGGCTGCGTCTTGGTCTTGATGACTGGAAGATTTTCCCCAATCTGGACGACTGGAGACTCCGGGTCTCTACTAGAAAAAGTGTCCAGAAAGCGTTTCTATCTGATTCAAAGCTATCGAGCGGTCTACCGTCTATAAATAAACTTTGAGCAAAAAAAATCATTTTATTTTTCAAGACTATGTCACTATCACGGATAAATATCATCTTCGCTCGTAGACTCATTTACCAGTCCATCATTTTTGCTGTCTTCAAAGGATCCTTCCTCCTGCTGAGAACGTACAAGATCAAAGTATCGCCTCTTTCTAAAATAAAGTTAGCACTGAGAAACGACCATACATACTCATCCCTTCTGAAGAGAATATTGATAGTGACACCAAGAATAATCATGAGAGCTGCGCACGTCGCCGTGTAGCAGTATCCTTTAAAATATCGCGGTGCGTCGACTGTTTTCCAGACCAACAGCGGGATCCAAACAAGGGTCGACTGAGAAATTGTATTCATGAGAGTCAGCACAACTGCTCTGTAGTTATCATCAAAGCGAAGTATATCATTGGCCCACGAATAAAAGATGGGCGTCACTGCTGTGCCTAGATGTTGCGTCAACATGGCATACCACTTGCTGTGTTCAGGTATATTCCAGGTTGCCAGGAGTGCGAGAGACGTCAGATTAAGTATTTCAACAACGGTGAATGTGAACCACCGTAGTCCAGTCAAGTCAGCAAATGTCGAGACAATGACCATGTAAACAATTCCCAGACCCGGGGACAAGGCAGATAGATTGTTCAGTCTTGCAGTTGAAAACCGCTTGAGACTCTTTAACCACAATAGATAACCGGGCTGTTGAGGAGATTGAGAGTTATTGAGAAAGATGGCCCAAGGAACGAGGATCCAAAAATGCCATTTCGTTAGCATTGTTTTTAGAATGACTTTGGCTTCAAATTTGGGTTTGGCTTTTCCATCTTCCCTGATTCTTTTGATAGCCAACTCCTTTTCCTCTTTGGACAGAAACAGGGAATTGCACTTATCTGGAGTACCGGGCCAGATAAGATATCCTAGAACTCCCACGGGCAATGAGATGATGGTGTTGATGATATACATCCATCGCCAGCCAGCAATACCAAGATGACCATTGAGAGAGGAGTAGACAGAAGCCTGCAGTAACCCAGAAGTCATAGAACCTAAGTAGTAGCCAATATAGAATATACTGCCACGTCTCGCAAGCTCATCTCTCTTATACCAAGAACCGAGAACGTATTGTATAGCAGGAAAGGAACCGGCCTCAAAGACTCCAACCATGAATCTATAAGCCATCATCTCACCATAACTCTTGGCTCTATATTGAGCAAGAGTAAAAAATCCCCAACCTATATCCATTGTGGGCAAGACATAATTCATTCTCACTCGCGGAAAGATATAAGTACAAGGCAGCTGGAAAATAATACAGCCGAGGAAATACATGGTATTGAAATGAACAAGATCATTTCCTCCAAGTTTTAAATCTTCTTGCATACCACTCACATATGCGTTATCTGGCCGTTAGATATCCTGAAACGTGAATAGACTGACTTATATTACTCGCATCGAGCATTTTGACCCAATAACAGACTAAGCTATAGAAGGCAACTAGAATGTCAAGCTTGATGATTAGTCGACGTTCTTCAGGAGTGTCATTCTCGTTAAACCAGCGAAAATAGTTTCGCAACCCTCGACGAGGCGAGTTTTCTAGTAGATTTCGATGTTCGTTTTCATTGAATATCCACCACCACTTCCGAGGCGGAGGAGAACGAAGACCTATTGGAGCCGTCGATTTTTCGATGACCGTGGTATTCAACTGTTCTTTAGTCATACTGCGGCCGGTGTCTTTTCCAGAAGTAGAAATTTGGAGAAATTGGAAATCTTATATAGATCTCACCGTAACCACATTAGAGTAATCGCAGGAGTGGAGCGTCCCGAAACCGTTAGAAACTAGTGAATTTTGCAGCATCACGTCTTGCCGAAATTCAAAGGCAACATTCCACTTATCTCAAAGACAAGTAATATTGGCCCCTATTCTCCCAGACGGGAAAAGTCAGCCATTTTGACAGGATGATCACGTTAAACTTTGAATATCGATATATTTAATGCCCCAGAATGTTCATATATATGATCGAGCCTGAGAGTACTTGTGTAGAATAGTCACATTTGGTCATTTATAGGAAATCATTGGCAGCATTGTCTGACAATGCTTTCTCTGCTAACATTCTATGGCCTTTCTGGGGAAGTTTTGGCTATTAAGGGTCAAATAGATGTTCATTTAAGGAAATAGACGTAAATTTGTCCTGTCAGATCTGTGTCTCGTTCCTTCGGATCAACTAAGAAAGACCTATATCCGACAAGAAAGCTTGTTTCCATGCTAAGAAACCAGTGCCAAGATATCGGCGATATTCGCTTAATAGGAATTGAAAATTTGAAGCTTTGATCAAGAGAAATTATAAATTTCCGTAATCTCCGCGAACGTGGAAGGGCTGTATTCGGATCTTATGGCCGCACATTATCTGCATTAGTCGTTATTCCAAAATGGTGGTATTCTTGATTCATGAAAATTCAGGATAGATCCTCAGGCAACCTTTTCCGGTCCCGGTTGGTTTCCGAGAGATTTGCTCATTTTGAAGGATTGGTTGCAACGAAACGAACCTGCTGCGTATCGAATATAGATAAGAGCGATACCAGATAAATCAGCCGTCGACCAGTCTTCCAATTAAACATGACCAGCTTTATTCTGAGCACGAAGCGAAGTATTCCGTCAATTGCATATGGCACAGGAACAGCAATTGCTCGCTCTAAAGGCGAAGACAAAGTGGATCAGAAGATTGTTGATGGGGTTAGTTTGGCACTAAAGATCGGCTTTCGACATATAGATACTGCTGAAATGTATAACACGGAACAAGAAGTCGGAGAAGCACTTGCCAAGTCCAACATTCCTCGATCGGAGTTATTCATCACAACGAAAACTCTAAAAGGTGCGGGAAATGTGAGAGTAGCGCTTCTAGAGTCGTTAAAAAAACTTCAGACCAATTATGTGGACCTTTATCTTCTTCATTCTCCAGAAATTTCAGTCGCAAGTCATGGAGTATCTCTCGAGGATGCTTGGAAAGGCCTGATAGAGCTGCAAAATGAAGGTCTGACTCGAGACATTGGAGTGTCCAACTTTTCTCCTCAAGATATAGACCGTCTGTTCACAAGTTCAGGAGTATATCCTTCTGTCAACCAGATTGAGTTTCATCCCTATCTTCAAAATCAGACTCCCGGTATAATCGAGTACGCTAATCATCATAATATACTTATAGAGTCCTATAATAATCTGTCACCTCTGACTAAGACACCCGGAGGACCGGTTGATCCTGTTGTGGAGAAACTTGGATTGAAGTATGGCAAAACTTCAGCCCAGATTCTTCTTCGTTGGGTGCTAGATCGTGGAGTTCTCCCCGTGACAACTTCAAGAAACCAAGACAGGCTAAAGCAGCAGTTTGATGTCTTTCAATTCAAACTGCAACCTGAGGAAGTCGCTGCAATCTCTGAGGCGGGAAGTAAAAAGGAAGTTCGATCTCATTGGCAAAATATATTTGGCTAATATTCCGAACCGTCATCGCGAGCCCAAAAGATCTCCTAAAAACCATTGCTATTGGTATACTGAAGGACTACTCGCATTAGATATAGAAAAGTAGCATATAGATACTATCTTGTTTCCGCAATTACTGTAGTAAGGGGACCATCAATATCCATCTCTATCCCTCAAATTCCGCATAGATTGATCACTGTCTTCGAAGCCATTGAGCGGTTCTTCTGCGCTTTATTTACCTCGCTGTTCGATCCTTTCAATTCGGCAGCATCAACGTGCCACCACTTCAGAGGACCAAGAAGTATCGAATAATGATCTACTCTTATCTTGTCTTAATGGAGCATATGAAGCCTCGTGTTACAGTCATGTGACGTTAGCTCAAGCGACCTATCTTCTGCTCTGCCAAAATAGTTCATGTCTACTGTGCACCAAGTACCGAATTTGTTAAAAGTGTTGAAATTTCTGGATAAATTTATTATTTTATCTTTTCTAGACTAGAGATAAAGATGCACTGAGCAGGATCTGCAACTGACAGGCAGTCTCAGTTGCGGCCAACGCAGCCAACGCAGCCAACATATCCTACACAAGACTTTACAGAAGTCGACAAAGCACTATCATAAAAAAATCTAGCTCCTTTCAACCTGGATAATATGCTACATTAATAGATGACCAGCCTGCTGATCCCAGACTTTCAAAGCCATCTGCTCAAACAATTGCTCTTCAAAGAGTCGGATGTCATCTCTCATCTGAGAAATGACTTCTGGAGATAATCCCGGGGGATAGGCACCCTCTGAAAAATATGACTCTGGTGAATCGTCAGAGTCGCCTGTCGAAGACCACGATTTATCAGTTGAGACGCAGAACCGAGTTGTGAACTCGCTTGCATCAGGATCGAATTCGAGAAGAAGTTTCTTCCAAGCATTAGTTTTATACTCGTCAACGAGATTCCATCGTTCTTTACACAGTTCGGAAGTATTATAACCCAGGTATCGCAGCTTTGTTGCTGCTTTCTCCACAAGTGATACCCGCTCGTCAGATGTAAACCGAGCAAAGTCAGACAGCTGGACTTGGGGATGAACGTAAATATCCTGAGCCGTTATGATCAGACTGTGAAGCAATGTGAATAATGCATGAAGAGGTTGGTATTTCCGAATTTCCCAGACATATATTATATTTCTCGGTTGTTCGCCGTATCTTATCATCTCCTGAAGAAAGTGCATGGCTGCTTTGATTGATCTGCAGTTTATTCTCTTTGTCTGCGGGGCTCCAGCAAGCGAAGATGACGTCGCTATCTTCTGCGTTGATCTATGTGAAAGTTCTTTATTTGAGTGATTTTCGCCAGCGCCAGTGGATTCTATCAGCTTCCTGTGCATTAATAGGCAGCATCTGTCGGGAAAGGTGGATATATTTGAGGAGGCAAAATTGATGAAAAGCTCCATGTCGCCTGAAAAATGATCTGGATTGTTGATTTTCTTGATTGCTGTTTGACAATCAAAGGAAAAGTCCGCCAGTGCCGCCTCGAGTTCATGTAGCTCATCATCTCTCGGCTGATGGAGCCCGTATAAGGTATGAAGAATTCTATTTGATGCAAGAATCCACTTGAACCTTGCGTTGGCAAACGCAATCGTGTGGTCGAAAACAAGTCCACTTCCTTGGTCTCTTGACTTGTGATATTCAACTGGGAACATAGTGTCGAAATGATTTATTGAGACGAGAGGAGGAAGACCATTGGATAGTGAAGTGACACCGTCAAGATAGACAACGCTCCACCATAAGATACGCCGAAGCTGTATTTCTTTGGTGTCTGTTAGCCCATGATATTTTACCGGATCCCTGTGCAGTTCCAGTAACTGAGCCAACCGTAGAAGCATTGCTACACTGCCACTATCGTCAATTCGGCAATCATTGCGACTGACCGAATGTAGGATGACGGAGACTTGTAAACCAATAATGGTCGCCTTGCGAGGAAATTGGTACATTGCAAGACCTAGCTCGGCTCCGCTCATGAATCGACGCATGTCACCAACCAGTAGGTCAAGCCTGTCAGCTCGCAGACCAGAAAAGTTTGCCTCTTCGTAAGCAGAAACTGATGCTGCATAAAGAACAGCGAGTAGCAATGTGAGAAAAGCAAGATCCGCCTCTTGGTGATCATGTAAGAAAGCTTCATACTTGGGCATGAATATGGACCAGTCGAGCACTGGGTCAATAGGGTGTATAGAAATAATGTACCTATTAACAAGGGAGTTCATCTTACTACTCTCTGGAAGATATTGCATCAGTGTATTTCGATTAGGATCTGGACTGGCCCAGTTCTGACTCAATGAGGCTGCCATAATATTGGTATAAATTGGGCCTGATCGTAAAGTCAGCTCACACTCTGAACTCTTTCCGTTTTGTTCAGAAGTCTCGCTATCTTCCATATAGAAAGGCCAAATGATCGAGGGGATTGAAGGAGCTGAATCAATATCATTACATTCCGCACCAATAGAGCGCTTCTTTGTCTCGTTTTGCTTTTCACCGACAGATGAATCAGCAACACTGGCCCTATTCGTCTCACAGCTGTGACGGCTTTCTTCTCTGGGACTGAACGTGCTCAACGGCGTCTCTTTATTCGCAGCATTGATTAGGCGAGGAGACTTTGCGATCTCCATCAACAACAAAGCTCCCTCTTGGGCAGACGGGAAAGCATCCCTCGGTTGCCTGTTATAAAGACACTTCCTTCCGAAGCGTCTACAAGGTCCACAAGTAGGCTCCTGTCGATCACATTTTCTTTTCCTCTGGCGGCAAGTGACACATGACGCTACCCGGCGTTCTCTGAGATATGGGAGCTCCAATATTTGGCTTCCTGGAGGCCCACATTCTCTGTTTGACATGACAGTCGGCCTCAGTACTGCTCGAACAGTCCCATTTAATTCAGGGCGCTAGTTGGTCTTGTTTGGGCGATGAGTCTGTTGTAGGGTGAGAAAGGAAGACGGTTCACTATCATCTGTCGCAATCTCACGAGTTGTGTCGAAGGCGTGATATTACCAGTACAATCAATGAAAGTCTTGGCTCTCAGATAGTCCGATAAGTCAGCGCTCAAGAAATATTCGTCATTTGTGCAAGAGCCCCAGCAGGCGGGCTTGTGCCTGAAAAGGGAACACAAGGGCCATATACGGCGGGGATAGTGTATCGGCCGAGTCCGAGATAGGAGAAGAGCTTCCCCACGGCGAAAGCAGTCGACATTGAGAAGCTGGATGATACTATGAGGTGAATGGCATTTAAACAAAATTCTCCTCGATCAAGAATTGCTCTTGAACACTACAAGTGCGCGAAGGAAACAAAAGCACCCACGTACCTTTTAAAAAGATAAAAACGACAGATGTCTCTTGAAGGAAAGATTGCGCTTATTACCGGAGGCACCCGAGGAATCGGAAAAGGCATTGCTCTAGAGCTAGGGCGAAATGGTGCTCGTGTCGCGTTCACCTACGTTAACGCTTCTTCAAAAGGCAAAGCTGACGCTGTGGTGGCCGAGATCAATAGTTTTACATCCAGCGATGGCCACACAAGGCGTGCAATAGCCGTCTTGGCGGATGTTAGTCAGACCGATTCAGGGGATAAGGTGCTAAGTATTGTGACGGAGTTCTTCCAGACTCCTGTTATCGATATTCTCGTCAACAATGCAGGAACGTCGATCTTTAGTCCGCTGGAGGATGTCACAGAAACGACGTTTGACTTGCAGTTTGGAATCAATGTGCGAGGTCTTGTCTTTTTCACTCAAGCGATCCTTCCAGCCCTAAAGAAAAGCTCGTCGGGACGAATAATCAATTTATCTTCAGGAGCGGCCAATAATGGCCAAATAAATTCTACAGTCTACAGTGCAACTAAAGGTGCCATCAATGCCTTGACTCCAGTATGGGCGTCTGAGTTTGGGCGAGCTTATGGTATCACAGTCAATGCTGTTAATCCCGGCCCAGTGATCACCGACCTCTTTAATGCGACGGCTGGCAAAGATCCTTCAACACTGCCACCCTTCCCATCTGCTGCGACTCGCCTGGGAGACGTTCAAGACATCGCGGACGTTGTAGCGTTCTTGGCGTCCGAAAAATCTCGCTGGGTAACTGGTCAAATATTGGACGTAAATGGTGGACGTTTTGTAGGGTTTAGATAATTAGTGTTGTGCAAATTTTGAATTAAGCCGTCAGGTTGATTCCATTCCGTAAGATTCAGACCGACAATGGCACTCTGGGCATCAAATGTCTCGGGAAACCTAGTCTGCCACTCCGATGAGTGGCGGGAAAAGCAAACAATCGCAATCTAGATCGAGATCTTCAAGCTGAGCTCTGCATTGTCAGTCCAAGAGGAGGTCTCTGTTCCTTAATTAAGGCCTCTGATGGTGCCCACATGCCGGGGACTATTCCAAGAAGAGTAATTGCCAAGAAGAAGGAGCGGGCCAGGAGCCAAAACAAGTAAACGGCCGCCATTGAGCCGTCGAATTTATTCAATCGAGTCTTGGTTTTCCTACCTGATTAGGCAAGAGGCCGACGCTGTCCATCGCGCTAAGGCGAGCGACCAAGTCTCCGCGAAATTGTGCAAAAAGAAAAAGCAAGCACGTTAACAATAGTAGTCCAAGACTTTAAAATGATAAGAGTATTCAACAAGATGAGCTTAAATAGACAGTTCCGCCTGGATTGAGCAAAGAGCCTATCCTGAGCAAGTACCGATGAGTTCGTCGAAAGAAGAAATCATCGTCCAGTCTTCCTACGACAGCGCCGACTCGGTCGAAGAAGTTGACAAAGTCGTCAATGTTCGTGATGCCGATGAGCTATTCAAATTTATGGAACAATATGGAGATGTCGAACCGCTGAATGAGGAAGAAGAGAAGAAGTTTCGAAGAAAGAACTTCACCATCATTCTGGTGCTTGTGATGTTTATCAATATAGTGCTATTCATGGATAAGGCTACCATTGGATACACTGCAGTCCTGGGTTTATATAAAGATACAACTATGAATAAATCTGACTTCAACAACCTCAACTCGATCTTCTATGCCGGCTACTTGGCCGCCCAATGGCCCGGTCATTGGCTTATGCAGAAGCTTCCTCTCGGTAAATATATTGCTCTCACAGTCTTCTGCTGGGCTATCGTGATAGGATGCCATGCTGCCTGTCGCAATTACGCTGGACTGATGATTGTTCGTCTCGTTCTGGGTATGGTGGAAGCAGTGGTCGTTCCGGCATTGGAAATGACTCTTGGTATGTTCTTGACCGCCGAGGAAAGAGAGACTGCCCAGCCGATTTTCTGGGCTTCCTCTGCGGCCGCTCCTGTGGTCTCCAGTTTTATCGCCTATGGTCTCTTGTATACCCACACAACCATTTATCCTTGGAGAATATTCATGGCAATCAATGCAGGCATTAGTCTAGTCTTGTTCGCCTTTGTTTTCATTTTCTTCCCCGATAACCCTGCCAACGCCCGCTATCTGAGCATCCGCGAAAGGGTCTTCACCATCAAGCGCGTTCAGGAGTCTACCTCGAGCTCTATTGAACAGAAAACCTTCAAAAAGGCCCAACTAATTGAATGCCTCAAAGATCCAATCTCTTGGCTTTTTCTCTTTCAAGCCTTTACTCTTATGCTTTCAAATAGCTTGACCTACCAGCAGAACCAGCTCTATGTGGACATCGGTGTCGATAGCCTTGGATCTACTCTGGTCTCAGCAGCGGGTGGAGGCTTTGACATCGTTGTTTTCATCCTTGCTTCTTTCCTCATTAAGTATGTCCCCAACCAAAATGGCTACATTGGGGCGGCTTTCCTGGTTCCAACGCTCGCCGCTTCAATCGCAATGGTTTCCATTCCCTGGGGTCATACCTATGCTTTTCTCGCCATGATGATTCTAGCAGGGTGCTTCAAAGGTGTCACCTATATCGTCGCTCTAGGGTGGACCACATCTTCTTGCTCGGGATATACCAAGAAGCTCTATCGAAATGTTTTGTTCATGATCGGCTATGGCGTTGCCAACATCATTTCACCTCAACTATGGAATCCAAAGGACAGTCCCAGATATTACCCTTCATGGATTGTACAGATAGTCGTCTCTTTCTTCTTAAATATCGTCATTCTGTTGACTATCCGCTTTATACTCGCTCGAAGAAACAAACAGAGGCGTGAATTTCTCGCCTTGAATCCAGACTATAACGTCGGAATTGTGACCACGGTTGACGATGAAGGCTTGGAAACGAAAGAGAAAGTCAATATTGCTATGCTTGACCTTACTGATTGGGAAAACAAGGCCTTTATATATCCTCTTTGAACTTTGTTATGTTGGTACTAAATCTTTTGAGTATTTAGCCGAGTAGACTGGACGATCGAACAAAGATAGAATAGATGATTTGATCATTGGACCAATTGTTTCAAAAATTGAGCATAACGTAACACTTTTCAATAGAAGTACAAAATAGGCAGCCTTTCATAATTGTCTAAGTATACATTCTAATATTAGGGTTCAAGTTCTCTAAAAAGTTTAAGCTCATGAAACATAGATGCCCAACTCAATACCATGCTTTTGTAGTAATATAAAAATGCAATTATCACTTTTGCAGAATATAAGTCACAGGAAGAGTATAGCTTATGACAAGTTCTCTGTGAAAAACGGAAGTGCCATCTCTTCCAATTCATTTTCCCCGAGTCGAGCAAGAAAACTCTCTTCGACATCATCAACAGCGCCTTCTTGTTCCTCTTCAGAGTATTCACTATCACTGTCTGGTCGCAAAGTCCTAGTAACGAGAACACCATCTTGAACAAATGGTAAATAGCCTACTATAAGTTCCACACTTTTGAGAGCATCAGCCATTTGCTGTGAAGCGACAGATGACACGCGCAGCATCCATCTATAGTTTTTGTAATCCGATAACAATGCCTCTGACTCGCCATTATCAGTCGCAGTGACCAAGAGAAGGGCGGCAAAACTACCAATAAGAGCAAAATTAGAACTAGCAGACGAGTGCCAAAAGGCTTGGAAATGTTCGGGACGGAGGTCTCGCACGAACTCAATGGCTGCTACTAACCGCTCCCGGGCAGCATTTCTGCAGACTATTACCAAATCACGAGAAACTTGGGCGTTATTTAGAGAGTGGATAATGCGCCCATGCAAGGTTATCTCGGCAGCTAAATAAGCCAAAAATAAGTATGCGTTCGAGGAGAACTTTCGACTCTTGAGATTAGACATCCTGCAACATTCAGGCAACGAGCTTTGCCAATATCGGAGCTTTGCTTGCAGCGGTTTGGCAATCTCTAGAATCTGCATGGTATCGACGACCTTCTTTAGAGCAGAAGGAGAGTAAAGATTACTCATAATATCGTCAACAACATCACTCAGGTATATCATGTACTGAAAAATGATTTTTCCACTGTCCACATCACTCGAGCCTTCCATCTCAACATCGGGAGACTTATCAGGGAAGTCCTCTTCGGTCAAATATGTCACCAACCAGTCGTCTCGCCTTATATGTGGAGGGAGAGTGGTTCCAAGAGATTGCCATTTATCTTGTATCCACAATGCCCAAGCAAGACGACGACGTAGCTTTCGTTCCCACCGAGGAATCTTCCATTCTCGGCAATCCAAATGAAGCCCAAGTTGTTGGGCTATAGCAACAGTCTGGGCCAGTAGTGGAACGGCGATATCGTCATGGGCGGATTGCTTTTGCAGAATCAAGAGACCTGCTTGGACCGAAGATAATTTTGGGTGACGAGAGATGTTATAGAAGGACTTCAGTGCCAGCTTATCAAGCTCTTCTGAATTTGGCTTTCGATCTTGGCGGAGATGGGGGGCGTATGACCACCAATTGAGAGCTAAGGAATATATTGCCGCCAAAAGAGGAGGTGAGAACTCTTGGTAGGATCGAGCATATTTTTCTCGGACCACTTTCTGATGTAGAATGGGATAAGACGGGTGGACAATTCTAAAATAGAGGTCAACGAGGTCGTTTCCATAAGGCGTCACGATCTCTTCAATTGCTTCGACATCTCTTCGAATCGCATCAGTAGATTCGATTGATGAATCTTCTCTCATTAGAAAAATCGTGTCATCCGTGGCTCGTCGGAGTCTCAGTCCAGGAGGGAGTTCCGATTCGGCTTCTTCCCGAGAATTGAAGTGAGCACGAGAGATGAGAGAGTAGTCCAAGAAGCTAGAATGGCCTATCAGGAAAGAGCATCGACTATTCTGCAACCCCAACGTTTTCTTGAGAAGCGAGGGACCAACCAGACCCGCGTAGTCTCCAACGGTCTGATCAGCCTGAGGCTCTTTTGAATCCCCCCTTGCTCCTTGCCCTTGCCCATTAGATGTTCCAGTCTCGCCTCCCGAGTAATTAACCGTTCCTCCCGTCGAACCGGTGCGACGTTTCTTCCGCGTCCGCCCTGTATCTTCAAGAAACGTGCACTCCTGACCGCGGCTCTTACAGGCCATACAATTCGGCTCATCTTCTAGAAACACGCATTTCGACTTTCGTCTTCGACAATCATCACACGGCCTGTCTTTAAACGGTCGTAGACCACTCATCTTTTCTCAGATTTATTTTCTTGCTTGCCTTTATAAACAAGCAAGCGCACCATCCATTTTCTTTTCTTGGGCGAAAATTTTATTACCGTCGGTCCCCGGATCAGGCACAAATGGATTACGACTCCGAAGAACTGGGTGCGAGGAAAAAACTTTAACGATCTGCCTTCTGTTTTCGGCCTTCAGTGATCGTCTTATCAGCTCTAATGGTGCGGCGAACTATGACGGTGCTACTCGTGTCTATTTTTGGCCGTGGCGTTTGTAGAAAGGGGATTAGCTTTCTCAATCGAGTCAGATCTCTGTCAGCTCACGCGCTAAGGCATTTCTTGATGAATTTTAGACGTTGGAGATCCTACTCTTGGAGGGAGAACAGCTACCGACAGTTATAGTGGTACATTCGTAAGATTATTCTATTGGTACATCTAAAGAGTGGTAAGTACACAACAATAAACCAAAAAAGCAGTATAAAGAGTCTATAATTCTATGATGTATCATCAGCTAGAGACTTTTCTCCAGAAACCACACCGCTCTTCTCTCTTTCTAGTGAATAGTCGGAGCGCCTCTCGGGATCAGTGGAATCACACAGCATGACAGGAGCTTTTCTCTCTTTTGTCTTTCCAAGGGCCAGTTTCGCGAGATAGATCAAAGTGTCTCGACCTTCCCAAAGTGGATAGAACGTAATAAATATAGCAGCAATTATAAGCCAGATGAATAGGACAATTATCCAGCCGCGGAAGAACGGCTTTGAGAAAATATAGTTGGTGCCGTACATGGGCAAAGGCAACAGAATGATAATGGCAAAGAAGATAAACCAGGCAACAATTTGGGTAAGCTTTAGAGCTTTCTTTAGCTTTTCGCGTTCGTTGGGATCAACTTCCATTTCCTCAGCCTCCTTTCTAGTAGCGTCATCTCCGACGATGAAATTACCGTCGAGCTCATCAAAGTTGTAAGTATCGGGCCAGATAAAAGAAAAGATAACAAAGTAAATGAGAGATGAAAACAAGGAAACGAGATTGCCAATCAAGTCGGCCTTTGGCACATTCAGAGTATTTTTGTTGACGACGTGATCGGAAAAGACGTATGCGGAACCCACCCAGCAAAGAATACCAGACACCGATCCAAGAGGTGATCCAATAATCAAAGCCTTCTTACTGAACTTGCCCCAGAAAAGAGCAAGAGTAATTGCAAACACAGAGGGCCCAAGAACAACTCCAAGGAAATTAAGAATCCATGAAATCGTGATGCCAATATAGTTGAAAAGGACAGCAACTGCTCCCATGCAAACACCAAAGAACATTACAAAGAGATGAGTAACCTTGACGAGTTCCTTTCCAGAAGCATTCGGTCGGAAGTAAGTCCGATAAACATCGTAGGTCATAACAGAAGAAAAGGCAATAAGCTCGGCACTAGTGGCACTAGTAGCAGCCATGAACAAAATCAAGACACCGCAGTTGGCACCTTTAGCGCCCATGAGGTTGTACATGCCGTAAAGCAACGGTAGGCCTTCTGCGACATCTTTAGAACTTAAAAGGTTGGGATAAGACACAGAAATGGGATTGTTGGTCATAGCAAGACATGATAATGCAGCAGCACTGCCCATTGCCCATGGGATAACCATCCAACAGACACCACCGAGGAAATAGCCTTTCATGGCAGCAACAGGCTGTGCAGCAATGGCTTTCTGTCCATAACTTGGGTCGGAAAACACAGTGACAAAGCCACCGATAACTATATTCCACAAATTGTAGATACCATCAGTGTTGCCGAATGTCAAGTAGCTTCCTTGATAACCTGCAGAAGGATGAGTCTTTCCGACCTCAGTCAACAAATCATACATTCGATCGATGCTGCCAATGTGTTTTGAAGACGTGTAACAGACAAACATGGTAACCAAAATGACAATGTACACGATGACAGTGTGGATCCAGTCAGTGAGGAAAGTAGCCTTGAGTCCACCAGTTAAAGTATAAAGAATGACACCAAGAGGGAGCAGAAATCCACAGGCAACAACATGGACCCCAGTGACACTTGAGATGGCTTGAGAACCTCCAAGCAGAAGCATAGCAGAAATGATGATATTGGCTCCCAGAGCATAGAAAAGGAAGACAAGATGGCCGACGGCGCCATAGCGGGCCCTAATAATCTCAACGACGGTATGAGCACCGGGCGCAACCCGCTTGATCTGCAGAGCAATGATCGCAAAGAAAGTAATCTGAATAGTAAAGGCACTAGCATAGGCATAGGCTCCCATGGCGCCATATGAGTAGGCCATGCCGGAAGATGTAAGTAAAGTACCTGGCCATGTCCAGGACGACGTGACAGCTGAAGCTACTAGCCCAGTCTTTACGGATCGTGAAGCAGTAGAAAAATGCTCAGAGTCTTGGATCTCGCCCACATATCGTTTTAAAACATAGGTAACAGTGATCATCAGCAGGGCAAACGCAAACCCCAGCCCGAGAATTATACCATATCCGTATCCTTGATTAAGAATAGCTTCGACCATGGTATTCAAGAATGTTAGTTGAGCAAGCAAACACGGTAACACTATATATAATTAAACGTCTATCTTTTCCATTATCTATCGTCCGATATGTGCACCTTTTGCCAAAGTTTTAGGACTCATCGATTAAAGATCGATGGCGGCCGGTAGACGGCATGCCGCGCCGCGGCGACAAGAATCCCGTTATTGACTAATGTCAGTAACGCCCGTGTAACTTTTCACGTCAATTGATAGGTCATGCCGATAAAGAAGCCTTATCTCTTGTGCCTGAGATAAGTTCAGAGACAAACTTAGATTAGATGGCTGGTGTCAGCGAAGATTAGATCTGATTGCGATGGCGCTCGGGTACTGTTCGCCGCGGCGATGCCCCGCCGCTCTCGAAACAAGTAGAGCCACTGATTAAGAGAATGATACAAGATAGAAAAGATTAAAGTAGCAAGTGAGGTGTGATCGAATTAGGGAAAGCAGTGGTCACCCTCCATATATATATTGAGGAGTCGCTAGTGCTCTGCTTCCACCATGGCTATCAAACCCATTCGCACTGCCGTTAAAGTTTCTCTCGACAAGCCCGCCTGGGAGCAGCCAGGACTGCATAATCGCTGGCACCCTGATATTCCTGCTGCGGTTGATGTAGAAGAAGGGGAAGTGTTCAAGATGGAATGTCTCGACTGGACAGGAGGTCAGATCAAAAATGACGATTGCGCAGACGACATCAAATATGTCGATCTTACTCATATTCATTATCTGTCTGGTCCCGTCAACGTCAAAGGTGCTGAACCTGGCGATGTGCTCGTTGTCGAGATCCAGGACGTGCAACCGCTCGAGCGCCAGCCTTGGGGTTATTGCGGGGTCTTTGCGAAGGAAAATGGCGGTGGTTTCCTAGATGAGCTTTATCCTCTTGCTGCTAAAGCCGTTTTTGATTTCGAGGGCATTCATTGTTCTTCGCGACACATTCCTGGGGTTCGATTTGCTGGTCTCATCCACCCTGGTATCGTCGGAACTGCCCCCAGTCATGAGATCCTGGCAGAATGGAACCGCCGCGAGGGCGAGTTAGTCGCCTGTAATAAAACAGACAAGATTGTTGCCCAGCTACCGAATAAGAACCACGCTTTTGCTGGTACGCTAGCTGACCAGACCTCTGCTGCTCGTGTCGCTGCAGAAGGAGCCCGCACGATTCCTGGACGGCCTGAAAATGGCGGAAACTGCGATATAAAAAACCTCTCAAGAGGATCCAAGGTCTATCTTCCTGTCTATGTCCCTGGGGCCAAGCTCTCAGTCGGGGATCTCCATTTTTCCCAGGGTGACGGTGAAATCTCTTTCTGTGGGGGCATCGAGATGGCCGGCGTAATCACCCTCAAATGTTCCCTTCTAAAGGGCGGCATGTCTGCTATGGATATGAAGTCCCCCATGTATATTCCTGGGCCCATGGAACCTCACTATGGACCAAACCGGTATCTTACTTTTGAAGGGTTCTCAGTCAACAGTGAAGGGGAACAATTATTCCTTGATACTACCGAAGCTTATCGTCAAACTGTTCTCCGAACCATTGAATATTTCCGCCGATTTGGATATAATGACTATCAAATTTATTTACTGCTGAGTTCAGCTCCCATCCAAGGCCATGTGGCTGGAATCGTCGACATCCCCAATTCATGTACCACCATAGGAGTTCCCATGGATATCTTTGATTTCGATGTGTCTCCGTCGGCGACTCCCGCCCAAAAGATGGTCTCAGGAACGTGTGCGTTTCCTTCGGAGTCTACAAACGGATATACCAATGGCCATCACACTACATAGCTCTAATACCACAGCAAGTTAGGTTCTATCTTTAATCAGGACGTAAGCCTTGTAAGCTTAATATTATACACAACTCAGCTTCAGTGTATTAATACGTCCATTCTCGCAATGATTGATTGCACTGTGTGGTGCGATGGGACAAGTCATTGTAACGTTCGTTGTAACGGTTTCAAATCACCCAGCAGTGGAAAAAAATTGTTGAATCTTGGTGACCGCGTTAATGACGGCAGAGGACCGGAATGGGGCCTCACCAAATGGCTCTGTGGCATCAAAGGAGACTCCGTCAAACGGTGCTCATAAGAATGGGCAGACAGCCGAGTTCATAGAGATTCGTCGGGTTCCAACCGAGTGCGATCTTGTTCTTGGTATTACTTTCATGTTGACAAAAAGCTAATTTCCAGTTGATATATGGGTCACGGTTTTACGGGCATGCGATTCAGCTAAGCTACTAAGGTATTGCTTTCACAAAGAATTTGGGGCTGACTTGCAGACATCTGAAAGAGCGAGTACCTCCGGATCCAGTTAACTTGGGCCATCTTCGTCGTGTTTTTAAAGTCGGATCAAACAAGCCTGGTGATAATGATGCGACTCCTCCTCCGTCTTCGGATGAGCTCATGCTAAACGTGGAAATCTGTTCGATGGAGTGTATTGAGTCTGAGGCTGAAATGCGAGCGATTCTGGACGAAGTTATGAGTGGCCTCCCAATTTATCGAAAGAGCTGTCCAAGGTTTCCTGCTCTGACTCGAGAACAAAACCAACAATGGTCAGAAATGCTCTGGCCCTGTATCTGGCGAGATAATCCACAATTACGACCAATAGATCTTTCGAAGGAAGAAGCTACGACAATGGCACGGTACATGCAAGATGTGTTATCCCACGAATTCCAAGACTCCGAAAATCCCCCTATTCTGACTCTTATCGTGGACCCCAACGAAGATAAGGTTCTCTGCAAAATAGCGGATCATCGCAAAACTGACGGGAATCCACTTAATCACAGCGTGATGAAGGCAATAGAGGAAGTGGCTCGACAAGAGAGAGAAAGGCGGCAGGGACACAAACGTCAAGTCCGGGACGGTTCGCCCGCCCCAGGACAAACATACCTTTGTCATAATCTCCATGTATATACCACCCATGAGCCCTGTACGATGTGCAGCATGGCTCTCGTTCACTCGCGGGTCAGCAAGCTTGTCTATGCCAAGCAGATGCCAAAGACAGGAGGCATTGAACCTACTTCTGGCGCTGGTTTTTGCATTCATTCTCATAAGCAGTTAAATTGGCGCTTTCAGGCTTGGAGATTGACTGGGCAGGAAATGACTTCCGCTCTGGATGAAGGCATAGATGCATAATAAAAGTATAGATTGTTTCGCGGAGTTTATTGCGGTTAGAAGGGGATTGCATGTGTATATAATTGCAGGATTAATATCGGAGTGAGAAGACAGATACGCGTACAACTACAACAAACCTTAAGAATCTTTCTTTGGCTGACGGCACAAAAGACCAACCCGGTGCAAGTTAATGTGACAACCTGCACAGTAATTACCCAGTACGGCCAGATCCTGTATCCTATAGCTTGGTTTGAAGCTTAGGGGGGTTATATGGATACGTTTTGGCGAAAAAGTCGGCAATCTCTGAGCGATTGCAGACCCAGACGTCCTCTTTTGCCAAGATGTAATCAAGAAAATCTTGCAACGCTTTGGCTCTTCCTGGTCGGCCCACCAATCGACAGTGCAGGCCTAACGACATCATTTTTCCTCCTTCCTCATACAGAGTATCAAACGTTCTCTTCAAGTAGTCACACCATCCATCTGCTGCTTGGAAGCCTGGATTCATGGAAAATTTCATGTCGTTGGAATCATACGCGTATGGAACCATCAACAATCCTGTAATTAGAATGGTCAACAGTACACCTCATACCTTCTGGCTCGTCGTCCTTTCCTGGCATAGTCAACCAGTATGGGACGTCGTCCGCAAAGGTGTCGCTCTCCCACTTGAGCGGGAGTCCTCTCTCCTTAAAGACTTCTTGAACAAGACCAATCGAGTTGGGACTAGCTCGACCCACAAACCATCCTTTCGGGTAAGAGCCTGATAACTTTTTGATCGCATCGATAGTCATGTTGATGTTCTTTTTTTCTCTTTCTGGCTCCCAGTCATAGAAATCGACCCATCGATATCCATGTCCAGCAATCTCGCATCCTTCTCTTACGCAGGCATCGATAACAGAAGGGTTCTTTTCAATTGCCTGTCCAATAGCTAGGAGAGTAAAGGGTAGTCCTCGCGACCTGAACATTCGGAAAAGTCGCCAGAATCCAGCCCGCGCACCATAATCGTAATGAGATTCGGCTACTGGGTTACGAGAACCAATTTTCTGGGCCTCACCGGCTTGAGATATTAGTAAGGAATCCAAGAGCCATACTTACTTCGCTCCCAATTGCTGATTTCTGATCCGGCATCGCCATTGCTAATCGTACGTTCTGCGCCTTCCCTGACCGTCAATCTTATTCAGCATTGTACTCACTCATAGTTGATGCAAATTGTTATTGCTATTCTCGCACCATTAGGCCAAGGCACAGAAAGACCAGCTTCACCGTACCCAATCAAGTCGCGAGGAACGTCGTATTTCGCTTCAGCTACCACCATTGCAAGAATTGGAGCTTACGGACAAGGCTCCCTCATCTTTAAATCACTTTGTGTCCTAGCCGTTGCACCTTTGGGAACACTTTAAGCGGTTCGTTAGCGGATAGCCGAGCGCTACCGTTCTTATCAGTTCCTTCCCGGCTACGCCCAAGCCTTATCGGCGATTGCAAATGAAAGACATGCCGCCACGATAATACAGATGGGCTCGGTATAAATCCGTACGGCATTTTCTTAGGTTCTCTCCGCGAGCTTCTTACCCGCCTTGATAACGGATAACGTCGTTTAGCATCAAAGTTTCTTTTCCGTTCAAGAAAAGAAGAATTGGTCTTACATTGCCCTAGATGAAAGTGTCGTTCTCTTTCACTTTCAGAAGAGGAGGCCTCGTCACGTAATGAGTTGACTTGCTGGTCGTGTGAAAGGATCAAAGATTATTAGAACTTTGATAGAGATTCCACGCCATGGGATTAAAGTGTAGTTCCATCCTCTAACCACAGCATATCTTTGTTTAGTAGCTGTAAAAGACGTCAATTGAAAGCTAGATATCCTTTTTCTCTGTTACGGTTTTTGATAGCTCTCCAGTGTGAGTGATCGTCGAAAGAAAATAGAAAATTCAAACTCTTAAATGAGATATAGGTTTAGTTGAAAAAAACTTCTCAACAGAGTAGAAAACATTACTCCTTTTGCTGTGTAGTTGGATATCTGAGCTATTCAGGGCTATATACAATAACGTACGATCGTCATTCGCGAATGCCATTAAGATACACGGGTATCTTTTAAGTTCCGCAATTGGACTATGCAGGTTTTTAGAATACGAATATTTCCAAGTGTCTCAACTTAGGCAACAGTAGATGTAACTGTTTTAGACTTGGTTTGATGCCTTGGACCCCCGAATGATTAGTTGTAATATAGCCTACGATAATGCAACCAAAAGAACACAGACATTGATAACGGCAAGGACTAAGTCAAGCAACTCCCAAAAGAAGGCAAGGACTAAGTCAAGCTACTCCCAAAAGAAGGCAAGTCACCCTTTGTATCTCTCAGCCTATCATCTGACTCAGACTTGTCGTTAGCCTCATCAACAAAAACCACTCCTTCAATTACATTTTCATCCTCAAAATAGCCATCCGTGGCCCCGAGATATTCAAAAGTTTTGGGAGAGTCCTCGTGACCCTTGGGGTAGATCTTAGGTGGAAAGAACTTGTTTATAACAAAATAGAAAACTGAGCCTGTCGTGTAAGAAAGGAGGAAGCCGAGCGAATAAAAGTGTTTAGAGACTTGAGGAGCAGTGATGCTGTAAGATCCAGACAGGCCATGAATAGTGATGACAGTCCCAGCAACCCAGGAGATGTAGGTGCGAATATTGAAACCTTTATAGTAATAATAAGGGCTTGACTCTTGCGGGAGATAGAGAGAAGGAATATGTATATTTCCCTTGCGAATAAAAAAGTAGTCTGTGATGCAGATACCAATCAGAGACCCAAGGAAACAGGTAGACGAGCCAAGGAAGATCAGAAGATTCTGAGCCGTGCCAACGATTCTCCAAGGAACTAAAGGCCAAGCGAGCATTGCACAGAGGAACTGACCACGGACAATATTGAAATATTTGGGGAAAAGCCCTGTCAAGTCAGCTCCCACGGGAAGACAGTTTGCATTCAAGTTAGTCGCTATAACTGCAAACAGCTGGAAAAAACAGGCTAATGCAACAGCACAGCGAGCCCCGGCATTCCAGTTATGATCCAAAATGGCACCATAAAGATCCCACATGTTCCAGTATGCTGTACCGTAGACTCCTTTGGCAGCACTCGCAGATGCTATACCGAGAAAGATGACCAGAGCTCTCGCCGAGGCTAAACCAAACCATTGTGGCCACGTTGTATACCAAACTTTCCTCGCATATCGAGCGAGATCAGCGTTACTCATGATCTCAGGAACAGTCGTACCAGCCACAGAGTTCATGGCTGCCATGAAAGCCCAGCCAGTCTGAGATGGAGTTAAAGCTTTGGTAGTAAGGGAGTCTGGATGGCCAATGGAGCCTCCATTTTTAGCAATGACAAACCCAAACGTCGCAAAGATGACAGGAGGGACAATAATAGACTTTACTGTGAAGAGCCAGCGGGCTTTTTCCGGATGAATGAACATGAAGGGAAGCTGGACAACCCAGTAGATCAAATAGGCGACCATGTTTCTCGTCGTGAAATGCTGGACTTCAGGAATATGGTTGGGGATGTTCTGCCACTTATACCCAAAGATACATCTCATCATCACATCAGTTAATTGACCTGCATAGTAGCTTTGAACGGCGAAGAAGATGGAGGCAACCATAAGGCGTAGGAGAATGAAAAAATATGCACCATAATGGCCAGCACATGTTCTGATAAAGACAGGAAACCCAATGTGGTATGTTGAAGGACCACGGGAGATAAAAACTAGAGCAAAAGAACAGATACAGCACGAAATGCAGATAGCCACGGTAGCCTGCCACCAGAGCTGATCCCGTTAGTCTTGTGAAGCAAAAATCACCATACCAGACCCTGATTGACTAAACTTGCACCAGTATTATATTGATTAGGATTGAAAGAAACTGCCCAAAAGACAAGGAAATATTGGATCCAGCTCCACGTCCTCATACTAGGTCTAATTCTGTCAGCTCCACAACCTCATCATGGCTAACTCACGGCGTAGGATCTTGACTGTTAGTTTATGCATATTCGTTTCCTTACCGAGATCTTCATTTCTCATGTTCTGGTGTTTGTCTTCGCCATGGTTTTCTTTCCAATGTCTTGTCTGTAATCGATAATCGAGTCTTTTCAGAAAGGACCCTTCAACCATTGTGATTTGATTCAAATAGAGATCGCGCTTGGATTCTATATAAGGCTCTGGACATGTTCTTCTCCCTTATCTCATCGGTTATATCGACGGGTATGGTACCGCGCAAGCTTATCCGATCGATCAACGTGGTTTTTCCGATGATTTTCTTATCAAAAAAGGTGACAGTGCACTGTCTGCATCATCTTTCGCCTTGACTGGCGACCTAGTTGTCCGGCTATCTTTATCGGCTAAGTTGTAACACCAGAAACACAAGTCTACGCCCATGCGCCGCACTCTCACGCTGTCAGGCGATACCGATAACCTCGAGCTTGCTAGCAAGAATGATGACAAGCTGGGGAAAATGATGGGGTGATCTAAAGAAAAGTCATTTTACGAAAAGTAGTTGCGGCATGATCTTGTAGTTGGCATTTTTTTATTATTAGCAAACAAGTTTATAGAAATGGAGGCTCAACAATTGCTTTTCTTGAAGTGATTAATCCATATGCTTCTGGGCGACGGTGACGATCGAAATCAAAGATTCGCTTACGGGGCAGATTGCACATGTCGAGATCAATTTCAGCGTCGACCAATTCATCACCGCCCGTTTGTGCGCGAGCCACGATTCTGCCGGCCGGATCGACAATCATGGATTCTGGAATCATGTCATAGATTCCATCATCAGGGCCGCATCGTGCGGCAGCAATCCCAAAGCAGCAATTAGCGTACGAGTTGTATGTCATGCAGAGCTCATTGTGGTAGCGGCACAGTTGGTCGCACTCATCTAAAGGCATATCGAAGCCGAAGCCATGGTTTCTGGGGCCATTGGAAGGTGTGTTGAACCCACAGAGAATCATCTCAGCTCCTTGAAGGCCGTAGACGCGCCAAGACTCGGGCCATCGCCGATCATTGCAGATGAGCATTCCGCAGATAGGGTCTCCATGTTCCTCGTTGGTCTCAACTCCTGTGCCGGGTAGTCTGAAAGCATTCATGCCCAGATTTCCTGGGAGAAAGTACCTCTTTTCCATATGTTGGGTATTCAACTGTTTCATGGGTGCTTTATCCCCTGGAATATGTGTCTTTCGGTACTTTGCTATGATGCTACCATCGCGACCGACTGTGATCGCACTGTTATAGTGCTCGCCTTCCTCAGTAAGCTCGCCATAACCCACATAGACGGCGATCTTAAGCTCCTTGGCGTGATCGAAGAAGGGCTTCAACTCTTTGCTTTCCCGAATGTCTCCTTGTTCAAACCATTTATCGGCTTCTTTGGAGCCAGGCTCCATGGTGTATCTTGCAAAGAAGGTTGTGAAAGTCAATTCAGGAAAGACCACCAAGACAATGCCTTTCTCAGCTGCCTGATCGAGAAGTGCGTTCATTCTTTTGACCACCTCTTCTCGAGGAGTGTCAGCATCGACGCGTCCCACTTGGGCGGCAGCAACCTTGATTTTCCTTGCCATTGAGAACTTCAGTAAGAGTGGAACGTGATTATCTTGTTCATCGTCTGTTCTCTTCAAAATATATAACACTCTCTTAGCGTAAGCGGGAATTAGCCGTTACGCACTCGGCAATAATGATGGTCAGGGCCTTGCCGGCGGTTAACAAAGCGAGATCCAGAATACTGATGAGTACAAAAAGCTAGGGTTCTACTGTACGTTTTTCAGAAAAGTATGTCAGAAGAAGTGCCCAAAGTTATCTTCACCTCGGCCGCGCCATCGCCAAACCCTGTCATTTCGCAAGCGATCTCATGCTCGGGAATGGTCTTTTTGTCGGGTCAGACAGGAACATGTCCAGACACCGGCAAGCTGCCAGACACGGTAGAAGAGCAGACGGTACAAAAAGTTTAGTGAAACTGCTTACCATTTAGGTTCAAAGCCTTGAAAATATCAAGCTCATTTTGAAAGCTGCTAATACAAGCTTGGAAAAAATAGTCAAAGTGAATGTCTTTTTAAGAACCATGGATGACTTTGCGGCAATCAACAAGATCTATGCCACTTACTTTCCCGACATGAAGCCTGCAAGAACTTGTGTGGCTGTTTCAGGCCTCCCCCGTGGTGCTCTGATTGAAATAGAATGCAGCGCACTACAATAAATCGAAATTCTAGCATGTAAATAGTCAGTCCGTGTGGCTGTAAAATAAAAGCAAATTTCTTAATCTCGTGTCATTCAATGTAGGCACAGACTCAGACACTCGATGATACTCCTTATCGCAGCGTTACATGCGATAAGATAACGAGCGATCCACTAGCCGTGTAACCGAGTAACCGAGGGAAAAGTTCGAGCTTTGAGAGGTCTTCGGGGAAAGGAAGGCCAGATCAAAAGAGATCGAGCAGAGGATGCCGTGTTCGGCGATAAGGTCCGAAAAGACCAACTCCTTTTATACCGGCAGACGACGCAGAAAGTTGCTTCTCGCTGAATTCGTCGAAGAGAATGAGCTTTGATACCGTAATTACCAACGGCGTGGTGGTTTGTTAGTTGGACGTGTTCGATTATTGATATTAAGGTTAATGCTGGCCAAATTCTTTATCCACCTAATTCTGATATCGCGATTGTGGACGGAATAATCACTTGCATTGGCTGTGGATTGGCTAGAAGCGCCAAAAAAGTCATTGACGCACAAGGAGCTTATGTTACTCCGGGCGGAGTTGATTCCCACTGCCATATCGATCAAGGACATAGCACTGCCCTGACGGGAGACTCGTTTGAGTCTGGCACTCGGTCAGCAATATGTGGAGGAACGACGACGATCATAAGTTTTGCTGCTCAGAGTCCCAGCGATCAAAGCGTCACCAAGGTAGTAGCAGATTATCACAAGAAGGTAAGATCGTGTGTGGGTCGCGGAATCTCATGAAAAGGCTACTGGACAAACGTACTGTGACTATGGGTTCCATCTGATTGTGACAAACCCAACTGCCACTGTTGTGAATAAGGAGTTGGCTCTTGTTTTCAAAGATGGGGTCTCCAGCGTGAAAGCATACATGACATATGAAGGTCGCCAATTGAGTGATGAGAATATAATGAGACTAATGGTTCAAACAAGGAAACTCGGTATGACGACCATGATCCATGCTGAGAACTGGGACATGATCAAATTGTGAGAGATGAAAGCTTTATGTTATCTAACTGCAGTCTGATAAACGAGTTGAAAAAACAAAACAAAACAGATCCTTTTTATCATTCTGTTTCACGGCCAGCAATAGCCGAGACCGAAGCATCCTATCGGGCAATCTGCTTGTCAGAACTCATGGACACTCCTATTCTCATTGTCCACGTATCAAATCGGCAAACTCGAGATCATATCCGTTCGGCTCAGACCAGACTTCTACCCATCACCGCAGAGACATGTCCACAATACCTCTATCTTTTGTCGGATCAGATGAAGAAACCAAACTTTGAAGGCGCCAAATATATATGTTCACCTCCTCTCCGAGAAACAAAGGATGATATCGATGCGTTGTGGGACGGCATTGCCAACGGAACCTTTACCACTTTTTCATCTGACCATTGCCCATCAAAATTTGATCACAAGCAGGGTAAAAAGAAAGGTCTTATAGATAATGTTGCGCATTTTTACGATATCCCCAATGGCCTGCCTGGAGTCGAAACAAGAATGCCCTTAGGATACAGGGGAGTCTCTGACAAGAAAATAAGTATCCAGAAGTTTGTCGAAGTTTCTTGCTCTAATCCAGCGTTACTATATGGGCTCGATAAGAAAGGATGCATTGCTCCTGGGTATGACGCGGACCTGGTCATATGGTATCCTGATGACGATAATCGGGAAATCGAGATAACAAACGGTATGCTTCATCATAACATTGACTATACCCCCTTTGAAGGTGTGGTAGTCAAGAATTGGCCTCGCTTTACGATCCTTCGCGGAGAAATCGTGTGGGATCGGGATCATGGTGGGCTAATCGCGCAGAAAGGCACAGGAAAGTTTGTTAGAAGAGTTGGAAATCTTTTAAAACAGCCTAGAAACGTCTTTTTGAATGACTGGAGGCCTGAAGAACAACAGAATGGCTACTTAGAGTAAGTTTATTTTGCTATAAGTTGAAGCATCTCATGTCTTTTTCTTTGGCTGTTACGACTATGGAAATAATCCTCCACTTAGTCTATTAAAAGCATACAAATATATATATGTTTATCTTCAAAAGAAATAATACTACAACTGAACCTTGTCGTACAAACTACAAGCCAATATATATCGTTTCTCAGATTCAGATGTACAGTATGAGTAGACTATAGGTTACTGTATCACTTTCAATGCTTATATTACACTTATATGGTCGAGCCTGGGATCCATATAGCCAAACACGATATTCTGAGATCAGCTGTTTCTCTTAGTGCTTGTAGCATTCTGCTCCCAGAACCCGACTCTATCCTTTCATTTCTATTGTTTCTATTTTGAAAGAAGGGAAATCCAGTCTAGAATAGCAGCTTGGAGACGCCATGCCCTGATGGAATGAAAAAATCTGCGCTAGGATGATAGCGTCTGAAATTGGGCCTCCAGATTCTCTTCCAAAGCTGGATTGGGGAGGTCTTGGAGCGATTCCAAAAAGTTTGTAAATGACATGGCCTGCCCAGCTAAAACAGACCTATCTGCGTCCTTGGTTTGGTTGGTAGGACTTATTTCAAGAAAGAGCGATGGGACAGGGCTCACGCCCACTTGAGACGCCATGGATGAGGAGGTGAACGGAACAGCAGGGTTGATCTCGGCCGATGAATCTGCCTCCGCTATTTTCTTCTCAATTAACGTTTGGATATCATCAAGAGATGACTCGATGTTAATTAAAGTGCTCTTGAATAAAGAAGAAGTACGGCTGGATAGGCGGAGCTGCCAGATATAGGCTTTCTGCAACTTGTGGTAGATCAGGGCTTCTTCTTTAGAGGAGGACGTAAAGAGCAGATAAAGGATAAACAGCCCTAGGTCACGAAGACATTCCTTGGAATGAGACATCCAAAAGGCCTCGAGTGAATTCAGGCTAAGACCCTTAATGAATGTGACAAAGGTGTTTGCAATGAACTGGCAGGAACGCCGGGATTGGTCGATTAATGAGGTGCATCTCGAGTCGATCAAAACCTGCAAGGCCAATCTCTGGATCTTGGCCTCTATGGTAAAATAAGAAATCTGAAGATATCCAGGCGTCCACAGAGATTGATCGTCCATGGTATTATAATCATTGAAGAGCTGCCACTCGGAATACCAGTATCTCACCTGTTGCTGGAGGGGAGACAGCAGCTCTTCCAAAGAGGATGGCTTAATTGTATCTTTATGCAGACGAGAGAGCGAATCCATGGCATCGAGCAGCCGAGAAAGGATAACGGTGAGCTTTGCCATTTCGATGAATAGATTTGCACCGCTCAAACCTTTATAAGAGGTCACGTCTGATCCAAAATCATCCTGGTCAAGCATAGGTACGAGCCAGTCTTTGTCTTGGATAATGCACGGCATTCCTTGCAGGGAAGATGTCCTTGAGAGTTAGCCCACGGAAGAGAGGATAGTTACCATCTATCTTGAATATAGAGAGCCCACGCAACTCTTCTGCGCGGAGGTACTTCCCAAGAAGGGATATTCCAAGTGCTGACATTAGCTGCGTCAGTAAGCCAGAACACTTACCTGCAATCTAGGAACAAGCCAAGTTTTTGGGCAGCCATGATGAGGTCTGACAGAAAGATCCGATTCTCCAGTGAATTGTTGGAGGGAAACACCTCTTGATTTCGCTGAAGAAGCAATAGGCCTGCTTGGATCGAAGAGAGCCTGGGCCGTTTCAGCATATCTTTGACAGCCTCAAATGTAAGTTCAGTCAAGGCCTCTGTTGACGGACGCTCGTGCCGAGCAAGCGAGCTATCATAATCCCACCAATTCAACGCTAAGCAGTAGATGGCAGCCAGAAGTGCCGGATTAAGAACACCCTGTCGAAATTTGGAAAAGAAAGAAGCCTGTTCACTTAGTAAAAGACAAAATGAAGCAAGTACCTTGTGAATAATGGGGTAAGAAGGATGGACAATGTCAAAGTAGAGATTAAACAGCTTGTCAGAGAAGGGCCCTATAAGTTCAGCTATCCGACGAAGGTATTTTTGATCTTCGGTTATTTGTATATCCCGGGTCATGGAGAAGGTGATATCTGGTGCCACAAAACGTAGATAACAGTCTGGATTCAGAGACACCCGTCCACCGGAAGCGCTCGCACGTTCGCTGAGAAAGCTGTAATTGATATCGAATCGGCCATGATCCAGCAATTGAGAATAATATGTATCATTCATGGCCAGAAACAAGTCGCTATATTTCTCGTTATATTCGACTTCGTTGCCCCAAGTGCCGACTGAGCGGTCAGACTATAATGTCAAAGAACATACCATTTTCCGGGCTCGGCGTACTATCGTCCCCCCTTAAGGGCAAAGGGAGTTCACTGTGGGTCGGTTTGTCGGAGGTTTCACTGTTCGAATCCTCCTTATTCTGGGACGTCGAATTGCAGCCCCGGTCTTCCGCGGTCACAAACGACGGCCGCTTTGGGTTTTTCCTGGCTGGAGGAGCAAGATTCGTCGTGCACTCTTCGTCGTGAGTCTTGCACATCAGACAGATCCGAGTATCTGGTGATCTAACACATCTTGTCTTTCGTCTTCGACACCCATCGCAAGGCCTGTCTTTTCGATTTCTCCTGAAATATGGCCTCGTCCGGGGCTTTTGTGCTTTGCCGTCCCCACTCATAAGTTCTCTGATCTCAATTTCTCTCAAGGTGCACGCACCGCCAGTCTGATAGATAACAGCTGTCTCCGATATCAAGGGACAGAATTCCGCGGACTCCGATACATGTCAAAGCAGGAATAATCGCATGATGTAGATATTATCTATGGCACACAATTAGCAAAGTTGAGTCATTTATAACTTTTCCCATATGGGCGACTGATGTTGCTGTTATTGCTGCCTGTAGAAAGGATCTAGCGAGTCAACTTCTCCAAGATGTACCTCTAGCAAGCCTGCAGAGAGAATCAATTAATCAGACCGATCATTTATATGCAAATGGTGTTATGTGAAAGAGTATAATCACATTTGAGTTCGGTGATCGACACTGTAGAGGTCGATCCTTGAACCAGACCAGAAGCTCCCGCTCTCCTGAATACAGTTTACCCTATGCCGCAGGATTTTTGTCTTCTTTGTCTTGTGGGTCGCTATAGACAACAGAGGCGAGGATTAGTAGGATACAGTCTACTGGCGGTGAAACACCTCGATGAAAGGATCTTTACGGAAAAGGCATCTAGAGATATGGAAACTCACACGAGGGAGCTTACCAGCAGTAGCAGCCATGAGATTAACTGGAGCATCTCAGTGATCAACTCAATGATCGTTTCACAGACCTCTTGATGAACATATCACCTCTTCTTTTTGCAGTCTTGCCCTTGTCCTGAATATACCCAGAACGCAATACGGTGATACATAACCGATCTCGCGAATGGCAAGTCGGAAAATACCCTTTGATATAGTTCCAAGGAGTTAACGAGCAAGTCTAGACGGTGCTAGAATGAAGGATGCCATATTTGAGATCCAAGATGGGAGAGCCAAGAGAACGAATTGCTGTAAGCAGCAACGAATCAGGTGCAATAGAATCTTCTATCTACGAGCGTGTAGCTCTTCAGGTCAGGGCTCTCGGCAATCCCACTTCTGCTGGTGGCAATGTCTACGACTGCTCCGTCACTTTTGCAAAGAGCGCCGTTGTTTACATTATTAAACTTCTTTTATCACAGAAGATTGTCCATTTCAATCCCAACGTCTCGCGACATTTGGCCTGGCATCTTCAGAGTAGGTAGTGCCAGCGACACCAATTGTCCCATACAATACGAAGATGCGTGCCCCAGCCCAGAATCGGCACTCTTTCTCGGCGTGTATCTCGGATTAATTGCCGCAACTTAGTTGTATCTTGGCCACCCGAAAATGGAGAGGCAACTATACGGACGAATGAATTTAAGCTTTTGACCCCTTGATACACGGCCCGATCCAAACGTGTGCGTCTCTAATAATCCTGGGAATCGCCAGAACGGAGATTGAATGAAGATCTCTGATTATGGCGATCCCCGCACCGAGTAGCTGCGAGCGCACCATCAAGTCTTGTGACATCTTTACAGGCCGTCCCTGGGGCTGCATCCAGGTTTGCCGCATAAACTCTCCTCCGGGGAGATATGGATCAGCTGTTACAGGGAAATATTTGTCTGAGGAAATCTTGCACTGACATGATCACCACATCAGCTTGGCCGCAGAAAAGACAATAATTACTAAAGAGAAAGCATTGTGAAACGTTGATTTTAAATCTAATCACCCACTCGAGATACCAGGTCTTGTTCAGTGCCATAATACGAAGAAAATGAAACGTTGCATCGGTAGCGTCGGTGACGTCAAGCATGGTTTGGGAAGGTGGGTGCTTTTTGGTTGATATAATACTCTCCTTCTTTGGTGGGGCAAGATCTCGGAACATGAATTGTTCTGTGCCCTGACGGAAGCTACTGTTCCATAACCGTGGATGGCTTGGGAGATCTGAGGCGACCCCACCGCACTTTGCCGAAAAAGGTAAAACCCGCCGGCTAAACGAAAGACTCGTAGCTGTCTAGCAGGTTTATTCGATTATTTTAGAACGCTCGAGAATGCGGTTTTTTTTCTTTTGTCTTGAACATGCCTGGAATGGACCGAGGTGGGGGAGGGGCTTGCGGATGCAGATTGGGAAATCCTCTCTTGGCCGGCTCACTACTGTCATCATCAAATAGGTGCCGTGGGGACGTATCAGATGATTAAGTCGGACCTTGAAATGATTCCCTGTAAGGAGGGGTAACCCTTTAAAAGACGTGGGCCCTCGTCCTCCTGGGCACTGATCATCTTTTGCCTTTGCACAGCTGGATAAAGTTTATTGTCACTGCTAGAAGATGAGGAAGGTTTACAATCCGTACGTGACAACGTTGGCTGCCACCATGGGCGCCATGTTGTTCGGGTTTGATATTTCGTCGGTCTCGGCCTTTATTGGCACCGATGCGTACCGAGACTACTTCAACGACCCCAATACAATCACCCAGGGCGGTATCACTGCCGCCATGGCAGGAGGGTCGTTCTGCGCGTCTCTTGTTTCTGGGTATGTTTCTGATTACATTGGCCGAAAATACACGATCCAGTATTCGTCCACTCTGTGGATCATTGGCAGCGCCATTCAGTGCTCTGCCCAAAACGTGGCACAGCTGATTTGCGGTCGTTTCATTGCTGGCATCTGCATTGGTTTCTGTTCCTCGCAGGTCCCGGTGTATGTTGCCGAAATGTCTCCCAAAGCCATTCGGGGACGGCTGGTTGGGTTTTTCCAGTGGGCCGTCACCTGGGGTATTTTGATTATGTTTTATATTTCGTATGGCTGCTCTTACATCAAAGGCCCTTCTGGGTTCCGCTTGGCTTGGGGCCTGATGATGGTTCCTGGTGTCTTATTATTCGTCCTGTTGATCCCGTTACCGGAATCACCAAGATGGCTCGCCAAGAATCAGCGATGGGACGAGTGTCTGGAGATTGTCGCCAATGTCAATGCCAAGGGCGACAGACACAACCCTGATGTGCTAGTCGAAATGGAGGAGATTCGCGAGACCGTTTTAATGGAGCTGCGAGGAAAAGAACTGCACTTCTGGGACTTGTTCAATCGCAAGAACTTCCGGAGAACTTTTGTCGGCTTGAGCGCTCAAGTCTGGCAGCAGATGTGCGGAATGAATGTCATGATGTACTATATTGTCTATATTTTCGAAATGTCGGGCATGAGTGGAAACATCACCCTTGTTTCTTCCTCGATCCAATATGTCATCAACGTTGCCATGACTGTTCCGGCCTTGCTCTTTATCGACAAGTGGGGCCGCCGGCCTTTGCTCTTCTGGGGCGCTATCCTCATGTGCATTTGGTTATTCGCGGTGGCAGGTCTGATGGCGACCCATGGCCACGCAGTCACTAATATCGATGGAAACACAAACCTCACGTGGCTGGTCGAAAAAGGCCCTGGTTCAAAGGGTATCATTGCATGTTCGTACCTGTTTGTCGCTACCTTTGCTCCCACATGGGGCCCTGGTATCTGGATCTACGTTTCGGAAATCTTCCCCTTGGACCAACGTGCTATTGCTAACGGTGCTTGCGCATCGGCCAATTGGATTTTCAATTTCGCCTTGGCTCTCTTTGTGCCTCCGGCTTTCAAGAACATTCAGTGGAGGACGTACATTCTCTTTGGAGTTTTCTCGTTTGTTGCTGCGATTGAAGTGTTCCTGCTGTTCCCCGAAACAAGGGATAAGACTCTTGAGGAGATTGATGAGATCTGGATGTCTGGAACGCCGGCCTGGAGAACAAGTAACTTTGTCTCTACCGCTCGGGCTGAGCTCACTCAACATCTCGATATGCTTGAAAAGAAACAATTTGAATCTTCTCATCACGAGATTGTCCCGGAAGCCTCTAATGTTTCCACTGCTGGGGCCGATTCAGTACACGACGCTGATGCTGAAGTTCCTAGAACATAATTAAACTAACTATTGACCGCTGGAGATATTTTGGTGTTTTGGATTATGGTGCGCGTTCATGTATGAGGAAGATAACACAGTAATACTAAACGTAACCGAATTACGTGCTTTGATGTCTTCATTTGAGCAGACGCATCCCTGAATAGACGGGTTGTTCCATAGCCGATAGCATTTGTACCAGATGGCTGGTTCATGTTTAGATCCAGACTGATTAATGGACTGAAGCTAGATTTAGTGCCATAGGAGCAAGGTCCACCGCTCGTGTATCCAGAGTATTGGCTCCACCCTGTACCTGTTACATGTTCCATACGTGTTCCATACACCACAGAATGTACGTTTCGATGTTGGTGCACTTATGCAACACTTCTTAATCAGCCGTGGCTCTTGGCCTGAGGTGCACCACTGAGACTATTTTCAGTTTTACGACTCGTAGAATAGCCTGTTCTAAATATAGCAACGCTAAAAAGCTTGTGTGTTTTGTCTTGTTTATCATTTGCAAAAAAGGTTTATCATGAGATTGAAGAGTTAGCTGACGTTGGCACGGCGCTGGCCGAACTGATAACGTTACCAGGGTCCTGGCCAAAGTGGGATGGCAAGCCCGTCTTCAAGGTGGGCGGGAGACCCCGGCTGATACCGATCAAAAATCGTCAATCCACTGATAACATAGGATAAGCAAATGATAACGGGCACTGGGTGGGACCACTAATAAGCAAGCTACCGTGTCTTTGACCTCAATGACTTTTTCGAAGGAACAGTGCGACGAGACGTTCTACTATCTCCCTCGCCCTTGTGTTTTAGGCGAAGGGCCAATCTATCGAGCGTCTGACCGAACCCTACACTACGTCGACTGTTTGGCCTCACCCAAGAATCCTCCTCAGCTTCATATCCTTCAATTGGATGAAAATGGAGATGCCGTTGATCCTTCTACCGATGCGTCGATCGCCTCGGTGGACCACATCAACAAGAGCAGACCTGGTCTTCGAGTGATTGACCTTGATGATTCAGTCACTGTGATGTTTTTCCGTAAAGGCATTCAAGGATCGTACATCTGTCTCTACTACCAAGGCGTCGCTTACATGGATGAAGCGACCGGGAAACTAGACGTGGTCAAGGAGATTATCCCTACTTCTGATCGACATATCCGCCGGTTCAATGATGGTGCTGTTGATGCTGCTGGCCGTCTCTGGGCTGCTGAAATAGACGTGAAGAAGCTAGCCATGGGAGCCGGGAATGCTCCTCCTGATCTTAAGCCTCTCGGGCGCCTGTGGAGATATGATCCACGAGACAAGTCATGCGTTGAAATGGAAGACGGCCTTATTTGTGGAAACGGTCTCGCGTGGAGCCCTGATAACAAAAAGATGTACCTGAATGATTCTGCTGGACAACTTATCTATTCATATGATTTTGACCTTGAGTCAGGAAACCTCTCAAATAAGCAAATCTTCTTCGATGCTAGAGGAACGGTAGACGAGCCCGATGGAATGGTGGCAGAGTAAGCAGCAGCCGGATAAGATGCCAAAACTAACATTCTCTAGTACTGAAGGTAATCTTTGGATCGCCATGTTCAATGGTACAGCCGTCAAGGTCCTAAATCCTCGGGGTCAACTGATCAAACTGATCTCGATGCCTTGTCGCTCCCCAGCTTGTACTACTTGGGGAGGACCCAATAATGACATTCTCTACGTAGTTTCAAGTTACGACAAGAGAGATTGTCGCAACCCAAATGATCAAGGCGGACATATTTTTAAGATCCAAACGTCTGCCAAGGGTCTGGTAAAGAACGAATACTGTGGTTAATAGGCTTGCTTTCCTTATATCTATATCTTGCTCAAACTGTGTGTTGTAGCCCCAGACCCCGCTCGTCCGATTGCATTTATCATTCTCCATCCAGCCTATAAATCGCAGCTGTCTGCTTCTGTACGCTTTTAAATTCCTCCTGGCAAGTTAAGGACGAGTCTGCTCAGCTTATCTTGCTTTCTCCCACCATCGTAACGCTCGACGACCCCCATATGGAGAGATCCATATATGAGCTTTAATGGGCGATAACGACACAGAGAGCAAGAAATCACATGTTTGCAAGGAGCCTGGATGCAACAAATCGTTTCAGCGAAGGGAACACCTTGCTAGACATGTTCGAAATCGTGAGCGCAGCCGATGTTTAAGGTACTAACTGGCAAGATATGCCTGACAAGGCTCTTATCTGTGGGCAGTGTAAAAAGCGCTTCTTTCGCAAGGACCTGTACCAACGACATATCGACCGGCATGCTAAAGGGATGTGGTTTCGTCGATCGGGAAACATGCCCGAGTCAGATAAAACTCAATACTCGACTGAGGTCAAAGCACCCGAGCAGGAGCAGCAGAGTCTTGTAAATATTGAAGCTAATTCGATAGCGCAGCTCAATAACGCTCAAGACGGGCAGAATGCAGATGGCAAGGAAGCGGAGCATGGGATGACTCAGACGGCTGATCCGGTGTCAAATAGATTTGGAAACAATATTATGATGAATTTACAAGATGATTCTGGGCTTTCGCAATCCAGTCGGACCTCGGACGGACGTTACGTTTCTGTGTTTGGAGAGTCCGCGATCGACGGCCTGTCTTTTGCCAATGAAGACATCAGTTGGCTATTTGATTTGAATACTGGAGAGGATATGGAGTTCTTGCAGGCTCTGAACGAAAATATTGAAGCCGACAGCCGGCATGCGTCTATCCCTCCGTCAGAGAAGCCAATAGAAGAGGCTCCTCCATCGATAGAATCAAACCAAGAGGACGAGATGACCGAAGACGCGATCTGGCGAACGACTTCGACGAGGCTGGTTAAATACTTATTTGGATTCTCGTCGGGATCGCAGAGCTGCAGCCCTGTCGACGCCTGTATTCTTCCTTCCCCCTACTACGAAAAAATGTTTATATCTGGCTTCTTTGACCCTGCCGTGTTGCGAGTTCACTTTTACCGCTACTTTGAAAACTACCACTATCATTTCCCTATCCTTCACAAGGCCTCGTTCCAGAAAAAACCGCATGAAATCCACCCCCTGCTCATGGTTTCCCTTGTCACCCTTGGCTCTGCTTTTGGAGACTCTAAATTTTATTCGGTCTCTGTAGAACTTCACAGCAGACTTCGGTGGCTCATCTTGGGCTATAAAGAATTAATACCTCCGCCTCTTTGGATTCTCCAGAGCTTGGCCCTGGTTCAGGCGTTTGAAAAAATGCTGTCAACCAGATACCATCATGAACTGGCAACCACTTTCCACGGGGCTCTTGTGTCTCTTCTCCGTCGAGGCCAAGTATATGTGGTGGAGCCAATGTCGGATACCGAGTCCGATACAACCAATATCAAACAAGCATGGAAACAATGGATAGAATTCGAGTCCATCAAACGCTTGGTTTACTTTGTTTTTGTGATGGACGCTCAGCATACCGTACTTTTCGGGCATCGCCCCAGCATGTCTGCAAATGAGATCCAGCTCGAGCTTCCTTGTTCAGAACAAGTTTTCGAAATTTCCTCGTCTCACGAATGGTGGCAAGCTTATGGAGCTATCGAAAGGCCGAAAGGAGAACCCCTTTTCCTCAATGCTCTAAAGTCTTTGCTCTTCCAACGTCCCCTTCCCGCTAGCACGAGTCATTTTTCAAGATTGATCCTTCTCCATGGTTTATACAGTATATCGTGGCAGATCCAAAACCTCGAAGCGGCTAGCTTTGGTCTTATCCAGGGCTCTTCATCAGAATCTCGCGCTACTGATGGCTGGCGAAAGAGTCTGATTAAGGCAATAAAAACGTGGTCTTACAGTCTGTTTAGCCAGCAGAGCCTCTCTATAGAGGTTTGCAAATCTCTTCATAAAATTCTATATGTCATTCTACATCTTAACAGGTCATGTCTGGTTGATATTCTGGTCTTTGCCGATTTCCCTTCCCTTGATGGTCGTCCTCTGGGTAAAAGAGACTATCTTCGTGCCCGCCAGTCGGTCAGATGTTGGGCTTCCAGTCAGGATGCCCTTATTGCTGTGAGATATGCGCTGCTTTTAATCCAAGACACATTATTTCAGGGAAGTCAGTTTTATGTGGATGAATATTACTCTCAGCGCATGACTCGCTATGCAGCGAGACTCGACAAGGTAGCTCTGCGTCCTTGGTGTCTATTTGTGTGCACCTTAGTCATCTGGGCCTACTTCAAAGTTGTGTGTGATGATTCAGAGAGGCCTAGTGCTTCAGTGGATGTGGATTGCTGGCTCTTGACCGAGGAGTTTGTTTCGACTACGATGCAGATTATATCCCAGATCTTGGAAGGAGATGAACTAAAGTCTAAAATCAGTCAGCGCCTGCTTCCAAGTCTGCTCATGACGGTCGACGAAGCCCTGGCCGATTCACGATGGGAAATGCTCGACCAAGCACGCTTCTGTCTCAGGCGGTTGCTGGCGAGAGGGTGAACAAAAGGGGGATTATTTGGCTACGCTTGTATTTTACTATAATCGAGTTTTGGTTAACGTTACAAGCACTTTTATTTAAGAGCGGCGATGAGCTCGATCTCAATGTCGGTTCCCAAGGGAAGTTGATAGGCAGCAACGCAAGTCCTGGCAGGCTTGATGTCGCCAAAATAGTTGACATAGACCTCATTGACCTTGGCAAAGTTGCTCATGTCGGTCAAGTAGACGGTAACCTTGAGGACCTCGTTGATGGAGCTGCCAGCCTCATCCAACACAGCAGTGAGGTTCTTGAAGATTTGGCGCTGACGTTAGTGCACGGCACCCCACAATACTTACAGCTCGGTCGGTGATGTCTCCCTCGACTAATTTTCCAGTGGCAGGGTCAATGGCGGTCTGTCCAGACAGGTAGACGGTCTCGCCATATTTGATCGCCTGGGAGTAAACCGGCAGAGGAGCAGGGGCGTTCTTGGAGGTAACTGGGATTCGACTAGGCATCTGATAGAATGATAGAATTACACTAAGGAAAAGCCTCCTCTTATCTTGGTAGGATAACCAGGTCGCGTGGGGGCCGTGCCCGCACTTGATGGGTGAGGGTGCCCACCCAGCATGTGGGGTTCGCATGGCGCTGATAGCAAACCAGTTAATTCGCCGATTAGAAATGAAGCTAATCACAATTAGGGTAACGCCAGTTCATTTATAATCGCAAAGTCCGCAGAATGGTTTACTCTCCAACCCCAAATCATGACCGTCCAAACCCCTCAGCCCCCCTATCCTATTGACAAGGAGATTGCTCCTTTGGTGGATCCTCAATATCTTGAGTTCTACAACAAGTACATCATCAACCAGCAGCAGGTCCATTACCAGCCTGTCGAGGCTTCCCGAACTCCAGGGCCAATTATCCCTGGAGGTGGAGAGCCTCTGCCCATGGCTAGTATCACCGACTACAAGATCAAGCGAGTCGAGACCGAAGGTCCTGATGTGACTGTGCGGGTGTTTATTCCTAACGGCAAGCCTGCTGATGGAGGAGACAAGTGGCCTGTTTTGATCTATCTCCACGGTGGTGGATGGGTTCTTGGCAATATCAACACCGAAAATGTCCATTGCACTCACTGGGCTGAGTATGGACGATGTGCTGTTGTGTTTGTGGACTATCGACTTGCTCCTGAGGACATCTTCCCTGCTGCAGTCGATGACACCTGGGAGGGATATCTGTGGACAGTCAAGATGGCTCAAGAGCTTGGTTTCGACGCCTCAAGAATCGCCGTTGGTGGCTCGTCTGCTGGAGGAAATCTCAGCGCCGTGCTCACTCATATGATTATTGAGCGACAAGAGCAAGACCCTACCTTCACTGGCCCTCAAGTGGTGTTCCAGCTCTTAGTTGTTCCTGTCACCGATAACTCGGCCACTCCAGAGACCTATTCTACCTGGCACACTTTGCGCAACACGTGTGCATTGCCTGCTGAGAAGATGATGTGGTATCGTTATAAATATCTCCCCGATCCCAAGACCTGGACCGATCCTCGAGCATCTCCCATGTTGTACCCCGACGAGTCCTTTGAATTCTGCCCTCCAGCTTTCTTTGCTCTTGCTGGCTTAGACGTTTTGAAAGGTGAAGGTCTCGCTTACGCCGATAAGCTTCGCGAGCACGGTGTCATGACCACTGTCAAGGTCTACAAAGGCGTTCCCCATCCCGTCATGGCCATGAACGGCGTTCTGGACAAAGGCAAGGAATTAGTCAGTGATTGCTGCAAAGCCATCTACTCTGCTTTCTATGCCAAATAATCTGTTTTAATAGTAATGCAATATACATTCTGGTGATTACTGAAGGTTTCTTTCCTAGATCAATCCCCGCTCATTTGTAGCCCATTTGTAGTACAGGTGATATGTCGGAATGATGCCAGAGTGAGATTCGCCGCATTGGGACTGTCAGTTATCCTAGCATTTAGAACACGTGACTTCTTTAGACGACAGACCAAGAAGAGTTTTGAGTACGTGTAGCTTGACAACACCATTGTACAGCAGATAGCGCAATATATATAGACAGCTTTTAGTTATTACAGTACATTTTCAAAAGTCCGGCTATTCTTTGAGTCGAAAATAGCTTGAAGAGTCTTCATCAACGGAATTTCGTTCTTCCAATCGCATTTAAGATCGTCAAGGTTTTCTTCAGACGGCTCTCCACTTGCACGACTAAGGAAGCAGCATAACTGCCTATAGAAGTAGCTAATAGCCTGAGAAGTAGTGGGAGGATTTTCGAGTTTAGAATAACCCTTGGGGTACCCACCTCGAGGTTCACGCAGATAAAGGGTCGCCGATGCGGGATCCAAGAGAGCATGGACAGTTCCATTCGTTCCATAGATATCAATTGACCAATCTTCGCACCATTGGTTGGCCTCCCATGCGGTGAAATCAACCGAGACGTTCAGTGTCTTGTACTCCATAACTATTGATCCAATATCCTCTCTCACGATTCCACCTTCCGACTTCAAAGTCCCAACCTTCATCACAACCTGGTCCATTTTCGGAGGCGAAAACAGATCGTCATGAACAACGACTGTTTTGAATGACTCCTGAGACTCGGGAAGGGCTCGCACACTTGCAAACACTCTCTGCGGTTGTCCAAATAAATCGACTACTTGTTCGAGCGTGTGTGATCCGTCGGTGTATATGTATCCTCCCAAAGTGGAATCCAGCCTTTGCCATTTCTCATACGCAGCTCCCGAGGGCGTGCCTCCGTGAAAATGGGCAGCCGTAATCACTCCCAAGCAGCCCGACTTGTAAACGGCCCGTAGATAGTCCATAGTGAGACTGTAATGCATTTCCCATCCGAATTCGACTTGCACGTTGGGATAGGCTGATTTCATGTAGTCGAATAAACCGATTAGATCCTTGGGCAACGCAGCGCCAGGTTTCTCCAAAAACAATCCTTTCAACGATGGCTTGAGACACATTTTGGCGTATCGGGGCACATCATGGTCTAAAGCATGGATAAAGCACAGATCATAGTCGCTTTGTAGCATCTCGTCCTTGGTCATGATCCTGCTAATTGCAGGCTCGACCTCGCCAAATCTGGCGGCCGTAACAACATCTTCATCGAAAAAACCGATAATTTCAACTGAGGGACAACAAGATTTGAGCATGGTGATCCTCGTCCACATATGAGGATGCTGGACTCCGAGCAACAAGGCCTTGAACTTGTGTTTTGTCACAAAAGGCTTGAACTTGCCATCATCGGCAGTCCATTGGTGAGGATGAGCTTCAGTCATTTGGTGAACAAGCCTGGGGACCGAGAATTCACTTTTATTCGACGCGATCAGGCACGCTTTCTTATCAGAACCCCACGACCATCTTATCGTTACGCGGGCTCCAGTTTTGGTTGGGCGCCCCTCATTGCTCGCGTGCAGGGTCTGCCACGTTTGGCGTGGGCACCTGTCAAAAGTCGCAGACACCCGGCCACGTTAAGTGAGCCTCACCCGACCGATTGAGGAAACTGCCCGCTCACGAGATGATAGGAGAGATACAGCGATCCCAATCTACTTGACTTGATGACTATGTTCATGTGATAAGACTGATCTTGATAACTAGATAAGGTTCTGTTTATAAATTGTGGAGAGCGCCGGCTTGTTGAGCATCAAAAATCATCCCCGGATTTCCTGCGCGATAGACTAGAGAAATGCAAGATCCCGAGAAAATCATCCCGCTAGAGAACACAGACTCTGCTGAGAGCCTCCAGGAAGGCCTTGCCGTCGAGGAGAAACGGTATCCTATTCCTGCACCCTATAAACTTGGGTTCATCAAGATCCCCAACTACTTTTCGCCTCTTTTCCAAGTCTTTCTTGTCGGTTTCGTCAACTTCTTATCAGTGGGTAAGTGGAAGTTTTAAATGGCGAGTCTAACAGCCAGGAATGTTCAATGTTTTGGCCAGTTTGGGTGGTGCCGGTCAAGTAGACGTCACGACGTCCGATAACTCTGGTACCGTCTTGTACGCTCTTTTTGCCTTCTTTGCTCTTCTTGCTGGTTCGATCTACAATATCATTGGTGCCCGGGTGTCGCTTATCGTTGGTGCTTTAGGCTATGCTCTTTACGGCGCCTCGTTTTGGTGCTACAATAACACCAAGAATGATGGCTTTATTTACTTTGGAGGAGCTGCCTGCGGTGTTGGTGCTGCTTTACTTTGGGTCGCCTGTGGTGCCGTCATGATGTCCTATCCCACCGAGCGCGAGAAGGGAAGATATGTCTCCATGTTCTTCTTTCTGTCCTTCTTGGGCGCCGTCATTGGCGGTATCATTCCCGTTGCCCAGAATGCTCATAATGAGAATGCAGGAAGCGTGAGCAATGGCACTTACTGCGCCATCACCATTCTCATGATTGTTGCTTCTGTCCTTGCTATCTTTGTCGCTCCTGTCGATCGAATCATCCGATCGGACGGCACCAAAGTCCTGGTTGGCCGCCCTGCTTCCTTATTGACTGAAGTTAAAAATACTCTCTACACCTTGAAAAATGACCCTTTCTTCATCCTCTTTCTTCCTTTTGGCATGGGTGCCCTGTTTTATATTCCTTATCAATCCAATGATTACAACGCCTACTTCTTCAACGTCCGCACGCGGTCCCTCAACGGTCTGCTCTATGGTATTTCCCAGCTGGTTGGGTCGGTGTTGTTTGGCTTTTACCTTGATTTCCCAAAGATGACTCGTCGTGTCAGAGCTATTTCTGGTTGGGTCATTGTCGTGGTCGTGGTCGTCACTGTCAACACTTGTGGTTACTTCCCTGCTCATCAAAGTCACCGTGGAGAGACCTATGATCCTATTCTCGACTGGACAAATCCTAAAGCAGCCAAATATATTGCTCTCTACTTCTTCTACGGATGGCAAGACGGAATGTTCCAAGCCTATGCCTTCTGGGTGATGGGATCGCTTTCCAATGACCCTCTCATTCTGTCTACCTATGCAAGTTTCTACAAGGTCATGGGAGCCACTGGTGCTGCTATTGGATTTGGAGTCGACGCCCTCAATATCAGCTACTTGCGCATGTTTGGTTCTTATTACGCCGTCCTTCTCTTTGGCGCCCTTTGTCTTGGGCCTCTAGTCATCTACCGCGTCAAGAACACCTCCCTCGAGGACGATGTCAAGACAGCCATGAAGCGTGGCAATCGACCCATGGAAAAGGAACCGGTCATAATTGATGATAACAAGGATGCCGAGAACATTGAAGTTTAGTTTGAGATTGTTTTGTCTTATTTGATTTGTTAACTGGTTCTAATGCTGTACTTTTATCTGTAAGAAAGTAGAAGGTGATCTTTGCGTACATGAACTACTGAGAACGCGATGACGATGGCACTAGGCTCAAAGTAGACCAATAACAAAGCAGCTCACACATACTAACGATAAACTAAGATTGAATACTGGTATGATTTTCCAAAGTATATTGAATGGAAACCATGGATCACAACTACGATCAAGCCCACAGTCTATCTTTATGTTTTTAACCCGTATTATATTTTTTGTATCTGTACAGTGTAGGCCAAGTCCTATTGTCTAATGTTGCTTTTTCGCGATGCCAGGTAAGAAGCAACACCATCAGAGACGCTATCAATGACATCGACGTACTTGAAATGAATATTATTTTTGGCAATCTGGCTCAGAATGAGTTTTCGATAAGGCTCGAACTTCATCAGTCCGCCGTTGAGGATAAGAGAAGATGAATCAGCCTTAACAATGGAGTTGTCGACAAGACGAAGGACAGAGCTCGCCAAGTCTCGTGCACAGCCGTCGACAAGTTTCAATGCATCTGCGTCCGACTGCGAGAAAGCAAGGGACGTGACAAGAGAAGCCAATCTAGAAATGCCATTCTTATATGAAGTTCCATCCGAATCGCTTTGTTTGACAGGGAAGACCTTGGATAAAAGCTGGAGAGGGGCATCTCTGGTTTCAAAGTGATCGAGAACAGCAAGAGCAAGATTGTCCATTTGGGATGATTTGCCATATGATTGGGCAATTTGGTACCTGTCAATTTGGTCCAACGTGTGACGAAGAGCACGGCGACCGATATCGTAAGCGCTGCCTTCGTCGCCCAAGACAGGACCCCAGCCATGGGATCGGGCAAGATAGGAGAACGTTCCCTCGGAATTGCGCTTGTAGCTGCAAACAATGGATCCTGTGCCGACAATAAGGGCCACAGCGCTTTCAGTATCGTCGTGAAGGTATGCTTTAAATGAAAGAAGATGGATATCGCTCGTCACTCTTAATTTCTCGGGCTCGAGTGACTCTTTGAGCATGTCCTGGAGCGCCTTGCGGAGCGCACCCTGCTCTGATTCCCGATCAACGCCAGCAAAGCCAACCCAAGCAGCCTTGAACTGGGGAAAGAGTGCGTCGTCGCGGAGGTACTGCTTAGGAAGAGTCGACGTAGCTTCAAGAAGAGCCTGCTTGACTTGAAGTATTACGTTTTGCAAACCAACCGATAGCCTAGAGTCAGAAACAGTCGCAACCAAACTACTCACAAGTTGCACGGGCCAGATTTACCGCGACTAATAATACCAGAAGACGAAGCTATCGTAACCGCGCATTTAGTTCCACCGCCGTCGATCGAGAGATAAAGATCCTCTTTATCGGTTGATTCTGCGTCGGAAGACACTTCAGAAAGAGCGGTGTGATTACTGAGCGACTCTGATTCAGAGTCTTCCTCAAGTCTTGTCATGGCCTTGGCCAGGACACCATTGGCATCGGCCAGAGTTTCCTGGCACACACTTATTGGTCGTCCGTACTTGGAGACCAAGATGGCCAGTTTCAGGTTACCACCGCAGGCTGCCAGGAGAGAATCGAGAATGGCTTCAGATGCTGGAGATGTATCGAGAAGCGTAGGAGAAGATGCAAGATCACCATTGCTATCAATAGGATAGACCAAATCCCCGCAGATCATCCGCAGAATTCGCTTAGAGCGAAGTTTTAGTTTATAGTTTGATGCCTGGAGATCGACCATGAGGTTATTGTATGTCTTGCCGATCTTGATCATGATACCGGTAGACAGCATGTTGAGAATCATCTTGGTGGCCGTGCCAGCCTTTAGTCTAGTACTTCCAGTGAGGATCTCGGGGCCCACCACGGCAGCCAAGTTGTAGGACAGGTTGAGCTTGCCCATCTCTGAGTTGTTGACGCAGGTAAGTCCGATGGTGGTGCATCCCAGTTTGGCAGCATATTCTAGACCACCAACAACATAGGGAGTTCTGCCTGAAGAGGCGATCCCTAGAACCGTATCGAGGTCAGCATCCAATCCGATTCTGTCAAACTCCTCAAGGGCGCCATTGTAGTCATCTTCGACGCCTTCTTGAGCCACTCGCAGCGCCTTGTCTCCTCCTGCAATGAAGGCCACGAATTGATCTGCGGAAGCGGAGAAGGTGGGAGGAATCTCAGAGGCGTCGAGGATGCCCAGACGACCGCTGGTGCCAGCTCCAATGTAAACCAAGCGGCCTCCTCGCTGTATCTTAGGCGCAACTTCATCAATCGCAGCAGCAATAAGGTCGTTACATTTGGCGACTGCCTTGTAGATCTGGGAGTCCTCGTAGTTCATGATCCTGCATATTTCCACCGTCGACAGCGACGACAGACTGGCCGTAGATGCATTCACCCCTTCAGTCTCCAAGCGATCCAACATGATTACCCAATAGATGAAAGGCGGTCCGGCTCTTTTAAGGCTGGACGGACATGAAGCAAAGACGAGGGCGGACCCCGACCCGGACCGAGATCCGCCAGCCGACCCAGGCCAGATGTCAATCTCATCCCAACCGGCATCCGTCAAGCGCGTGCCGTTTTACTTGCCCCGCTGAATATGACTTTATCTTTTCTCTGAATTTGATAAGATAAGCTCTCCTCGTCTCTCCTATATATACTCGGCGTCTCCTGGGGTTGGATCACTCAGTCTTAGCATGTCGTCCACGCCTGAAAAAGTCCCTGCTGATACGGTCGACTCGATCGACGTTGGCGTCTCTGATCATGTCGCCGTCTCTGAATCTCCTGCTAAGCCCAAGGCTTGGTGGTACCGCATCTATACTGATCCCTGGTTCCAAATCTACTTGGTGTCTTTTATCTGTTTCTGCTGCCCGGGGGTAAGTTGGATTTTTCCATGGCAAGATAGTGACTAACCATCCAGATGTACAACGCTCTAAGTGGAATGGGCGGATCCGGTCAAGTTGACTCGACAAACTCTGCCAATGCTACAGTCGCCTTGTTGGCCTGTACTGCTGGTTCCGCCTTGTTCATCGTCGCCCCTCTTTTCAAGTATCTTGGACCCCGAGTTAGTCTGTTGATTGGTGGCTGGACATATGCATTATACAGTGGCTCGCTGTTGAACTATAATAGAAGAAAGAATGGTGCCTTTGTCATTGCATCGGGTGCATTGCTGGGTCTTGGTGCCTCGTTCTTGTGGATTGCTCAAGGAGCAATCATGGTTTCCTATGCTTCCGAGGCCACTCGAGGTCGCGCCATTGCCGTTTTCTGGATCGTCTTCAACTTGGGTGGCACCATTGGCTCCTTGGCCAGTTTTGGTATCAACTACGACTCGCACAGTGGAACCGTCACCTCGTCCACCTATGTCGCTTACATTGTTATCATGCTCTTTGGCTGGGCCCTTTCTGTCTTCATCTGTCCTCCCGGCAATCTCTCTGACAAGTTCAAGGGCGCTCGCGTCGAGCAGGAGCTGGAGAAGAAGTTTGCTGTGACAAAACCGATGTTTGGCAAGCTTCTCCAGGACCTCAAATACTTGTTTGCCGTGCTCACCGACTGGCGAATTATCCTTTTGATTCCTCTTTTCTACAATGCCAACATCTTCTACTCCTACCAACAAAATAGCATCAACGGCAAGAACTTCGATATCCGAACCCGTGCTCTCAACTCGGCTCTCTACTGGATCGCCCAAATGTTTGGTGGTCTTTTGATGGGTGCCGTTCTTGATTTCGCTGGAAAGAACCGCAAGACTCGCGCTCTCGTGGCTTGGACCATTCTTTTTGTCACCGGCTTTGGCATCTGGGGAGGTGGTTATGCCTTCCAGAAATGGTCCACTGCCCGCATTGCTGCCGGCCACATCCAAGACATTGACTTTACCGATGGCGGAAAGAAATACGTCGGCCCCATGTTTCTCTACATGTTTTACGGCGCCTACGACTCGTTCTGGCAGAGTTTCTCTTACTGGCTCATTGGATGCCAGACAAACGACCCTGGCCGATCCGCTGTCCTCGTTGGTCTCTACAAGACCCTTCAAGCCACTGGTGGCGCTATGGCCTGGCGAATCAACGCCCAAGGCAAGCCTGCCATGGTCCAATTTGCCATGAACTGGGGTCTGTGTATAGGCTGCCTTGTCGTTGCTTTCCCCACTGTGTGGACGACCAAGAACCAGAACGCCGATGCCATCGATCTCTATGAAGTGAAGAGCCATGGACATGAGGAATCCGAGTCGGCTAATACTCGAGAATCTGAGTCTCTTAACGAGCGGGAGGTTGAACCATGAATTGTTTTTGGGAGAAGGTTTGTACTTGGTCATTAATCGTGAGGTTGTTCTATGTCTATGCGTAGGGTCGAAGGCCATTAGAAACTGCAAGTAAAAACGTAAACTAGCTTTTTTTTGTCTAGGGCTGGCTTGATGAATCAATACAGCTGCGGCATACAGAACTCGTCAAGTACAAACAGACTGAGGAAGACGACCACTACAGTGTGCAAGACGACCTCTCATAGCCACAGCGTTAGAGCGTAAAATGAGATATGTACAGGCTCTAAGACTTCACTGGCACAGATAGGAGATATTCACTCTATTACTATGTTGGTCTTCAAACTATTTCTACTAAGTTCTTGTTCACCCATGCACGCGACCAGTGCAAGTGAAGACGAACCCCATGCCACACGCAAAACCATAAAAGACTTAGAGAAATTTAGACGTGCACAGGTCACATGTCCAATATTGTCATGCTCTATTCTACTGTCAGACCACCCGGGACAGACATTCCGAGTATTTCCAGGCATAGCTTCGTAAGATTACGGAAGACTGAACAGTCTTTGATGCCATTCTTAGTACATTCCCCCACCCACCGGTAAAAAGACGGACCAAGGGAACAGAAACGTAGTACACGAAACAAGTTCCCCCGCTTGTCTAGCATACTAAGCCGAACCAGACCGACGGACAAGGAGTGACCTATTTTGCTGTTTGCCATGCCGGATAATCTGAGTCATGATTAGCGATCTCCTGATGGCATGGATTTATCAGCACTGGCACGCGACCCGAGCTCCTATCACTACAAACGCCTGTTGATAACGATAGCTGCAATCAGGCTCATTTTCTAGATAAGCTAATCCGAATAAACCTCCAATCAAGCGGTCTGGTGGATTCTTTTGACGTCTACAAGGCTTGATCGTAAGCGAGAGACGGCCGACAACCGGCAGGATGAGTAAGATTTCCGAACAAACAAGGCATAATGACCCCACAATACCGATGAATCCTACAGATACCGGGTCTTTCCCTACGTCAGGACACGTCTGGAGGCAAGACTCACAGATAAGGCAAGAGGGACCCATGCTGGCGGCCGACTCTCGGCTGCCGGAACTCGGCTCCGCGATAAGGTTGACGTTACATTGGCCGTGCCAAACCGTCGTCTGGTCTGATATCCAAACCGGCATCCGCCCTTTAGCCATCTCTACAACGTCGCAGCATTTTCCGGGGTAGATGGATCTAGTATGAGATGCGGTCACTTTCAGGCTGTGTACCGTGTCGGGCAAGAAAGGTAAGTTGGAGCCAAGACTCGTCAAGAGTCTGGAGCCAGCAGCATATAACTGACTTGGGTTCAGATTAAATGCGATGAAGCGCCAGGAGGGTGTAAGAACTGCCAGCGATACAAGGAGAAGTGCATCTACGTCTATGGTCGGCTGAGCCGGTCCAAGCTCGAGAGTTTTCTACAACACACTAATGATCACGGATACACAAAATCTGGCTTTCGCCGTCGCCGCTGTCTGCGATCCTGCGACAACTGTCGACGGGCCAAGAGTCGCTGCCTGGGAGATCAGCCATGCCATCGATGCCAGGCAAGGAACCTCGAGTGTGTCTACTCTGGAGGAGGCGGAGGAGAAAAGGACAAAGGTGCAGAAGAGGAAGAAGAAGAATCAAGTTCAAGTCGATCAAGGACGAACAGTGCAGACAAGATCAACCCTCCGTCGAAAAGTATGACGAGTTTGGTGCCAGGAATCAATAATGGGAAAGGAGGCGACGATAGTCTTGATTTCCTTCTCAGTGATCAATTACCAAGCACAGAGACGACTTTGCAGCTTGTTGATTGCTTTTTCCGATATGTCCATTCCGTCCGTTGCCTGGGATTTATCCATATTCCCACCTTTATGGATCGCCTGCAGTCGGGTCTGAACAATAAGAGCGAAGGCAACGCTCTTCTTCATGTGATTTGCGCCCTGGGGGCCCCGTTCTATGCCGCGGAATCCAAAGCAGAGTATACCAATCCTGCCGTGCGGTACTACCAGTCGGGGATGGGCTGGGCTGCAGTTGCGCAGCAGATGTTGCTGGATGCGTTTGGACATATTTCAGTCAATTCACTCATGAGCTGCGTCCTCCTTCACGAATTTTATCTGCGCGTGGGTGAATACTCCGAGGCCTTTCTCATCTCGGGTCTGATCTTTCGCATGGTCCAGGTGTTGCAGCTCAATATTGAATATGACTTTGATATCTTGTGCCAGGACGCTCAGAACCAAACACTGGCACCTGGAACTAAAGAAAGCCGCCGGAGATTGATGTGGGCTTGTTTTCTCCTCGACGCCTTCATCGAGGTCGGAGTGGATGAGCTTCGACTAACGTCGCCTGATCATATCAAGGTCCAACTCCCTTGTAGTGAGGATAAATTTGTTCGTGACCTTCCTTGCGTCACAGAGACCTTACAGCCCGGGGCAGTGTTGTCGTTTGTAAGCGAAGATGACCGCCAAGGGGCAGGCGCGAACCTGGACATGAGAGCTTTCTACATTCGAATGATGGCTATCAGGGCACGAATCCTCCGGTTCCAAAAACATCTCGAGTCTTCTCTGCCGTGGGATCCAAACTCGGACTTCTCGGCGCTGGAAAAGGAACTTGTCGAATATGAACAAACACTGCCTATATCGATGACCTTGACCACGGCCAATAGGTTCATCTATAAAAGCTGTGGTCGCTCGACTCTGTTTTATGAGCTCCATTTTATCATCCATCAAACGTTTTGTGACCTCTACCGTTTGGGACTTCCCAAAATCATCTATCCCTATACCTCAAACCACTGGATTTTGGAACTTGCGCCCCCTTCATTCCTCCGCAAATGCTCAGACGTATGCTGGACTCGGGCTGTGAAGGCTTCTCAGTTGCTGAGAGAACTCTACGACCGTGATCCTCAGTCATTGCTAGATACTCCAATAGCCAATCACATCCACGAATTTACTCGACTTCTTATTGCCGCCTTTCCCTCTCAGAAACCCAATCTATCTCAGTCTGACATCGCCGAGTTCCCTGCCCTCGTCCGTTCCAATCTCGTCACCCTCGACTACCTTCGAAATTACTTTGACTGTGAAGCATTCTACAACTCATGCATCTCTTATGTCCTCGAAAGCAAAGCCATCGATCTATCTGAATTCGCTCTCGAGAGCCAGCCTGCCATCTCTCGTCCTCACGATGGCCTTCAAGGTCTTCCTCCTCAATTTTCCGTGGATTACGTTCTCAACTCGGTCGGGACGTTTCCTCTCACTCGTCAAAAGGCTCTCGAGCGTCACGCTCCTCAAGATCGGAACAAGCTCATGTCAATCCATGCCATAACATCAGAGACGTCTCCCCAGAGTGGTTCCCTGGCCGTCCCGACTGCCACCTTTGTGTCTCCAGAGGGGAGCTATAACAACTCGGGTGGATCACGGCAGCCTCACATGTACTTCCTGAATAGTCAGCGGGCTGGCAATGTTGTGGGTACATCGATGCAGGAAATGAATCATTTCTTTCAGAGTTTATCTGATGAGAACCACCTCTATTTTGAGTCATTTATTTAAACTACTGATGTGCTTAAAAGTGCTGGTTGTGACTTTGGTTCCTGTACGATAATGGATGGTTCGAGTTCGCAATATGTATAGTTCTGTATATCCATGATAAAAGCCATTACCGGCACATGTAGACAACAGAGGTTCGTCGTAATCATCATTAATCTTCATCAATATCTTCCGGTAAGGTATCTTCGCCTTCGTCGCCGACATAAGACAACAGAACGGGTAGGAATATGAGAGAGTGGACAGTCGAGAGAATGACAAGGGCGAGCCACATGCGGAAATAATAGATATCGAAGATCTTGGATTGCGTGAATGCCAAAACAGACACTCCGATCAACTTCGTCATGGCTATACCGCTAACAACAGAGCTGCCCACATCAGTCAATGCTGCCCATGCTTTTCTGTCTCTTATGCCCATTGAAGAGGGCGCCCAGCTTAAAAGGACAGGATCGGGCACTGTAAAGGACCGGGCAATATGAGCGCAGAACTCGACACCGAGGCCAATACAGATCATAAGGTTCACCAGACTAATGGCGTTCAGAGATATATTCCACAAAGTCATGACACCCAGTATGTTTAGAATAATCATTCCAACAGTGACAACAATCGCAGCAGAAACTTGCCACGATCCCAAGAATATAAAGCTAACTATGAAGGTGGCTATCAGCGCAGACACGATCAAAGTTGCCGCCAAGCTGACAATCGTCTCATACTGCTCAAAGAAAACGTAGAAGACAGAGTACGGGAAAACAAGCAAGTTAGTCTTGTCCCTGATTTCGTCAGAGATCCGCCGAGCTGCGGCATAAGCGTTTATATAATCATCTTGCGACTTGAGAGGCGTGTGGAAAGTCCGGAAGTGTGAAGCGTGAATGGTCGTCTCGTTGTCGGCGAGCCTGATCGCGTGGCTATAAGGCGCTTTCCCGCCCAGAGGACATGGGTCTGAAGGTGCCTGGATCCAGATGTTAAATAGGTCAATGAAATCTTCCCCTTGAGGGAAAGTGTCCATTGAAAAGTCCCATGTCAAGTTCCTAGCAGAATAACAGCTCTGGCACCGGCGAGGACTTGCGGAAGGCGGACATAATTTGTCAGGATCGGTTCGCAAGACAGAGCAGCATTGATCGAGAGCAGGGTTGAGCCACAAGAGGAAATCATCGAGCCAGTTGGCGACTGGATTGGCGAAATATGATACTTGCGGTCTTTGACGTTCCTTTTCAAGGATATTTCCCATGGAGTATGTGTCACATGTCGTGAACATCGAACAGACTTCCTGCTGGAGAGCACGATCTGTGAAATTCGCGTCATTGACCACAAAGTATACAGGCGGGCCTGTATTGAAATAATCGTAAAAATCATTAAAATAGGGAACCAGATATGAGTCGTCTGGCAACGCAACCCGTTGGTCTAATCCTAAATTCATTTTGGGAATCAATGTTAACGACAGGGCCAGTAAAGCAAAGAAAAAGGAAAGAACAGTGACTTTGACATTTGGGCGAAGGAGCCAGGGTGCATAACGTTTGCGAATAAGCCTGGTCAAAGCTGTTTCTTCGCTCACAATGTAACTGTCCTCAGTAGAGATCTTGATAAAAGGTAATAAATCCATCCGTCCTTCCTCATATCGTCTCTCATCCAACGAAAGTGCAGACACAAACATAGTCAACTGAAGACACGCATTAAATAAAACGGCGCCAACAGCATAGATGGCAAAGTTTCGCACGGCCGGCATCGCCACCATAATTGCAAACATAAACGTGATTAGCTCGGACGTCGAAGAAAACAAGATCGAGGGCCCTATTCTGCCCACCACCCGAGATATTCTCACCTCAATAGGCTCTTCACCGAACGACTCATTGATGGTATCAAGTTCATGACAGAGGAGGAAGATGTTGTCGACGCCGATGGCCAACACCAGAAATGGGATGACTTCGGCAATAATCAGAGTGACCTTGATTCCAAAAAGAGAAAACAGGCCAACAGAGCATGACACAGACATGAGAACAATGAGGATACCAAACGACCCCAGAGTGAAACGAGATTCAACCAAGAATCGCGGAAAAGAGGTGAGTCGTCGACCGAGGCCAAAGGATATGTAGAGAAACATGACAAAATAGGAGATAATTACAACCTTATAATCGGTGTTGGAAGACTTGTTGAGTTCCTTGGTTAGAGATGTCTCAGTAGAAAACGAGACTCGAAGACCTCTTTCTTTGGCTTCAATTTGAACCGTTTTAAGATATTCAATGAGCTCGTCTTCCCATTCAGCAGCTTGTTTCTCTGTTGAAGATCCCTGGATGCCATTGTTGACCACCCAGGTAATAATGAGGCTCTTGCTAGACAGATAGTCGCTTGCATTGTATCCTCCGATCACAAGATCCTTAGATATCGGCTGCCCAGAAGGCGCTAAACAGTCCACTGGCCGTTTCAAGCAATTTTGCAAAGCTCGTTGCCAGGTGCTTTTGGGCAGGTTCTGGATATTTCCTTGGAAGTACTGAGTGACAGACTGAATGGCGCAAGCAGAGTCTGTAGGCTTGAAACAAATATCATCCAGGGTTACAGCTTCAGAACTGGTCGATATGGAATTGACATGCTCTTCAATTTCAAAGAGCCACTCAAGAGTATCGTATGATATCACGGGTCCGGTGTCATTAATAACGAGCATCTGCTCAGTTCGATAGAACGGGCCAAAGTTCTCGTCAAAAAACTGTTTCTCGTGGAGCGCTTGAGATGAAGGGCTGACCCAGAGGTTAATGGGATCCTGTTCCACTGAGAATCTTAACCACCCGAGAGAAAAAAGGATGACAAGAAGAAGACAAGTGGCCATCACGCGAAGAGGATAACACGCACAAAATAAGCCGAGCTTGGAAAACTTCTTCTGAATATATTGATTCCATTTCCCTTGATTCTCGTTTGGAAAGTTAAGTCCTCTGTCCGAAGAGTCATATTGATCGGAAGAATCAAGTAGAGGGTGACTTGCAGGATCTTTTGACGGGTATTTCAAGACAAGGATACGATAAATTCCCAAGGCTGCAGCCAGACACATCAGGTATACTGATACGGTGATGACGGAGAGACAAGGAAGGCCTAGGATGACACAACGCGAGGGCGGCTCAAGTTTAGGCAAGGAAGGACAAGAGGACGAGCAATCTGTACACGAGCATTTCACCTTTTTATCAGAGCATTTCCAAAATTTTTCATCAAGAGGAGAAAACTCAGAGGGAACATCTTCATATGGAAAGTTTATCTGCATTGGAGATCCTAGCAAAGGCTTTTCATCGCCCATAAACTTGAAAAATTCATGATAGTTTTTCGCCCCTCCTCCTATTAGATCCATAGCCAAAGTACTCGCAGTAGCAAACTGGACCTCGGCGCAAGAGTTATAAAAGGTCGTTCCCAGCAAATCGCTGACATAGTAGTCTACCTCGGTCACAATTTCATTGTGATCAGTGGACTGGTTTGTATACTTGACGTCTACAAACGTCGACTGATCGGGCGAACAAGTGAATTGACAGTAAAACTCAACAAAATTTTTGTGACATGCTGGACATGATGCAATTATGTTGGCAGCCTTGTCGAGGTTCGTCTTCAAGCTTTTTAACTGGACTTAGTCTTCAACTCTGACTGCAATTGGGACTCACCTGAGGCAAAGTACAGCAGACGTTTGTGTCTCCCCATTTTTCGCCACAAATATCAATCAAAGATTCTCGCAATTCATCATCAGGAGGCTCAGCAGGCTCATTATATACACAAGGTAGCTGCTTTCCAAACAGGCTTTTCTTTCCACACTGACATCAGCAACCGCAACTCTCCCAGAATCTCACCTCGCCGCGAAAGGCACATATTCCTTCCTTATGTGAGTCTCCAGGAAACGCAAACGCGCCTCCAATCCCTCCAAGAAGAGCAACACCCCACTTGAAATGCATGGTCTGTTGGGAGGTTTGACGTAGCGTTCTCGATCGATGGCGTTACATCATGACTGATCACTTGCGCCTGTGTATGTTCCCACCCCAGACCAGGCATCCAGTGTAACAGCAGACTACAGACCCTGCTGGTAAGAAGTACGTATCTAGAGGGTAATTTATTTAGAAGATAGGCTCGGGTTTAGTTAATGACGTCTCGTCGATATCCTTTAAGGCTCTTATCTTGCGTAGCTAAAATCTATCTTGTTCGTACCTATCTTGTTCAACTAAGAGGACTTAAACCTGGTTCTGTTCGATTCATTCCGCATCACCAAGCCTCTTTTAAGGCGCTATACATATTCTCAACTACTCGTAATCATCGAGAGCTCAAATGTCCCACCCCGGACATGTCCTAGTCAGCAAGGATACCCAGTCATGACTGCAAAGACAATAGCAACGTATTGTTGGTTCTGTTTTTTGTATAAATACGATCGTTGATTCAAGTAGAAGGCTTCGAACAAAGCCTGTCTTTGCTCGCCAGCAGTTGACATAAAAGAGGACAATATATTCCTAGATAGGCAATCCTCGCTACGAAATGATAAGGAGCCTGGTCCTTGATTGGCAACTGTCTCGAGGAATATCTCTTCGGCAATATCCCTTGGAACAATCTTAAAGCTCAATTGAAATGACTACAATTACGCAACAGCCCGAGACGTTGAAATTACGGCCTTCAGTTCTGGAGGTTTACGACTCTTTGGCCAAAACATTCATATCTGAAAACAAAAAGAGCAGAGAGCTTTATGAGTCCAAGGCATTGAAATACCTCCCTGGAGGAAATACTCGTACGGTATTATATTACCATCCTTTTCCGGTCTACATTACCGAGGGAAAGAATCAGAACCTTTTTGATATCGACGGCCATGTATACGTGGATTTCCTAGGCGAGTACTCTGCCGGGATTTATGGTCATTCTCATCCCGAAATTATCAAGACCATCCAAGAGACTGCCCTCCATGGCCTTTCCTTTGGAGGACAAAACACGGCTGAAGTTGGCCTGGCCAGAGCTCTGAGTGAAAGAATTCCTTGCGTGGAACAAATCCGGTTTACTAATTCGGGCACAGAAGCCAATCTCATGGCCATTACGGCAGCTAAACTGTTCACCAAGCGCTCCAAGATTATAGTCTTCCATGGGGGCTATCATGGAGGCGTGTTCAAGTTTGCTCATGGAAATGCTCCAAGCAATGCTCCGTTTGAGTTTGAAATTGCCACTTATAACGACATCAATTCAGTAAAGAAGCTTATGTCTTCTGATGTCGCTGCAGTATTGCTTGAGCCCATGCAAGGCTCAGGAGGAGCAATCCTTGCGTCCAAAGACTTTTTGGGCCAACTGCGAGAGCTTACGAAATCCAACGGATCTTTACTTATCTTCGATGAGGTCATGACGTCGCGTCTTGGGGACGGAGGTGGTCTCCAGAAGGTCTTTGGTGTTACCCCCGACCTCGTCTCGCTTGGAAAGTACATTGGTGGAGGATTCTCGTTTGGCGCTTTTGGTGGTCGAGCAGACATAATGTCACTATTTGATCCGCGCTCGCCAAATGGATACGCTCATTCGGGAACCTTCAACAACAACATCTTTTCCATGTCGGTTGGTCTTGCTGGGCTAGAAAAGGTGTACACTCCAGAAAAGGCACAAGCTCTTACAGAAAGAGGGAATAAACTAATTGAGGATCTCAACGCCTTGGCCGCGGGAACCGAGCTTCAGTGCAGAGGGTATGGCTCGATTATGGCTTTTTACTTCCCAGGTGAACTGTCAGATGCTATCTTGGATACTCTGCATCTTTTCTTGTTGTCCAAAGGAGTCTATATCGGTAGACGTGGCTTCATAACCCTTTCGGTGGCGTTAGAAGAGGATGACTATAAGAAACTGGAGAACGCCTACGGGGAGTTCTGCCGACTACTGAAGCAAATATCCTAAAGCAAATATCCTAAAGCAATATATCTATGAACTTTCCCAGTAATAATCCTTACACATTGTCCTTGTAATTAGTAACCTACCGTTTTCTTGCATCTCTAATGCGGGCTGACGCTCCACATCGGGCTGTGAGCGCAGTCATGTCTGATAATCTTCGAAGGCCTTTCCAAGATAGCAGGTATTGGAAATGAACCATAGAATCCAGCTCCCTCAGGAAGAATTCCATGGAGTCAAACCCATGTGGTTTCTGCAGCGTAGATGCCAGTAGCTCAATGAAGCTTTCAAGCCATTTCTTGCTATCATGCTCGATATATTGATCAAAATAATGATGAATTAATGACCGTTTCCATCCTAACCGTTGGTACCTGTCCATCCGCTTCTTAAATCTCTCCTCGTCAAACCATTCTTCCCGGTAAAAATCCGTCTCTGCTGAAAAGGGTTTCATCCCTGAAGGATCCACAACACTATCTAGACTCCGATTCCGGGCATTCAAGAGCCATGACTGTCCTCGCTTTAGAAGCTTTTCCTTGTATCCAACTTCCCGGGCTAGAATAGCCTGTTCTTCAACTGATTTTATGAACTCCGTCTGAAAAAACTCGGCTCCAGGCATAAAGAAAAACTTGTTATCGCCATTGAACTGATTTCCCATTCGTAGGTAGTACTCATTCAGTCGCTGCAGATTCTGCTGCCAAAGCCTCGCTCGGGTAACAGACTTATTACCGGACCCCTGTCCTTTGCTCTGTTCTTCATGTGCTGCTCGACAAGCCCTGATTAACTTTGAAACCTCCTCAATGATCTCTGACTGACTAGCTCGACGATCACTAGGTAAAGCTTTCATCTCCCACTCCCCTGAAAAATCACTTTCCTTTTCTCCCGATTCACTATCTTCACTATCAAATCTTCTTTCCCGCCGCCGCCATTTCCGCCGAGAAACAGTCTGTTCCGAAGACAACCTAGGACTGTGAGTAGCACTGGAGTAGTAATCTCGTGCACTACTCCGCTGCACTATCGCCCTCTTACAAAAAAAGAAATACCCATATCGACCATTAAATCGATTTATAGGCATAAATCAATGCGATAAAAGCCTGTGGGCAGATGTCAAAAAAAGTCGTGGTCGTGATCGTGTTACAGTAACTGCCAGTTGCAACGCTTCAGCATCTTCCTCCTGGGCTATCTTTTGCCTTCACAGCCATTTTCCCCTTCTGCAAACCGGAGGCACTGCTCAATAGTTTGATCTTTTTCTTAAGATATCTGGAAAAGGATCTCGCTAAACCTGTTGCTTTAGACCCGATTTGAGTCTTGCTAACTGGCGGTTTTTCTTCGACTTTTTTGGTCTCGGGATTAGCATCTTGTTCCTTTTCAAGTGGGGGAGTTGCTAGACCGTAATTGAGCCGGCGCTCATAAAACTCAGCCATGTAATAGGCCTCTATTATACTATGCGGATTCATTTGGATTATATCAATATATGGGTCTCCGGCGTCCATAATGGAACGCAAAAAGACATCTACTTTTTCTGAGTCCGGCATTAAAGTTTCAGGAATGAGTTTCTCAATGGCTTCGAACCTCTTGATGTGTGAAATGATAGAGCAACCATATTTGTATTTGAGGGATCTTAGCTCTTCATCACGTCGCATACTTATGGTAAGTATCTGGGTCCTCCCGAGGAGACGGTGCTTAACCTCGATCCATAGCGGATACCCATACTCATTGCACAGGTGGGGATGTTTGCGCATGTCATCCCATTCTTCACGGGCGAAATTGCGGAGATAAATGGGACAGAGGGTTTCCCAGGTCTCAACTTCTATATGATTGGTTATTCTGCTTTCTTCGACTTCTCTTATCCATTCTTGAGCGGTGAGACTTGAATCGGTCTCGAATACCGGGAATGACGGGAGGATGCCCACAGGAATCGATGGGCCGGGACGGGGCCTTGCGGTGTGCTTAGTCGGTTCCTTGAAAACAGGGTACGTTCCAGCAGAACCAGAAGCAGAACTAGAAGCGTCAGTCGGTGCACTGCTTACAGGAGCATAAGGTTTCAGATTGAGAGGCTGCGTTATAGCAGAACCAGAACCAGAACCAGACGCAGATGCAGATGCAGAACCAGATGCGCCATGCGCACGAGGAGAAGTACCCATCAGTGCACTGCTTACAGGAGCAGAAGGTTTCAGATTGAGAGGCTGCGTTATAGCAGAACCAGATGCAGAATCAGATGCGCCATGCACACGAGGAGAAGCACCCATCAATGCACTGCTTACAGGAGCAGAAGGTTTCAGATTGAGAGGCTGCGTTATAGCAGAACCAGAACCAGAACCGGAAGCGCCGTTCGGTGCACTGCTTACAGGAGCAGAAGGGTTCAGATTGAGAGGCTGCGTTATAGCAGAACCAGAAGCGCCGGTCCATGCACTGTTTACCGGAATAGAAGGTTTCTCAAGGTGAGGGGGAAAGTGCGTTATAGCAGAAGCACAAGCACTAGCAGAAGGTTCCTCAATGAGTTCGTCAATGTTATAGAGAGGGGACTTTTTAGCAGAAACAAAAGCAGAACGAGAAGCGCCGGTCCGTGCCCTGCTTACAGGTGCAGAAGGTTTCTTATATCGACCCTGCATTCTAGCACGAGCAGCAGCAGAAGGAGGTGCACCAAGCGCACGACCAAAAGCACCGGTCCGTGCACTGCTTAGAGGAGCAGAAGGTTTCAGATTGAGAGGCTGCGTTATAGCAGAACCAGAACCAGAACCGGAAGCGCCGGTCGGTGCACTGCTTACAGGAGCAGAAGGTTTTAGATTGAGAGGCTGCGTTATCGCAGAACCAGAACCAGAACCAGAACCAGACGCAGATGCAGAAGCAGATGCGCCATGCGCACGAGGAGAAGCACCCATCAGTGCACTGCTTACAGGAGCAGAAGGTTTCAGATTGAGAGGCTGCGTTATAGCAGAACCAGAACCAGAACCGGAAGCGTCGTTCGGTACACTGCTTACAGGAGCAGAAGGTTTCAGATTGAGAGGTTGCGTTATAGCAGAACCAGGACCAGAACCAGAAGCGCCAGTCGGTGCACTGCTTACAGGAGCAGAAGGTTCCTCAATGAAATGGTCAATGATATAGAGAGGGTACGTTTTAGCAGAAACAGAAGCAGAACTAGAAGCAGAACTAGAAGCAGAACTAGATGCGCTATGCGGACGAGGAGAAGCACCTGTCCATGCACTGCTTACTAGTGTAGATTTGGAAATGGACGCAGAGGAAGAAGCAGAACTAGATGCGCTATGCGCAGGAAGAGAGGCACCCGCCCATGCACTGCTTAAAGGAGGAGAAGGTTTCTCAAAGTGAGGAAGAGGGGGCGTTCTAGACTTGGGAGTGGACGCAGAGGAAGAAGCAGAACTAGATGCGCTATGCGCAGGAGGAGAAGCACCCGTCCATGCACTGCTTACAGGAGCGGAAGGTTCCTCAAAGTGAGGGAAAGGCGTGGAGGAGATAGGCCATATTATATTGGGTATAGCGTTCGCTTCTTTGAAAAGGGCTTGGATTTGAAACTCAATTTTCTCAAGGCGGATACGGCGGTCAATAGCACGTATGCGCATCGCATTCGTCTGTTCCTCAAAGTTAGTATCAAGCAGTCGAATCTGAAAAGGGTCATTGCCGGCGATAGGCGACCCGTGAAACCCCTCGATCCCAGTTTCAGAAGAATTATAGCTCATCTTCTATAGCGAAAAATCAAGAATGAGATTCTCAAAATAAAGCAAGGTATTTGTTCGTTGCAATGTTGTTGAGTTAATAACTAGAGACAAAGGATAGACTAAGCTCCAAATCTGGATTAACTAGATACAAATAATCTATGTCTTGATCTTTATATATCCATAGATGGATAAACTGACACTTAGACAAAGAAACGTTGTTTTAGCTAGAAAACGAAACAGCGAAAGTTTGTTTTTTCGCTAAACAATGGTTCATTAAACAAGATCCTGGGAGCCCCATACGTTTGGGAATAACTACCGATGGGCGGCTATGGCAATCGTAAAGGCGTTTCAGCTTAAACACTATGAACCCTCGATCCATGGTCAGCGAAAACAAAGAAACAAAGAAATTTTCTCTAGCTAAACAATGGCTCTTGAAACAAAAGGCCTTGTGGGGGACCGATACATTGGGAATTACGACCAACAGGCGGTTATCGCTATCGTAGAAACAGTATCAGTTTAACGCTACCAGCACTCGATCGATGGTTCGCTAGCGACCTCGACAAGACTATGTATAATTATAGTTTGAATCGGGTCGTAGCATCGTATAGATAGTTCTGAACTTTCTTACGGTTCAAAAGGCGAGTTCTTAGTGACAAAGATGTATCTAGTATGAAAAGACTGCTATCTCTTTTTGATCCTTACCTCGTCTTGGAACACTCAAGACAGCTCTGTGTAGCTCTTCGCTCTCACAGCACCACGATGGGGATCATCTTAAACGTCTCAGTTGGTGAAAAGTGATAGGAACGCCCGATGCAGCAGACCCCCCCCCACAGAGAATTAGATGTAGGTTCCTTACACGAGATCCTCTCATTAATTGCGTTTACAAACTAAATGGCCTTATTACTTGTATGCGAGCGCTTAAATTTTCCATCCTCTTCCTATTGTACAGATTAATTGGACTTGCTGTTTCTTTTTACCTTCCGTCTACGACAATCAGAACAGAAACGCACATGGTGAATGTTTCACTTTGACTAAAACGAACGAAAAATACTGTGAAGAGAACACTCATGAATTGTAGAAATAGACAGAACTATTCACACTGTCTCTATCATGATAGAGTGGGAATTATGCTTCAGCTAAAGGGACAGACAGCAGCGATCCTTATTCTAGTTACGGTCCAAGATTGCCAGATAATGTAAACCAGCAACTGCGATCATAAGTCATGATTGTTTTCATATTCCAGGAACATTAAATATAGCCATCATTTCTGGCTCTAGTCCGGCATGTCTGGTTGCTTTGTGGAGCTTGATGTCAGAGTAGACATCCGTTACTCTCTTTGCCCCAGTTCATATCTCTTCAACTTTTCCGCTAGGGTTATGAGTGAAGTCGAGGACTATACGGCCCAACTCGCTTCCGTCGAAGAAGCACTAAGTGAAGACCCCGATAATGAGACACTTCTTACACTTCAGGCTGAGCTACGGGATCTCTTGAGTCTGCTGAAGAATGACGGTGAAGATACTAAGACTGAGTCCTCTAACGACGCTAACCGTCCATCTAAGCTTTTCCCCATTGGATCCTCAGTATTGGCTCGCTGGATCTCGGGAGATAAACAGTTTGCTCCTGCAAAGGTAACAGGAATCACTGGATCCGACGAACAACCAATGTTCACGGTCAGGTTCGTGAATGGAACGTCAGATACAGTCCCTTTATCCTGTATCCGTGAATCTACAGAGCAAGTAAAGATCCCTTCGCGTCCAAAACCTAAATCTCAAGCAAAGCAAACTATCACGCCCAAGAGCATTCCTCCTCTGGACAAGGGAGGCGTCTCAAAGAAGCCTCATGATAAGTCACGCAAAGATGATTTGAGTGGAGCCCAGTCTAAATGGCAAGCGTTTGCAGCCAAAGGGTTCAAGACATCAAAAGTCGGTCGGGCCAAACGTATCGGAGAGGATTCGATGTTTCGGACCCCAGAAGGTCCCGACGGTCGAGGTAGGCTAACTTGTCGTCTTTACTAAAGTCCAGTTGGGTTCATTGGCTCTGGAAAGCCTATGAGGAAGGATCACGCGCGAGAGCGCCATATCCATGCCGTAGAACGAGAAGAGTGAGATTACGATAGTGAGACGAAGATGAGACGAAGATGGCGATTAATACGGGTGTACTGATAATTCAAGAAAGTCTTTATAGCTCTTAATCCATGACTAGTATACCACGATCATCCTACCCTACATTATTTCTTCTTTGGAGGCTCCTCCTTCTCTTCGGGCTTGGGAGTAGGCAGTTTGAACGATGCAGGGGTCTCATCGTGACCAGGCCCGACCGGCTCCCAAGCAGTAGACCCAGCCGAGAAGTTTCGGAAAGCCTGAGTTAACTCCAAGGGCTCGTAGACGATCCTCTTGAGCTCCTCGTCGTAGCGAACTTCTTGGTATCCAGTCAAGGGGAAATCTTTTCGCAGAGGATGGCCTTCGAATCCATAGTCAGTCATGATACGACGGAGATCGGGATGATTGGAAAAGAACACGCCAAACAGATCATAGGTCTCTCGCTCGTACCAGTTAGCACCCTGGTACAACAAGGCAATGCTAGGAACAGGCGAGATCTCGGAGGCATAGGTCTTGACGCGGATTCTCGTGTTATGACGGACACTGAGCAAGTTATATACAACTTCGAATCTGTTCTCGCGAGTGGGGAAATCAGCAGCAGTGATGTCGGAGACCATTTTGAACTCGCAAGCAGTATGGTCTTTCAAGAACGTGATGACAGGAATGACAGCACTAGGAGCAATGTAGATTGTAAGCTCGTCCTTCCACACCGAGAAGCTCTGGATGAATTTAGGTAACGCAGTCATGATATATTGACCATAGCGATGTAATCCTTCGACATCTTCCTTGTATTTATCGGCAGGGTTGACCAACGGATCATGAAGGACTCCGATTTCTATCCATGTTAACGCCCAGCAATTGACCACAACAAACCTTTGCGAGGATATTGGCGGATGTCGGGAGGAAGCTCATCGGCATTCCACCGCCTTAGAGACGTAGAAAACCTACAGGCAAGCGAAGGAAGTCGTCTCACTGCTCGACTAGCCAACATTACAATGGTAGGTTGCTGATTGGTCCTCGACTGTAGACGACAGTTGAGGAATAAGTGCCGTAACGTTTAGGGTTTAACAGCCCAAGCTACGGCGGCTGTGGATACAACATTTATGCTTAGTGCGTCTAGAATACGGGTCTTTTTAAATTTGAATAGATTCTAAGTTGGATCTGAATACTTGATTCATTGTCTTCAGTGGGGCACTCAGTCACAGGGATGAATAGTCCAACAGACTGATTGTTATATCCATAATAAATGCTATATGTATGTTTATATAGCCTGTAGACCATACGTTGTAGCACATTTGACTCAATATTTGGTAGAGCTGCTCATTTAATATCAATCTTGGATCGATTAGAGACGAAAGCTCTTGCCCAACACTGAACATATCGACCAACCAAGGATCATGAGCTAAAGCTCGAAAGAACTGATATCAGCTTGCTATAACATCACCAGAATATCGTATAGTTACTGTCGTGGACTTTGATATATCCTTCTTTCTCTTGCACTGTCTAGATTTTTCTCGTAGATCTGTTGCGCTACATCCTACTGAACCACCAAGTTTGTTGCAAAATCACCTTGCCACATGTCTAAGCTTGCTCAAGACAGTTTTATCGATGACGACGAACAGGACGAGGTCTGGTAAGTTGGGTATGATGAAGTTTTTGCTTACATAGTCCCTTATGTGTCGAAGAACTCGATATCTCGGATAAGGGGTTCAAGCCTTGTCCTTGCGGATATCAAGTCTGTCAGTTCTGCTACAACAATATTCGGTCGAATCCCGAATTAAATGGACGATGTCCCGGCTGTAGGCGTCCCTATGACGATAAAAACGTCGAGTACAAGATCATTAGTCCGGAAGAATGGAAGCAGGACCACGCCAAACAGGCCAAAAAAGAAAAGGAGCGCAAACAAAAGGAACGGGAGAAGAAGGAGATCGATCAAGCCTCGAGAAAGCATTTATCGGGAATGCGTGTTATTCAAAAGAATCTCGTCTACGTCATTGGGTTAAATCCTGCTATCCCCACCGAAGAACTTCATAATACTTTGAGAGGAGACCAATTTTTCGGACAATATGGCAAAATTCAAAAGATCGTTATCAACAGGCGCAACGGAGGGTCTGGAGGAATAGGCGTCTATGTGACTTATTACCGAAAGGAGGATGCTGCGAGATGTATTGCTGCTGTGGATGGCTCCATAAACGACTCCAAGGTCTTGCGAGCTGCTTACGGAACTACGAAATACTGCTCCTATTATCTGAGCGGGCAAACATGCCCGAATCCGAATTGCATGTTCCTTCACGAACCGGGAGAAGAAGCTGACTCTTACACTCGGCAGGATCTCAGTACTATCCAACACACAGCCAAACAGAATCAACTCCGGAATGCATCATCAGATCAGAAACAGCTGGGAAGCATAGCGAAACCCAAGGACGCTGTATCGTCACCAGACGTCAATCTCCTACCCGCAACGGCGTCATGGGCAACCAAGACCCAACGACAGCCCGCCGTTAAGCAAGAGCCATCTTCTCGCCAGCAGCAAACACCAAGTCCCCCTAACATTAAAAGGTCTGATATAGATACAGCCAAGCTCAAGGCGACCGTCCGTGAAGCTCAAGTTGATAACTCAAATCTTGTGTTTTCACATATCATTAAGGTTCTCAGCCGTCCCCAATTCAGTTATTCGTTCTCTCAGCAGCTGCTGACAACCGATGAGTTGAGGGAAGCTCAAAATATGCCTGCGCTGTTTGCCTTTTCTAAAGAAGAAGCTTCGAAGAAGTCTCCTACTCCCAATCGAGCAAAGCTGAATCCTAGTCAACAGCTTTTACAAAAGATCGGGGCTACTCCAGAGCTGGAGAGTGCTAGACGCACTCCCAGCACGGCTACGCCTCCTCCTCCCGGTCTCTTTAATGGCCATGATGCTCCTCACTCGAGTACTCAGTCTCTGCTTGCTCATTTCGTGAACGGAGGCCAGGCTGGCCAAGCTTTGAGTGCCGCCGGCGACAAATGGTAGTGTACAATATCATTACGGTTCGGATAATACAAAAGATACTCATGTTCGTAAACTAATACATATCGCCGACCTTCTTATCTGTTGGATAGAGAACTCGGATAGGATCATCATGATCCACCCAGCCGAGGAAAGGCCTCGATAGCGAATACCCGCAAAATTGCTGGAGATGAGTGGGAAGGTCGAGTATGACTTCACGAGGAATACAAAGATATTGATTTTCCTCTTGACGAAGCCAGCTCCGAGAAGAAAAGGTAGAGTAGACTAGTCTCTCCTCGTCCTTGGTGTGGTTGGCGCTGCCGGCATGATAACAGCCAGAAAGCACCATAAAGCCATCACCGGGATTGAGTGCTGCATAGTAGCACTGTTCCTCCTTAGGGGGCCCTTCAGAGTAGTCCCAAAGATGGGATCCAGGGATGAATCGGGTGGCACCATTCTCCCTAGTCGACTTCTTTCCAGCAATAAAGAAGCCGATTCCCATATCTCGACCAAGATAATGTCTATCGGTCGCCTTGTGGAAGACGTGGTGGATGATATCATCTCGGTGGAGGACTTGATCTGCTGCTCCGGGTCCGATACTGAAAACCGAGGTATTGTTTAACTGAGGACCACTCTCGGAATGTTCAATGTTGTTAGAGATCTACCGTCAGCTATATGCAGTATACTTGATCACTAACCCAGTTGTCATGAGTAGTAGTCAGTAAGGCTTGTCCCACTTTCTGCCAGAGCCAATGATCGACTAGTTTAAGAGCAAACGTCTTTGATTTTCCAACACAGCCGCAGACGCGACGGGTCTCAGGAGGCCAGAATCCACCTAGCTGTCAGTCACGCCTGTAAAAGATCTCCTGTACCTGGCCATTCCCTATCTCCATCGATTAAAGGGCGGAAGTCTTTCTCCAACTGATCCAGATCTTCCTGGCCCATCATGTTGCGGATGATGCATCCTCCCGAAACCTTGAGGCTGTTGACGACGTCTTCAAGTAGAGCTTCATCACTCTTAGCCTCTTTCATGTCAAAGATTCCCACCTCTGGAAGCGGGTCTTTGCTAGACTTGAGGGGGCCCTTGGCGGGAGGGGGCTCTTGAGAATAGAATTGAGGAGGGAACTCAGAAACAGTCATGGGGACAAGTTTACTCTCGATCATGGGTTCTAGTTGAATATATACCCTCCACCGCCATCTCGGGTCTGGCTTGCCTTTCTTCGCACCTGCCTAATTAGGAAGTCCATCCTTATCTAACTCATATCAGTAACCCCGAGCTGCCCTTTGAAGAAAGCCAATACAACAGCCTCCTATCACCAGATCTCCCTCAGGTCAGCTGCCTTTAAAGGCAGTCAAAAGATTCTTTGCTGGCCTATGGCTGTCAAGAGCGAGATCGCGCAGGGTCATCTCGTTTTACTGCGTGCACTGAGATCGAGCCAAAAAATAAGCAACCCTAAATAGATTTATCAACAGCAGCACAGTCATACAGAGTATTATTTCAATATGTTTGATCTACTCAGACTTCTTTCAACATCTCTCACGGTTTGCTCTGCAATACGGCACCAGGAACGAGAAATACTCGTATACTTGGGAGTTCCCAATTAGGCAGGTCCCTGACTCGCTGTTACAGCCCGAGGCAGAGCATGCTCCACATGAATGACGACGACACGCAAGTCGGATCTGATTTCTACTGGTTTATTAATCCATACGGCTTATCAATCGGCACACATGCTGTTGATCCTGTTAGTAGTCATTCTCGTTGTCCCTTTTAGGAAGTTACTTTTCAGCTTTCTCGGTGTAAACGTACAGAGATCTTTTCGAAGCAGCTGCCTATTAGAGATTCGAAGATCACTCTTTCCAGAGTGGGCGTAAAGGAACTGGTTTGCTAAATTTATCAAGGCATAGGTCATATTCATATATAAAAGTTATCTGTCTTTCTAGAGTCCAGGATAGCGAGTATAAGGGGACTCATGTCTTATCCCATACTGTAGAAACAGAAGACTGAAGACAGCGACACGGTCAACCTGTCAATTTAGGTTGCCAACGATTTGTATCGTTTGCCCTGCGTTGGTTTACATCGCGCCTAAAGTGAGCCCATGTGGCAGTACTGTTGAAAATTGTACAAAAGTAGTCGACTGTCGCGGGATCGCTCATGTTTATAGCAATCGAGATACTATATTTCATAGAGAAGGCGCACATTTGATAAGCGGTGATCTCGAGCTGTCTGCGGTAGATTCCCTGGCATTCTCAAATTTCTCCAACTTTATAATGCTATGTATGAATTCATATCTATCAACATACAACCATAAATACTATGTATGAATTCATATCTATCAACGTCCAAATCTATCAACATCCTAGCAATGATACCTAAACACTAAAACATATTACTCTTGCTTCGCAGTCGCAGCGTCAGCGTCAGCATGACCGCTGTCTCCATCAGGGCCCACCTTGTCGGCGGGGTCTGCATCAGTCATGTAGTTGTTACCCTGGAGACCAGTGAGGACGTTTCCACCCACATAGGCGAGTCGGGACTCGATATCACGGTCGCCAATAGACTCGTCGGCGAGAACGTGTTTGTCGAGACCCTCGATCTCCTCTTGCTCGGTGACGCGGAAATGCAAGTAGGGAATGTAGTTGATGATGAGTAGGAGAAGAACCGAGACGACAGTCGCCCACAGACATGTGGATGTGATTGCAGCAAGCTGGAGACCAAGCTGTCGATAGTATTCATTGACCCAGCCCTCAGCATCAGTAGTGACGCCGTCCAAGGCACCGACCCAGCGAGCGGCGAACAAACCGGTGAGGAAAGATCCAATGATACCTCCAATGGTGTGGAGTTTGAAGGCCTCCATACCCTCGTCAATGCGGATCCAGTTATTGACGTTATTGCAGCCGTAGCATCCAACGGCAGTCAAGAAACCAATCAGAGCGGCAAAATAAACAGGAACAAAGCCGGCAGCAGGGGTGATTCCAACCAGTCCAGCCACGACACCCTCGCAGGCGCCTACAAGAGAGACCTTACCTTTACGGAAGATCATGTCCATCATTGTCCATCCCAGCATACCAGTGGAAGCAGCAAGATTGGTATTGATAAGGACATAAGCAGAGCGGACCGAGGCATTGCCCGCTGATCCTCCGTTGAAGCCAAACCAACCAAGATAAATGAGAGCAGTGCCAATAGCACAAAGAGTGGTGTTGTGAGCAGGGTATTTATAAGCATACTTTTGGCCGGGAACTGATTCCTTTCGGCGACCAATGACAAGGGCAAAAGCAAGAGCACCACAGCCTGAAGTCATATGCACCGGTCCTCCTCCGGCAAAGTCGAGTGCACCTAGGGTGGCCAACCAGCCGTTGGCGTTCCACGTCCAATAGGCGATCGGGCAGTAGACTACCGTAGCCCAGCAGAAACAAAAGATCATGGTGGGAAGGATTCTCGTGCGCTCGTAGCCTCCGGCAATCATGATCGTGACCGTGCACATGGCAAACATGCACTGGTAGATGCAGTAGAGAGCCTCAGGGATATATCCTGACGGCTCGGCAATGACGTTTCGTAGACCAGCATTGGTCAACGTTCCCAAGAACACCGATCCATTATCAGCAAAAGCTAGAGAGTAGCCCCAGACAAACCACTGCAAAGCAGTGACCGCGCCCGCACAAAATCCGAAATACAACAATGTGGCAGCAGCCTTCCGTCGAGCCATACCGGCGTAGAAGATGCCCAGGCCTGGAATAATGGGATATACAAAGGCCGTGGCGGAAAGCATCCAGGCGACGTGGCCCCAAGCGTTGGCGGCGTAGTAAGGAGTATTGACATCGTAAACATAACTATTTCCTCCTGCAGCGTTGTCGTATTGCGGATCCACCACTGGGACCGCGGTACTCATGTTGAGGCCTTCCATGATGATGGATTAAACTGGTGGCAGGCCATCGGTTTTTCTTTTATTTCTATCTCTTATCCCGGTTAGCTCGGCCACCCTAAATGGCAATAGCCGCATGATACTCGGGCGCTAATCAGTCATCGCTTGATAAGGCTTTTTTCTCCTCAACAGCCATCCACTCGAGCCAGATCTCGGGCTCGACGATCCCACGACCGATTTCTCTTTGGAGTGTCGGCTGCCTTGACCGTTGGCGCACTGTGAACGGTTCATTCCAGGCTGCTTTGAGGGTTCCAATCACGAGACTAACCTTGAATCTCAAAGGACGCGGCTCTTCCTCGGACACGGCTCTTGACTACGCAAAGAGTCACTGATTGTGCTCGATTCGACGCTCATCCACGTCAAAAAATTTTTAATACCGGTCAAGATACTCATACCATAGCCCTAGCAACTCTAGATTTCTTCAATATCCTTCTTTAGCGACACTGTTGGCGCTCTGCCATTTGAGGCCCATGACAGCTACTCGAGACGACTAAATAGTCGACCCAGTTCCGTGATCTGATGTACGGGCCACAGCTATTCGCCAAACAATCAACCGGTCTTGATTGGTGGACTAGTTTGGATAGATAAGAGGACAATTTCTCTTAGATTTTCTCGGTTAATCTACGTGTGGAACTCTAGTGGTCTTACTTTTGGGAACAGTTTTGTCGAGATATTGATTATTCTTGAGATAAGATTATTAAGACTCGGGTTGCTGCGCAAATTAATGGCCTGTTTGCCGTCGCTCCCTTGGTCTTGGAGCGCGCCTAACTAGTTCGCCCCCGGCTTCCACCCGTCTCTAGTTGTGTTTGGCATGAAAAGGGATTTGTAGCACTGATGATTATTGGCTTGGGCCAAGACAGATGGGTGTTTTGCCCAATTGGAGCAACAGGCACCTCGTTGCCAGACTCGCTTCGAGCAAAGTAGTGGCAATAATAGTTGCTCTGTAGTTTAGCAGTAGAATGGTGGCAGGGCTGTAACTATATGCGCCTTGTTATTGCTGGTAGCAGACAATGGGTGATCATCCCATCACAGAGACGGTTGACTCTGGAGCAAGAGATTTCGATACGACAACTAAAGAGCTACAGGGGTCAAGATATCGCCAAGAGATTGGGAGTCGAAGGTAACGAATCTGCATCGTCAAAGAATGCATTCCACAGACACTGCTCTTCTCTCTGCTCTCAAGAATGCATTCCAGACACTCCTCTTGACTGGATGCTACGACTGGTCTCAATACCAATTCATCAGAGTCCGAAACATTTTTATTACCAAATCATACAAGCCAATCAAGAAGGAGGAGGAATCGCGTGTCCATCCTCAACAAGATAGACGATATCCTCCCAAGGTCGGTAGTGCTCCTCGTCCTGGAGATCCTCGTTGATCACAACGCCAGAGCTCGACGGGTCGCTTTCCTCTAATCTTTTCCAAGTCTTGATGCTATTTTCTTGAGCATCGATCTCATACAGCCGAATTCTTCGAATATAGCCTCCGTAACCCCCATAACCTCCCAGACCGGTGCCTCCGCCGTGACAAAGCCATATACTGGGGTCTCCAGGACTACCCCGGTCGTACATGCAGAAATCATTGGCATGGTCGTGGCCAACACCCGTGACAAGAACTCCAATCTCGCTCAGAACGTCTCTGGTACCAGGATTGAAGCTTGGGCCGGTCGATGGTTCTCGGTAGCTTCCGACAATCTTATTGTTAGTGTTTCGATATTCTGTCAACGGCACATGGAAGAACGCCATCGACATGTGGATATGTGTATAAGAATCCTGGCCATGTTTGAGTTTGAGCGCAGTTTCTTGGAGCCAGTCCAGTTGGTTTTGATGAATGTAGTCGTACCCAGGCCGGGTCTTTGGCGTCAGAGAATATTTATGGCTGTCGAGAAAATACATCGTGACCGCGGGATGGTCAGATTTTCTCGCCAGGACTTGAAGATAATAGTTTCCAACCCCATCGACGTTGACAGGCCCGTTTTTGGCCAGACAGAACGGCAAAGACTCGGCCAGGATCATCAATTGATCTCGAGTGAGGTTTCCTTCGTCGTCGTGATTGCCAAAAACCATTGCATATGGAATCTTTCTCGCAATGAGGGGGGCGGTTGCCTTGTAGAGAGCGGTCTCAGCGTCAGGTGCAGCATCCCCAAAGACCTGATCGCCTGTGAAAATAGCAAAATCTGGCTTTTCATCGTCCAGTATATCATTCACAAATGCCAACGTCCTTGGATCTGCCAAACACGAAGCCTGCTCTTTCTCAGACACATCTCTACAAACCCCCATTCCAGTAGCGAGATGAAGATCGGCTAGTTGGATAATCTTGAACTTATTGAGCCGGTTGATGCGAAGTTCGGGAGTTGATTGCTGCGATGGCAAGGCAGAATTCAATCCCCGCTTGATGCTTAGTCGTGGTCTCCAATCATATTTTGCATTGTCATATCCAACACTCAAAGACCCGCTGACTATATTCCAGTTTGTTCGGGGATCAACCGCGTCACTTCCATAAAGAACGTTAACGCCAGTGATAGCCTGACTACTATACTTGGACGAATCACCCCGTAGAGCCCACAATCCGAATCCTTTGGGCTCCCATACTTTGTCTGAATCCTCCTTTGTCTTGGTGGGCTCTCCCACCGCCAGATCCAAGATGATCTGGCGACTCGCCTTAGGATCCTTTGATTGCGGACAAGTCTTGACAATGACATTCATCTGGTGAGTCCAACTCTGTCCCAGATATAGATCCTTTGGGATTTTCTTCCAAACACACCCGTCATCGTCCATTCTAGGCGGTTTACATTGCGACGACTTGAGACAGTGATTAAAGTCGATATCAACGATATCTTGCGAAGAAATGGCCAATCCACCCGAAGACAGGTGATTAGGAATCTCGATTTTCTTCTGTGAAAGAAAGGCAAAGATAGATAAAATAAACACCAGCGCACCAAGGCGAACAGCCCATTTGACTACTCGACGAGGAATACTGATAATCATGGCCATGGGACCTTTAATAGGGCATAGCAAGTCTCACAAGTCGATTGCCGCGAAAATATAGGTCCGATAAGGTAACTATCAAGCAATGTGATAACCCAGTACGAGCAGGAACGAAATCAAGGCACCTGGCGCTACAACTGCCCAGAGACAAGACAAGTCAATTGCTTGAAACATGGTGCCAGTGAGACCTACATAAATTGATCCTTGTAGAAAGCGAAAGAATTTTATGCTCGTGGGATGAATTACGGGTTTATTTGGTTTCTTAGGTGCGTCTGTCGAGGTCTCGAGTAGACGCGACCACGATCTATTCAAAGTAGCTCTTTCGACCAGTAAAATGACCAAAAAATGTAAACTTTAAATAGTATCTAGCTCCTTACCATCTATTACTTGGAATCAATCTCATGAAGATGCACTACCCGGCGACTTTGGGTCGTCACTTTACAATAGATGCCCAGTTGTCAAGCAAACTGATGAAGTGCGACTAACGCATGCTTGCATTGGGTCGACTATCTCGGATCCCAAAGACAAAAGATGGATTGATTCGATGTTTGAGGCCATTTACTCGCCTGATGACGTCTGTCGCCAATGGCGATATCGTCAAGATCTTGCCTATGAATGACGGAGCGCCTACGATCGTTGGGCCACTCAATGAAAAACAGCCTCTCAAGCAAGAGACAGATCACTCTGCCATAGTAGGAAAGCCGTTTGGAACGAGGATCGATACGGATCAGGGACCCTGTATGATCCTCCAACCCTCTTTTGAGGAATTTTGTCAATGGACATGCCCAGACGAAAGTGTGGCTCATCTCTACGATTTAGTTTCTTGGGCAGGATTTCCAGAGATGGGTCATGGAATATCGGGGACTAACGAGATTCTCAGTATTGGAGCAAAATCTTCACTCTTGCCTCTTGTTGTCTGTCGTTCCCTTTCCTTGATCGATCGCGAGAAATACAAGTATATTGTTGTTGGTCAGAAATCTGGGCTGGTCCGTTCGTATCTTCGAGGTGCATATATGAATGGTACGACGTTTCATAAAGATATGGACGTCTGGTTCAAGCTTCGAGAAAATCGAGTCAGCGCAAAGTTCTCTATCATCTTCCTCAATGGAATATCCCCTCAACTCCCCCATCCCGCACTTCTCACTCTCCTTCGACCAGGAGGTCGGCTGCTGATCTACGGCGATTCACTGTCTGAGCTCAGATCCTACGTAGCTCAGTTTGAAAGTTCAAAATACTCGCTCAAGGTCTTATGGGCGCAGGAAGCACAAGAAATGTGTCCAATACCCAATGTTGGATGTATTGAAGATATACAATTTCCTCATATTTCTGGGGCCATGGTGGTGCTCGAAAAAGCTCACCAACATTCCTCACAAGCAATATTCGATCTCGACAAAGGCGTACGATCTAATACTAAAGCTGAGAAACCGCCAATTCATGACCGCGCGTGGACCTATGACGAAATCAAACATCAGCAGAACGTTCACTGGCTTGCGACCGGGAAGGTTCTCCAAACTTCTGACCCGAAAGCTTTAATCGACCGTTTCCTCAAGGAATCTAAGCTTTTCTCCAACCCTGCTCTCAGAGACGTCGATTTTCGCTATTATAATGATATAGATGCCGTTAAGTTCTTTCAATCCAGAGACAAGCGCGGACGAAAATCGAAGCGAGCAGAGGGTCGCTCAGGTAAAAGACATTTAAAGGAACGAAAATCATCTGATGTGCCACCATTAGAGGAGATTGTCGGAGGATTGGGAGAAAATACAGATGATATTCTTGACGAGCTAAATTTTGAGTTTGCAGATGAGCCTAAACGGAAATAGAGGGTCAAGGCTTTAGTTTTACGGTTACAGCATGGTTGAATAAAAAGGCATTTAGTTCAAAGTAGGACAGAGAGGGACATTTTGTTTTTACAAGCTAGAGGGGAGACCGAGATATTTGGCAGCATGTTCGACGTGGTCTTTTGCGAAAGAAGAGATGAAGAAGTAGGAGTGATCATATCCCTGGTGCTTCCGCAGAGTGACTGCATTGGGGCCTTGGCTTTCTTTGGCGGCCTTTTCGAAGTTTTCTGGCAGTAACTGTTTGTCGGTGTAGAACCCGTCGGCGAGACCAACATCGATCAAAACATCCAAGGCTGGTCCTTTGTAAGATTTGACCAGTTCGGTGGCATCATGCTTGTCCCAGGATTCGTTTTTGTCTCCAAAGTACCCGCTGAAGGCTTTGACACCCCACGGGCAATTGATTGGGTTGCTGATTGGCGAAAAGGCAGACACAGACTTGTATTTGCCGGGGTTTTGCAAGAAAAGCGTCAAAGCACCATGACCGCCCATGGAGTGACCGGTGATGGAAACCTTGGACTGATCCAACTGGTCAAAGTTTTCAAACAGCAGATCAGGAAGCTCCTTGACTATGTATGTGTTCATATTATAGAATCCCTTATAAGGCTCTCTAGTAGCATCGACGTAGAAGCCTGCTCCTGATCCAAAGTCCCAGTTCTCGTCCTCGCCTGCAATTCCCAGGCCCCGAGGAGAGGTGTCAGGATACACAATTGCCAGACCATACTTGGCAGCCCAACATTGGAAGAACCCTTTCTCTGTGCAGTTCTGGGGCGTACAGGTCAGTCCCGATAGGAAGAACAGAACAGGAACCTTGGAGTACTCCGCCTGGGGAGGCAGATAGACATTGACGTCCATCGTACATTTGAGACAGTCGCTGGCATGGGAAAGTTTCAGGATCTTTCCTCCAAACGAAGCAATAGTGGCCTTGGTAGTGAAAGTCATGACGGATGATGCGCAGCCTGCGCTTGACGTCTGGTTTCTATTGCCTTTTTGGGAAGCGCTACCAATTACAAGATAGTAGACAGCGACAGCAAGCTCCTAGGGCAATTGATACTGTCCTAGCTGTGCTATCGAGGATACAAATGGGGATTTGCTGCGCTAAACGACGAGCGGCCAGGCAATTTGGAGCTGCATAAACTGTCAATGAGGTGTCGGCTGTTTGGCTCTAGAGTGGGAATAAAACCGCCGTAGAAGGTTCCTGGGTACTTTCTGGGAGTCAATCAAGAAGATATAAATGTATTTTGCGAAGCTGATTTAACTACTGTGGTACATCACCCGCGATCTATATGATATGAGAGTTGGAATGAGAAGACTATCACGGCCACGGTCTTAATAATAAGTAGCCCTGCTGAAGCAGTATTCGTAATTATCAAGGCTTTTCACAGACATGCTATCCAAGCAGTAGTGAAACGGCCTACAGCCTAACTCGATTGCAAGGGTCAACAGGTTCAACATAGGTCAATATCACAAAGGCACAGTCATTGAATGAGACTTTGTGACCAATTTAGCTGGATCCACCTACTTGACCCTCTAGGTATTTGTATAAATTGATGCACTTTAGTCTTCCATATCTATATAGGAACGCTGGACGAACGGGCATCCCCACTATTGTTGCCATCTCCATAGTGTAACTCACCTTGCCTCTACCCCATCACTCTCATGAGCGACGATTTCAATTCTCATTGGGATGATGCCGTCTCATACAGTAAGAATTCATTGATGGGATTTACTAATAAAAGGTCCTTCCCGAGTGGAATCCCCAACTACGCCAACTACCGCTGCCCCTCCTAGTAAGACTCGATCACGAGTCCGCAAGGCCTCCCTGTCGACTCATCCGGTGTCATTTGAAGATGTTTCTAATCCCTTAGGCCCATTGAACGAAACTGCTGCTACAGCTGACGAGCCCGATCTGGGAGAGATAAATAAACACCTACAGGACGTTGATTTGAACTCGACTGCTTCGAGCGAGACAGCAACCACAGTGGCGGCATCAGGCAAGCCAAGTGAGCACACAGCCGAGCAAACTACGGCTCCAATCTACCAGTTCGAAGTGCACGTGGGTGATCCTGCCAAGGTAGGCGATCTGACATCGGCTCATACGGTGTATCAAGTGCGGACCAAGACCGATGCCCCAGGTTATCATGCTCCTCAATTCTCAGTCACAAGGCGGTATAAAGACTTCAGGTGGATCTATCATGCATTGGCCAACAGTCACCCTGGTATCATTATTCCTGCTCCTCCCGAGAAGCAAGCGGTTGGACGATTTGACGAAGACTTTGTCGAAGCGCGTCGAGCGGCTCTGGAAAAGATGCTGGTCAAGATAGTCCGCCACCCCGTGCTGCAGAGTGACTCAGACCTCAAGCTTTTCTTAGAGTCTGACACTTTCTCATCCGAGGCCAGACAGCGAGAGTCGACCCGGCCAGATAAAGGGCTCATGTCTTCGCTAGGAACTGCCTTTTCATTCTCGTCAAAGTTTAGAGAAACTGATGAATGGTTTGTCGACAAGAAATCATACATGGCCACGTTTGAGGCCCAGATCCTGGCTTTGAGCAAAGCGCTGGATACAATAGCAAGCCAACGGCAGGATCTCGCCGAAGCTGTAGGCGACCTCAGTCAGTCTATCCGCACGTTGGCCGAGGTAGAGATTTCACCTGGACTAACGGCTACTCTTGAAGCCCTGGCCAAAGTTGAAAGTAGGGTCCAGGAACTTCAGGATCGACAGCGATTACAAGATATACTGACACTTGGAGATACTCTTGATGAATATATGAGGTTGTGTGATTCAGTGCGAGAAGTATTTGCCCAGCGACAGCGGGCGTTTGAGAACTGGAAGGCGACCGAAACCGAACTTGTCAAGAAAAAAGGAATGCTAGATAAACTACGACGGCAAGGAAAGACCCAGCAGGATCGACTGGGGGCGCTTGAGGACGAGATCAAGGAACAGGAGCGGAAGGTGCAAGCGTCACATGTTGAGTTTGATGATATTGGGCGACGAATCAAGGCGGAATTCGAGCGTTTTGATAGCGAGAGAGCGGAAGATTTCAGGGCAAGTGTGGAGACGTTTCTGGAGAGCGCAGTGGAGACCCAGAAGGAGGCTATAGATCTATGGGACGCCTTTTATCGAGAGCAAGGTTTTGCGTGAGGGAGGCAAGACAAGGTAGTACGACAGGAATTACAAGATCCAAGGATAGATGGTCGTAGAAAAATATACAAAAAAGGCCTGAGATATGTACAGATCATTCCTTCTTTTCAAAGCTGCCCATGAGGTTGGTAAGATCGTCCGACGTCGTGCCTTCTGAATCCAGTCCGAATCTGGCGTTGAATCTATTGACTTTACCGGATGTATCCACTCGTTGTCTTGACAGATCACTGGCCGTAGGGTTCCAGAACGGATGAGACCTGGCGTCCAATCCGGTGTAGACATCCAGTCGCGGATACTGCGATCGCCGTGTATAGGTCGAGCCATCTGATAATTGGACCTGCGTATCAAACATGTGAAAGATCGTTGGCCGAGTATGGCCAACTTGAAGATGTCGGAACCGCGGTCGAGCTATCCGCTTCATTCTCCTCTTCCTTTCACCGCCTTTTGACTTGAACCGTGCACCAAGTGGTAAAGACGGCAGCGACGGCATCTTGAAAACGGGTCGTATATTCGACAGGAATGACATTTTGTGCAAATACCCAGTGCCAACAACTTTGAGTCCCGTCGTAGTCTTTGCTGATTGGGAGCAGCGAAGAATCTTCGTGGATAGCAACGACTGTCATAAGGCTCATCCTCAACGCAATCCTTAGTCTAATAGCGCAAGCTGATCAGCTTCAGTATCTACAGTTATTAAAATGTACATGTGAATATTCAGATGGGAAACCTAGAGTGGAGGGAGGCATAGACTGGGCGGTGAGAACTAACCGTAAATAACAATTTCCATTGGAGTTCCTTAGAATTCAAAACGAAATGCTCTCAAATTAGAAAACACAATGACAGAAACCCTTTGTATGATCCCTAGGTGACTGTACGGTCTATTGTGAAGGGTCCACTTGTCATGTTACTACTCGCCTTGATCAGCCTGCTTGGCTTATGTCAAGCGGAAAAGAACGTGAGATGGGGCCCGTTCCGGTCAAATTTGTATATGGGGCTACGACCTGATGTTGGCGAGAGCATCATGACCGGATTATACTGGTATTCCTCTGATTCATACGATGGAATGCGACATTTCCGCCATAACTGTGATAATTCCCATGATTTGAAGGCGTTCGAATGGGAATATTACGATGTCAACTTCGGAGGAAAACAAAAGATAATCGACAGTGATAATCGACTGGATTTAAACACTTCTTTTGTCTTGGCTGGCGACGATTCTTGGGCCCTTCGAGTGTCGGGATCACCAAGGGATCGCAACTCAGTTACATCGATAGGGTTTTACATTGCGTTGGAGGATGGATCCGAAGGAGAGTTGACCATAGAGAATTCTATAGAGTCAATTGAACGAAAATCATATGTGCAAGGTCCTATTGATGTTTCTGGGCGTTGTGATGGGCTAGGGCAATTGAAATTCTCCATTAAGGATTCCGACTCATGCGTGTATCCTTCTGGAAAGGAGCAATTGAGTCAAATGGTCGTCTTGGATATTCCTCAGCCTTGGAGATTCACTAATATCTTTGGCACTCTGGTTTCTGCTAATTTACAAAAACTCGAGCAAATGCAAGTCGACCCTCCGCCCTCACCTTGGGAAGGCTTGACTCCTGGAGTTCCGGCCATATCTTCGACTGGTAGATTGATTGTGGTCCATAAAACGTTCCAGGGGCCATTTCAATTCGATGTTCTGTTTGGTTCGTCTTCCTGGAATCCGACTCCTTTGTTTGATTCATCTTTACTCTCTTTCAAAGAGAAGTTCTCCCAAACGTTTTCCTTTGCCTCGCCTTTCTCTTCTCCAGAATATCTAGAATTCGCTCAGACGCTTTTATCAACTCTTGAAGGAGGACTGGGCTTTTTCCATGGTGACTTGGTCGTCGATCGCTTGGATGAAGAAGTTGAACATGCTGAAGGTGTAAACCCCGCAGGTACAGTCGATCCCGACTTGGCAGTACGCGAGGGGCCTTTTGATCTTCTCACCTTTGTTCCTAGCCGCTCATTCTTCCCTAGAGGTTTCTATTGGGATGAGGGATTCCATCTGCTCGTCTTGATCGATTTTGATCCCCATTTGGCCTTGGACGTCATTTCATCTTGGTTCTCCTTGGCTGACCCCGAAGGTTGGATTGCTCGAGAACAAGCTCTAGGCGACGAAGGTCGGTCACGAGTGCCGCGAGAGTTTCAAACCCAAGACCCACGATATGCTAATCCACCCACCCTTTTCTTGGCCATCGAGAAGCTGTTGGACAAAATAGGAACCAGCATTGAGATTAACGAGGGTGATAGCGACGAAACCCGCTGGAGAGCGCAACTGGCTGATCTCTATCCTACGTTGATTCGACACTATAACTGGTTCAGACGTAGCCAAAGAGGAGAAGTCAGGGAATGGGACCGAGAAGGGTCTCTGGATGCTTACAGGTGGAGAGGACGGAGCGGCGAATTCTGTCTTACTAGTGGCTTGGATGACTATCCTCGTGCCCAAGCCCACGATGGAGACCTGCATGTCGACCTTCAGTGCTGGGTAGGGCTAATGGCTAGAGTGATGAGCGAGGTCGCCACCGTGCTAGGAGAGTATGAAGACGCCGAAGGGTTTATGGCTACAGAGAAGGCCGTGGGAGCCAATCTGGAATCACTTTTCTGGAGTGAAGAAGGCAAGGCTTACTGTGACGCTACAATCGATGAAGAAGAAGAGCATGTCCACGTATGCCATGAAGGATACGTTACATTGTTTCCACTATTAACAGGCATGATTTCGGATGACGGCAGCGCCCAGACCGATCATCGGCTTGGAGCTATCTTGGCCTCAATTCGGGACGAAGACAAGTTATGGACACCCTATGGCCTCAGATCTCTATCCAAGAGCGATCCCTACTATGGCCAAGGTGAGGACTACTGGCGGAGTCCAATTTGGATCAACATCAACTACCTAGCACTCGACAACCTGAGCAAATATGCACAAGGACACGCCAGCAAAAGTGTCCGCAAGCAAGCAGCAGCAATCTATAAAGAGCTGAGGATCAACGTGGTAAAGGCAGTTAAAAAGTCATGGGATGAGACCGGTTTTGCATGGGAGAACTATAACGACAAGACAGGAAAAGGCCAAGGAACCCGGCAGTTCTTGGGATGGACGGCTCTTGTCGTGAATATGATGGGGATGCCCGAAGAAATCAAAGTATAGACAGACACTATCTAAAAGCAGGCTTAAGAGAAGTTCATTATAACCGTTTATCTAGTCGTAAGACCCTTTATGCGCGCTGTCGTGGCGTCGGTCAGGAGAGCGTTCTCTTTCTGGAGAACGAGGGCGACTGGGAGATCGACTGTACCGCGCTGAAGATTCTCGACGTGGGGATTCGTAGTTTCTATATGACCTTGACGAAGAATCACGATGACCATCATGCTCGCTAGATCGGCCACGGTAGCTTCTTTCCCGCCCAGGTGATCGATTGCGATCCTCCCGACGCCGTCCACCCAAACGGTCTTCACCATGGCGGCGGTGACGTCCAGGAGAGCGGTCCCGTCGTGAAGGGGAGTATCTCCTACGAGACGCAGGAGACCGATCCCGTCGGGAGGGAGAATGTCGCCGACGAGAGTCAGGAGATCGATCCCGACGAGAGGGCGAATACCGCCGTCGATGGTATCTGTCTCTGTCATCTTTTCTATCACGAGATCTGGTTGGTCTATTGTCGTCTGCAGATTCTGGTGGAGCTCCCTCAGGCGATTGCTCATCAACAGGAAAGCCTCTAATACCGTTAGCTATCCCAAAAGACAAGATCACTTACAAAGCCTCTGCCATGGCATACTTTTCGGCCATTATAATCTTCCTTCTTTCAGCTTCTGCGTCCGACAGACTTGACGACTGCTTGGTATACCAGGAAGGGTCCCTAGAATCTCTCCCTCGTGGAGCCATAAGACTGTTTCCCAGATAATTTGCTCGATGTTTATCGCTCTTGACATCCTCCCAGTTAAAATCGGCTTCTCTTAGCTATTATTTCTCAACTAAACCCACCTCTTCCTCCCCGAACTGAGGCCGACTTTGCAGAGGATTCTTTTTGGAAAAGATCCATAATGCAATAAGCCAGTATAAGCAGCTTTATTTACTAAGCAAGTTCGAAACAAAAGAACAGGCTGCCAGAATGATGGATGATCAGCCTAGTTGCGAGGTTTACTTTCTGTAGCGTGTAACGAACTGTTCAACCAGACTTGGTCGAGGTACAGTTGGTCTAAGATTTAAAATAATTGAATAATAAACGGTCCGATGATTGTCTTTTCTCACTAATTACGTGACACTAGTACAGTATAGCATGCGTTTCTCTATAATTGCTTTCTCAGCAAACAGACTGACACAGTCTTTAAAGTGTTTACTTTAATCGCTTATGTCACTCTACAGTGAAAGTGAAAGCACCTACAGACTATATATAATACGTGTACACTTTAGCTACATCTTTAAAATATTTAAAAACTCCTGCTGATTTATAATAAGCAATCTTTAATACTATGTCATCTAAGATTCTGCGTTAATGTTTAATTCGTGAAACAGGCCGAACAAGACCAGTCCGTAAGGGCATCTTGTCAGTGAATACGGGCGCAGTCGCCCGAGCAACGGCAATGAACGTTTACGGTCGCAGTTGAAAAGGATCTAAATACGGTCTAAATGGACGAATCTGAAAATACACAATGTACGAGTGTATTCAATATGAAAGCAAAGAATTTCCTGGCATTTCGGCTATCTTTCGTGATGAAAGTTCGCCTTGGTGGGCAGTGATGAGTCGTTTTGTTACATAGAATAGTCAACTGTACACAGTAACGCTTCCTGTAAATATCAATCAGTCGCGACTCTAGGACGTGCTCATGATGACACAGTCGCTGCCAGAGGTGGGTTGCGTGTGTAATTTGATTCTAACGGCGAGAACGCAGAAACCGATCCATTATTAGTCATCAACCAGCTGCGTTATGAGCTGTCGAGTATCAAGGATGATCGAGAGAGGGAGAAGCTACAATACGAAGATACTATTCGGGAGCTTGAGACTAGAGTGAAAGTGGAGGGATCAAGAGCCGATGTGAGTAAAGGATATCTAAACGAAGCTTCTAACTGGCAAGGCACTCGAATCGGACCAGGTGTTTCTGTTCAATAAACAAAAGGAATCCGAGGAGCTTGCTACGAAACTCAAGCAAGAGAAAGAAACGTTCAAAGTAAGCTAGAAACTGCAGCGATTTACTGACCAACAAAGTTGCAAACCGAGTCGCTTATCCGCTCTTTGCGGTTGGAAGTTACGACTCTAAAAGACCGCGATTCTGAGAAATCAAGCCAGGTATCTAATTTACAATCTTCCCTTCGACAGCAAAAAGACTCATACGAAATCAAATGCAGAACCCTACAGTCTTCAATTGATGAGCTCTCGAGGGCCCTCAGCGCCAAGTCACGTGAGCTCGGGGAGCTGAACCAGCAGCTGATTGGCAAAGACCGAGATATCGAAGTGCTATCGAGTAATTCGGTCAAGCACGACCCTAGCCAGGACCAGAACCTGGAATTTGTCACCCAGGAGCTGGCCGAACAGGTCAACTGCGTCCGTAAATTGGAAGCCACAAACTGGTCGCTAGCCAAAGAAGTCGAGGCTTTGCGGGTCGCAAAACGCTCTACAGATGTGCTAGAGGAGGAGAAACTGGCGTTGGAGGCGAAAGTAAGAATCATGGATAGCCTGAGAGACCAGATTGCCGAGCTTGAGATCGAGGCCACAAACCTACGCGATGAAAGAGAGCGGTGGTTCGCATATCTTGATAGAGACGATACATTTTCGTCTCCAGAGCAAGTCATCCGAGCGTTAGTCGAAGCTCGAACCGAGAAATTCTCCGTTCTCGATGAACTGAGCCGGGTCAGCGGAGAGAACAAGAGCCGAGGGGCACGGATCGCAGAATTGGAAGACGCTGTTCAGGAGCTCAAGAACCAAATAAGAGAACTGAACGCCTCTCTAGAGGCCGAGCAGAAAAATCGACTGACTGTTGAAGGACAGCGCGACTTGGCGCTGAAGGAGAGCGCTTTGTTGCGAGAACAGCTCAAATCATACGACGTCGAAGAAGCAAACATGGGGGCAGATTTTGATGAAGTCAAGACTACTCGAATCAAGGAATTGGAGGGACTTATAGAAGACATGAAGAAAGAAATCACAGATCTGACAAACAAAGCACAAGAACCGGTTTCAAGAAAGCGTCCTGCTGAAGATGAAGGAGATAATGAACGAGTGGGTGAGTTGGTTAGGAGGAATATGGTTCTTCAGGACTCGCTGATCAAGGCCGAAAATCGGTCAGAGACGCTCAATCGAGAAGCAGAGAAGCTTCGAAACCAGGTAACTCGATTGGAAGCGAGCATAAATAGTCCAATAAAGAAACGGACCAGAATATTGGAACTTAAAGATAACCCCACGGCCAGAATAGAAGCCATCAAACAGTCTACGTTGGACGTGCTTGAGCGGGAGAATAAAGCGCTTTTGGAAGATCTACAAGGGAAACAGAGACAAGCCGTTCCTCTGGAGACGTTGGAGCGAGTGCAGTTGGAAATGAAGGAATTAGAGAGGAAGCTTGCTGATAAAGACAAATCACTGATGAGAATGACAGACGTGTATAGAGCAAAGTCATTGGAATTCAGACAAATCATATTTGATTTACTCGGCTATCGAGTTGATTTTGGTAAAGACCGCCGCGTCAAGATGGTGTCGACCTTTGTGTCGACTGACGAAGAAGGAGGACTGCAGTTTGACCCGCAAGAAGGATCAATGAAACTCTTAGGCCGATCAGACTCACAATTTTCCAAAGACTGCAGGAACTTGATCAAATTCTGGGTGGAGGAGCGAAAGGAGATCCCTTGTTTTCTGGCTGCACTCCAGCTGGAACTATATGAGAAGCAAAATCACAAATGAAACGGATGCCATGTACACTAGTATGATAAAATTGGGAATACAAATGAATCTAATGTACAAATACTGGGCCCAGCTTATTCACTTGAGCCTTCACAAGACTATTGTTCATATTTCTTTATCATCAGTAGGTCGTGCTTTTCGCTTCGCCAGGCACATCTGTCAGAATAAGGACAGGTGGAACATTTAAAAGCCTCTTCGATCTCGACTCCTCTCGGGAGCCTTGTGCCGTTCCAGTACTCTAAGCGATCTCTGGCACTTACCGCCATCAGACGATAATCAAAAGGAAACCAAAGCGTACCGATAGGTGACCCAGAAGGCTGGTGGGTGAGCTCAACATAAGCGTCTTTGGATACTTTTCCCTGGAATTCGCTAAACATCGATATCAATAAACTTGAGAGGTACTCAAGATTAATCAAGCCTGGCTCCTCGCTGTGGTTCATGTCCATATCCAGAATGTCATAAGCAGCTTCCAGAGTCTCTTGTCCAAACTCCTTTTGGGGATCCAACTTTTTACTCAAGTACCAGGCATTATAGTCAAACAAGTTCTCAGTCAGGTTGACAAAGAGACGCTGGTAGAGCAATAACTGCTGGTGATATGATAGGCAATAGCGGCGCTGAGGAATTGCTTCTGAGAACCGCGTTTTGAGGTCCCCGACATAGACCAAGGGAGAGTCCAGCCGGGGAACTTTGATTGAACCGTAAGTCAAAGAGACTGGGACCTTGTCTGTATGCTGGAGCTCGTCAATCCGACCTTGGACGAAGACGTCATCGATGATCCCCATGACGGATAGTTCTCTCGTTATCCCGGTCTCTTTAAGCTGGACAAGTTTCTGATAAGTGTCAAGAAGTCTGAGCGCCATGATATCTTCCTTTGACGTAACCCTGACTTCCACCCTCTCGCCCACCAGCTCTTCCTCCCGTTTCTCATGCAGTTCGGTACCCTGGGTCATCGCTGGCGTCACCAGTGAGATCTCCAGCTCTTTTCCATACTCTTCATCGTAGAACTTTTGCAGTTCACACCAGGGGGTGACCAGATCAGTAACATAGAGGCTTTTAGGGCGAAACTTCTCCCGAGGCTTCAGCCCACCTCTTGGAACAGGGGCTAAGAGCCCAGCATCATATTCATCGTAACTTAGGTCATACTCACTAAACTTTCCCTCACTTCGGAGATTGTCTAAAGGCGGGGGAGACCGGCTGGTCGACTTGACCTGCACCGGGCTCTCGATTCCTTGGGGATTATCAGCTATCAGTTCGACTAGACGAGGTTTATGTGCCGGTGTGGTATGAATAAAGCAACGAGCAGTCCTTAACAGTGGCAACAAAGGCGGTCTCCGAACCAGAAAAGCCATGGAACGGCAGGAACCAATTGTAGCAAGAGCAGTTCAGGCCCACCTAGGTTATCTCAAAACGGGATAGGGCCCAAGCCTAAAGCCTAAAAAGCCTGGCTCTTGGGTAAGAAAGGAGTTGGACTATGTAGGACCTCGGTTCAGTCACAACTAAATAGAGTCCAAGTCCAGTCTTTCTGGTGCAGAGAGCGTCGTGATGGCTATCAGGTCGGCTGGTTGTATCGCGATACAGACTCATCACTGGCGCCAAAGCCTGAGAAAGACGGGCTGACTGCGATGGGCAAGAGCATAGGATACTCTCGTTTCAATATGATAAGCCTACTCTTTCTTTTTCTCTCATTGGTTCTTGGCTCAAGTGAGAATGACCTGTTATCGTTCCAGATGTCACCTCCATTGGCGAACCATGGGTCATCAGTGTGGACGACGAGCCTGCTAGACAATCATGCGTTTGATTCATATTTCTCACCGGTGGTTGGAGAGTACACGGCTCCTCCTGTTCCGTTCACCAATATCCATCTAACCATTCACGGGTCAGTTAAAGGACGCCAGTTTGACCGCCTGGGGTTCTTGTTTCTAGACGGCCATGAGATCATACGGTCGAGCACGCAGGAGCCTAGTGGCAATGATCATAACGTGGTATGGTCTTACTCCAAGGACGTGAGCGAATTCCATTCTTTGTTCTCTCGCAATGGTACCTTTATCTATGAATTGCCAAATCTAATCAATGACAAGTACACGGGAGTGATTTACTTATCGGTCAAGTTAGACTTTTTCTTTACTCCTGCACTGAGCGAGTCACCAGCGAATGACATCTTGGCCATTTCCAAGCACTCTCGCAGCGGCAATGGCTGCTATCTACTTCCTCAAGATGCCGACAAAGCAAGATTGGACGATATCAGAATCCCAAAGAACACGACGCGTGCGGTGTTGTCGATCTTTGCGTCTGGTACTGGGAATGAGGAGTTTTGGTACGCAGATCAGACAAACAACGTCTCCCTTGCTTATGGAGACGGTCCCAGCCCTGGTCCTCATCGAGAAATCCGGGTTTATATTGACGACTACCTGGCCGGTGTGATTTATCCTTTTTGGGTTGTCTTTACTGGAGGTATCAATCCGACCTTTTGGCAACGAATTGTTGGAATCGATGCGTTCGACTTGCCTGCTTATAATTTCGATATCACGCCATATATCCCTCGTCTTTGGAATGGAGGATCGATTCGAATCGAGGTCGATAATGGACAAGGCGACCTCGACAGCTCTTGGTTTATTTCTGGCAATGTTTTTCTTTATCAAAGTTCGGACCCGGAAGAAGCCTTTTCATCAGGACGGATCACCATCTACACAGAAGGCTCCCTCATCGTCAACACATTCGACAAAATCGAGCCACCATCTCCTGGAGCGTATCCTGACACACAATCTGTGATAAGCGCTTCCTTTACCGGGAACGAGATCAACACTGTTTTCACGACGGCCTCGGGTGCAAAGAAAAGGGTCACTAATAGTCAACATCTTCAATATTTTAGTCAGATTTCGAATCGGCAGGGCGGAGTGTCTCAGACTATTACCGCATCTATGAACTGGGACTATCAGTCGACCACTAGTGGAACCTTTGGGGGACAGTCGACGCTTTCCCTTTATTCTGCAGGCTACTACAATGAATCTGAGCTGGTGATGTACTCTGCTTTAAGAAGGAGCAAGCAGCAGTCGACGGCAGAGACCGACTTCTTCACCATCCAAGTCAATAACGGCACAAGTCTCGATTTCAAGAAGTTTAATGGTACAGGAGACCAGAATATGACATCTTATAGTCCGTTCATGGACTATTGGGGCTCGGCTGCTCATTTCAATAACGACCTGATTTACAATATCTCCCACGTTGGGCGGAACCATATAGAATCCAGCAGTGAACAAAGCGATGCGCAATTTGACGACGTCGTTTCAGACTATGACTTCCAAGTCGAGTCGTTAGTATCTAACTCCTTGCTTACTCCTGCAGAAGCAATAGAGAAATGGAGCCAAGGTCTCGATAAAACGGCGGTACGGCCGGTGGAGTATTATCATCTTAGACAGCTTCAAGAGGAGAGGCTCGCTGCTCTGTCCTCAGGCGGCTCTGGTAGGAGCCATTTGAGCGACAACTCTGATATACACAACTTCAAGAACTGGAGGGATTGGTTATCTCATTCAAGTATACGGCATTTGATCTTATAAGTTAATCAAGGGAAATTTATTATTGTTTAGTCTTTTGTTTGCACCTAATTGCGATGGCAGCTACCATTAGGGTCTACTTTTTACCGTAAGCCCTTGTCACAAAGTCTCCATCCTTGACAATCAAGTCCTGGGGACGGTAGTCATGTTTACCGCTGAAGTAGGACTCGAGGATGGACATGACTCCCTCGGCGTAACGCTTCTGGGCGTCGATCGAAGTTCCCGACATATGCGGAGTCATGGCGTTTCCTCCTCCTAGAGGGTACTCCATGGTTCTCCAAGGATGGTCTTTGGGTGCGGGTTGCGGGAACCAGACGTCTCCTCCATATCCACGCAGATGACCCGATTCTAGGGCCTCGGCAACGGCGTCTCGGTCGCAAATAGCTCCCCGTGCAGTGTTGACGAGCCAGCTGCCTCGCTTCATCTTTTGTAAGCGCTCCTTGTTGAAGAGGCCTCTGGTAGAATCATGGAGAGGACAGTTGATGGTCACAATGTCAGCTTGAGCAAGCATTTCATCTAAGTCGTGCACGCGACGGACACCAAGCTCCTTCTCCTCTTCAGGAGTTAACGGCTGGTAGTCATAGTACAGCAATTCCTTGCAATCAAAGGGACGCAGACGCTGGAGAACGCGGCGACCAATGCGCCCAATTCCCACGGTGGCCACGACCTTGCCTTCGACGTCAAACTCATTCTTGGCCACGGCAGCAACATCCCAATGGCCGGATCTGACTTGGTCATGGGAAGGGACAAAGTTGCGGACAAGCTATTGTTAGTCGTTGTCACAGACAATGGGTGCCCGGATGAGATGATCCGGGGACCCCACACTTACCGCCAGGATTGTCATAACGACATGCTCCGCAACCGACGTCACGTTCGAGCCAGTCACTTCAGCCACGGTGATTTTCCGCTCGTTTGCGGCCTTGAGGTCGACGTGGTCGGAACCAACGCCGGCGGTGACACACAACTTCAGGTTGGGGGCTTTTTCGATCCGCTCTCGGGTGATGTAAGCCGGGTGGAAAGGAGTAGTGATCACCACCTCAGCGTCTTGCAATTCCCGGTCAACCACTGAATCTGGTCCTTCTTTGTCATGGGTTGTAACCAGCTCCACTCCTTTAGATTCAAGAAACTCTCTCAGTCCCAGCTCGGCTTCGACTGCTCCCAGAAGTCGAGGCTGGTCGGCGACATGCTTGCCGCCTTTGTATAAAACTTGAAGAACTTTGCGTTTAACAGACATGATAGTAGTTGTTTGTCCCTCAAAGTTGGAGAACCCCCCATTCATATATTCATCTCGGAATTGCCAGAAAGGGTATGGAAATGCGTCTTGTGACCTGATTATTCATCGGGCGATACTGTTTAATGCCTCTAGGGAAAAGCTCTCACATTTCGGGCAAACAATTCAATTATTTACGGCCTATCATACGACTCCATTCAAGGCAGTATTAGTAAGTTCAAGGGCCAGCTCGAGTCAACCGTACTAGACACTCTCTGTCCATCGTCAATCCGCCACCCTGACGACTTGGAGGCAATTGCTTATTGTAGTGAGCCTTTTCAGCTTCAATATAAAGTTTACAGTGCAATTGAGCTTCAGAGAGATTAATAATCGCTCGGTGAACAGTATGGGACGTGTCGATAGCGCCGACGGGTGTAACGCTACGGCTTTCCAAGGCACCAGCTGGTGAAGGGCGAGTGGAAACATTAGCTTGGAGGGGCCTTAGTGTCGGTCTGTGTGATGTTTCTGTGATGCCGATGCCGTACTACTGTATCCAGCCTTGATATCGATATACTCAGCTATGGCGCACTGCATATCGGTCTTCATATCACTATGCTCAGCTCGTCTGATTTCCCATTAATCTCAACAATCTCTGTCTCGTCAAACACGGCAGTGCGAGGGTTGTATTAAACCAAATGATGCTGTCTCGAGAATGTACTCAACTGAGACTTATATTCCACTCATCGAGTCTGTTCGGTTGTACCGATTGCCCTAGACATGTCCACGATGGAACCGATTTGTGGGAGGACAAGTGAAGACCGATGCCGTATTCCAAGGACAGATTTGGATCCATCTTTCCAAGCTAGGCTTCTCGCCGGTGAGACTATGCGACAAAAAAGGAAATCTTATGGGCTTAATTGTCACCGTCCCAACGCTCGATGTGATGACAGGTGTAGTTATTAGTGAAGCCAACAACTAATTTCAGCACAGATAGACCCAATACGTGTGCCAATTGCCTTTTTCGCTTGTCAGCTTTTTCTCTCCATGAATCTATTCAGAATCTTTACTTATTCTCAATAACGCTCGTGGAACGTCGAGCCAGAAGTATCCGAGCGAAATGACTCGCGTGTCCCGGTTAGGTTAAAGACGCGTCTCGACGCGTTAGTCTAATAAATCTCACCAAATGATCACAAAACGACTCTGCTTGGCAGCTTAATTGAAACTGGAGTCTCTAGTGGTCATATCAGTTGGATCTATACATATTATCGAGACATCTTTCTTAGAGAATCATTCATTATATTCCATCGCTCGACGGACGGTGACTGTTGCGTAGAATCCCCACTATAAAAGTGACTGCGGCAACACTGTTACATGACATAATCAGAAGCAAGCGACTTTTGGGCTGTTGTAATTGGCTAGCTCAGGTGGGGGCCAAAATTAATCTCGTTCACGCGTTTCTTTTTTCTCTTTGCTCTTTAGCTTTAATCCTTCTTCCTCGTTCTCAAGGAGAAAGTCGCCTGTTTGCAATTGCGTGTTGATCCTATCCACTCTTTTCTCGTCCTCCTAACTTTTGTCGTTCTTTTCATTCCTCTCTCGTTCTTCTTGCTCCTGTTTGGCCGTGTCGAGTTTTCGCAAAGATGGCTGATCCCTACCAAGAGTCGACCACGAGAATCGTCCAGACGTTATTCATCGTGGTAGGGCCTAATGGAAACCTCATTACCACTAATAACCTCGCCTCTGGTCTGTACTATACCTTGGGAGTCGCTACCGGTAATCCGTACGACTATTATACTAGCAGCGCCTATGCCTATTCGTCTCCAGCGCCAGTGACCTCCGTGTACGTTCCACCGACTACCAGTACTACGACGACTAGCACCACTCCAACAAGCACGAGCACTGTGGTGGCTTGGACGCCGCCCACGTCGACCACCACCAGTACCACGTCGAGCTTGTGGACCAGCTCAACCTGGACTTCTACTACACCTACCTCGACTAGTACTAGCACCACTATCTCGAGCACTACTCCAAGTAGTAGCTCTATCCAGACGTCAACGACCACAAGTTCGATTCCATCGTCTTCTAGTCGGATCACTTCTTCTCGAGTCTCTTCGACGGCGTTTTCCTCGTCCAAAATCAAATCGAGCTCCTCTGTCAAGTCGTCTGTTAGGTCATCGTCCAGCTTGGTTCCATCGTCGTCCTCAATTCGGCCCTCGTCGTCGTCCAAGCGGTCATCGTCTCACCATCCTTCCTCTACTCACCACAAATCTTCGTCCCGGATACATAAGACTTCTACCCATACGACGTCATCTACATTCTCGTCGCCTAGTCCCTCTTCCTTTACTACCTCGAGCACGACCTCCTCTGCAGAACAGTTGGTGGCCCTGCCCACTGCTGCTTCCGACAGCAGTAAAGCTTCTGGTGGATTGAGTGGATCTTCGCGTACTGCTGCTATTGCCGCTCCGATTGTAGGAGGAATTGCTGCGATCGTTGCCTTGGTCTTTCTCTTCCTTTATTGCCGACGATATCGCAAGAAGCGATCGGTGTCCAAAGAATATGGCGCTCCTGCTCCGCTCTACGCTGACCAGCACAATCGCATCTCGAGTGCTTTTACGTCTGGTATGGTTCCTTTGCCTCAATCATCGTCCATCGAAAAAGAGACGCTCGACACCAAACCCAAGCGCGAGTCGGCAGTCAACGTTTACCCTGTCACTTCTTCTTCGCCTGATGCAAACGAAAAAGACGGATACGCTTTCGCTGCTCCTGCTGCCCATCGCGAATCTGTTGCGTCGTTCGATAGGGCTAGTCGTCACCATCGCCGTCTTTCTTCCTCGACAGCGCGCGACCGCCTCAGCCAGATCAGCCAACGGGCTTCTGGCCTCTTTGCTGCTTCCATCAACCGTTTATCCCAAAGTCTTGATCATGACGACGGCTATAAGCGCATGAAGGAGGACGATATGTCTGCAGGTGGCGATATGGGTCTGACAGCAGCCACTGTGGCTCCTTTGGCGACTCAATCTGCCTCTAGCCCATCCACAGGACCGGTGCATCGTGTCTTGATCGACTACTCGCCTGTCATGTCTGACGAGCTGATGATCCGCCAAGGAATGGTCGTCCGAGTCCTCCATGAGTTTGATGATGGCTGGGTCAAGGCTGAGATCTTGGACCAAGGTTCATTCAAGCTGCCCGAAAACGAGCTTCGTGTTGGAGTGGTTCCAAAGGCCTGTCTCTCTCCGCGCGCGCTGCAGCCGCGGCCTTTTGCTCCTCTTTCCAAGGGTCCCAATAGCGGCCCTTCGAGACGTGGCGCTGGGCCTCAGCGCTTTGTACCATCGACTCCTTCGACTCCAATTGTTGCCAGCTCCTCGTCACCCTTACTCGATCGGTCTAGCCCACGTCCCTCGACTAGCGCAGACCGCTCGCCTCCAACATACTACTCTAGTCCTGTGGTCGATAGTCCCTTGGTGTCGCCCTCAGGACCGTCTGACCGACCCACCTTACCTAGGCTCCAAGTCAACACAGACGTTTTGGACTCCCCTCTTCCTCCGCTGAAGTCGGCCGGCGGCACGGTCCATCCTCCGCGCGTCTTGATCCCGTCAACTGCCCCCAAGTACCCCGAGCCGAACGACGGCGGCCAGGACAAGCCAAGTGAGGAGGATTTGGAGCTGACGAGGACAGGTACAAACGGGTCGACGGATGTTTTCCACGATGCAGTAGGAACTGCTATATAAACGTGACTTTTTCTTTTAATTTCTTTTTATTTTTCTTTTTGAGGCTGTAACATGTATTCTACCAAGGACATTATTGACTAAGCTCTTACGTGTAACCAGACAGCGCAAACACTTTTTATTTACACGGACGAATAGCCCGGATATAGACCAGTGCCCGCGTCAAAAGACTCCGTTTCTTGTTGCAGTAGCCAGTATAGGGCGAGCTGGGATAAGGCGTGGGGCTTGGCTGCCAGTGGTCAGGAACGGCTCCCTGTCCGATGGGCGGCCAGGTGGGTTCAGCGTTCATAGGCTGTGCGCCCTCGCCAATTGGAGGCTGACCACCTGGATTCTGCCCATAGGGACCATAGAGACCTTGGTAAGTTGCACCCTGGCCGATTGGAGTCTCCCCCATTGGACTCTGCCCATAGGTACCTTGGGAAGTGGCACCCTGGCCAATTGGCTCCTGCTCGTTGGGACTCTGGCCTCCAGGACCCTGGTCAGTTGCCCCCTGGCCAATGGAATTTCCGCCGGTACTAAACGTCGTAAGAGTATCGGTCGCTTGCGGAAGGTATCTGACTTCCAAAGTGCTAGGAACACCAAGAGTGGGCGTCAGCAATAAGGCCAAAGTAGCGTAGGTGAATTTCATTGTTGCTTTTCACAACCAAGACAAGGTGATGGTTTATATAGCGAAGCATACGGCAGATGTACTCCTGTTCGAATGGCTGCCCCTGGCATCTAGGGCCAGACAACGCTCTCTGGCGATACGTTTCTCCGCTGTTTGAGCTCGAGTGCTCGCCGTAGGTAACTGATAGTTATGGGGAGTTGCTCTATACTTTTGGCTTTCAATTGAGCTGCTTCAGTACCAGTACGATCAAGGCAGAGGCTTTGCATTTGTCTGACTCATAAGCGTAGTGAATGCATTGACCCAAAATATGCTATCAAGACGGAAAATGTATCGCTTATGATATGATCTATTGTAGATTTATGTGCTCTTTGGCTAAATGGCTTACTGTACAATCTGACACCCAAACCTAAACGAAGCAGCATGAGGCGATTTGAAGTTTCACGCTTCCATATTTCTTGAATTGCTTAAAGTATTAAGTTTGTGGCAGCAGTTATTTACGATGAGAGATGCCGAGTAGTCAATGTGCATTCCAGTGACACCCACGGATGCACACTGATACAATCATGCAAACTCTTCTGGCTCCTTCAAAGTCGTTCCTGTTTATCTTCAAGTAGTTGGTACAGAGAGTGACGTTCTTGATTGGAGACCTCATTCTCTAAAGAAATGCGTTTTTGGTTATCAGTCTCCACCGCTGGAATATCATGTTCATACTAAATATCATCATGTCTTTGATCTCACAGTACATCAATGTTCGTATTATATATCATTATGTCTTTGATCTCACAGTACCTGTCGCCATCCACTCAACGACCCTTCCAAAAGCTCGCATCCACAGCATCTAAGAGCCCGCGACATATCTGCGCCCAACAACAGTCAAAACCATAGGGACTGCCTTATATTCATCATCGGCGTCGGCGTCGGCAAACGGATCACCGCCACTCTGGCGAGCTTCCACGGCGATGGCAGCCGAGCCTGCCAAGGACGTCACATTATCGATCCTGAACTTGGCTTCCACGCCTCCTGGGGCAGGCTCGTGGGCAAGAGATTCGGTCTTGAAGCGGGCAAGGATCCGTTGAGATGGATCGTTATCGGCAACCGGCTTGACTCTGATGGGACCAGGGATCTTCCACACCAGCCGGCGATGGTCGCGGTAAAACGTCCCCTCCGGCTTGGACTGGGCTCCAGTCACGTTGGCGCCGTCTACAGTAGCTGAAACGGTAAGCTCGCTCAGAACCAAGCCGCCGTCAGGAGTATTAGACACTTGACCGGTGGACCCATATGTGATAATGACGCTGGTCTGAGTAGGCTCGAACCTCCATTGAGGGCGGAGGACAATGGGAATGGGATTCTGCCCACTGGCTGACAAGAACTTGAGTCCCACCACTGGAGAATTAGGTGACCCAAATTGGCGCAGCCCGCTGAGAGATAACGAGTAATAGTTGGAATCTGGCCGTTCGTTCGAGCCGCGCGGTCGAGGAGTCAAAAACGAAGGATTGGTGGTCGTCCTACCGTTCTCCCACACCGGGACGCGAATATCTAAATCTGACGATCCCGTGCCATTGTAGGCAAACGCAACCTCTCCTGTGATGGTAGGCGTGCCAGATACCGCGCCGTTGCGGAACATGACAGAACCAAACTCGACCACACTGGCATGAAGACCAGGAGCAGTGCCAGGAGCTAGTTCAGGATGTTTGAAGGCAGTCATCAAGGACATGCTGGACTGCTGAGATCTGATTGAGCCAGCATCACCTAGACCAGGCGAATCGACGGATGGCAAGCCCAAATCACTGCCCATGCGGGAGCTTTCGCGCCTGCCACGGGGGACTCTTGATCCAGTGGTGTTCTGGCGAAGCGACGAAGCTACAGCCGACATGGCCCGTTCGGCTTCAGGGCCATTATCTTCTTCAACAGCCTGTGGTTGAATGTTCACAGCAACCGGTCCCGTTGGGCTCACCGCAGCGGAGGTCGCATGGATACTAGCCGTTGCTGAAGAAACAGGAGGAGAGACCGACTGTGACTGAAAAGGCACTGGAGGGAGAGCACCAGAATGAGCATGGAGGTCGTCTGATTTAGTGTTCGTGCCATGGCCGCCTCCCTGGCTTCTCTTGCGAGATAATGGCACTGGTGGGGGAGCACGGTGAGAGGGTCTACCTGAGTAGTAAGAGTCTTGCCCAGGAATAGACTCTTCGTCTGTGTCGGTCTCGTCAATCGCGGGAGGTCTATGATTGGGTTGGAGAGAATCTGTCCGAGGGGTGATGGAAGAGGAAGAGCCGTTTTGTTTCTTATCGCCAGAAGAAAAGAAAGAGAGCCGTTTTTTCTTGGGTTTATCGTTATTATTTTTATTAGATCGGAGAAGAGTGCCAACCCTGGACTTCAATCCACCAGAAGACTTTTCGTGGGATGCTTTGGAGTAGAGTGAGTCGGAATCAGAAGTCTGAGTCCGTGATGGGGCAGCTCTAGAAGGGGTAGGAGGTTCAGCCGACTTTGATAGTCTCGAGACTTGAGGAACGTCTTTTATGAATGCCCCAACTCCCGATTTTTGGATGCCCTTGGAGAAGGCAGTGGTCTCTTGGGTAGGGTCAAAGGCCACCAAGGCATTGAACACCCGTTCAGAGAGGGTAATCGTCCGTTGGGCCCGATCGACTTCGAGTGATTCAGCGCGGGTAAGCGTGGACTTGATAAAGATCCATCGTTTCTCCTCAATTGTTTCAAACAACTGATAGAGAAACTTGGACTCCAAGTTCCAATCGTGACAAACCCGCTCCATCTGGTTCTCGAGGTCATTCATTTTAGTCCCAGTCACTTGTTTATTGCTCAAGCGGTGGATCTTATCATCCAAGGCAGCATAATCCTTGGCGACGTTGGTCAACCGATCATGCAAGACACGCATATCCGACCAATCTCCCTGGGACGTGGTGAATCCTCGAATTGGAGACGCTATCTCGGACGAGATCTTCTGACTGAACGCAAGAGTAGCGTCACTCTGCTCTTCAATGGTATCCACAAATTTCTGCCACACCGGGAGAAAGGTACCCCATTGACTTGTGTCTCCTAACGCAGGTTTCTCAATCAATCGCTTCAATGCATTTCCATATGCCTGTTCCACTTTTTGGTACTCCTGGAACCAGTCGGCCAACTGCTCATTGGCAAACCGTCCTGCCCGAAGACGAGACGTAATCAAATCGATGGCCTGGGGAGGATTCAACGTCGGCTGTTTCCGTTAGTTTTCTTCGTCCAATTCCTTTTACCAGTATCGTGTTGGCATAATCCGCCGTATAAGCTAACGATAACGAATCGTCCATTGCGGAAAGGCGTCGAGACCGGAGGTAGGATGGTTGATGCCGGATGGCAAGTAACGGGTGTGGGTGGGTCCAGCAGCCGTTCTGGGTAGCCAGACAACCACCCAAGCTGCTACCCCGTGACAGCATCCTGGCCTCTGTGACGCGCCCTCTGCCTTGGTGATCTCGACCTTGTCTCGGCCTATTTCGGGGAATCTCGGTTCCTTTGTTGGCTCTTTTTGAATTTTTGCGGTTTTTGACACTCGAGGATCTCCAAAGTCTAGTGCTGGTTGGTCTCGATACTGGCTGGCTACTCTCTTTTCATCTGAGACTCACATCCAATGGACCCTCCTTTAGTGCCTCTGCAATTGAGCTTGGTCTTGTATGATCCGGCGGACTATCGTTCTTTGGTTTGTGCCATCTTGTCTCTAAGTCCCCAGATCATCCTCTGGACCTACTTTGCGATCTTTCTGTCGAGACGACTGGCTTCGACTGGTCTTCTGGGCGCAACTCTGGTTGTGTGCGAAGGATCTAACTTTCTCCTTAAGCGGGTCTTTGCCCAAAACCGGCCTCACGTCGCTGGCGAGGGATATGGACTACCAAGTGCTCATGCTCAATTCATGGCTTGCTACGCTGCTTACATCACTACATGGCTCTGGCACGATGCTTCCCATCTCTCCAAAACATCCAAATTACTTCGATCCGCCGCCGTCATCGTCCTGGCCTCCTCAGTCGCCTTCTCGCGGATTTATCTCCATTACCACACAGTCTTTCAGGTCCTCGTCGGCATTCTCGTCGGTCTTCCGTTAGGCCTGACCTTGTCCTTTGCATCCAGCCTCGTCCGCTCCATTGGCCTCATCGATTGGCTCATCACCCTCCCTGTCTTGTCGTGGGCAGAAATCAAAAACCCACCCGACAGTCAAATAAACGTCTCTCGCGAGTTTGTCCAGTGGAAAAAATCGAGAAACACCGCCCAACAGACAAAAGCCTCTGCATTGCAAAAGTGACTTTCCTGCGTTCCTCCACCAGCATGCTATCCTTCAACATTCAGACTGTATTATATATTAGAAACAACCTAGTCATTGTCTCCTTGGGCGTCCATGTTGTCTTCATCCGCCGTCCACTTGATCCGTATTCTCTCCACTTCATTGCTGTACGAACTAGGAACGACGCGAATGACTTCATCCAAAGAAAAGCGAAGGTAAGGGATGTCATCCACAGAGCAGGCCATCAGATATCCGTACAGCACACTCAACACCGACTGGTGAGCGATAAAAAGTATGTCACCTTCGATCCTTTCAAGTTCAAAAATCACCGGTTCCAGGCGCACAGCAACATCGTGATACGATTCAGCCCGCGGATATCGATGGTGATAGGGTGACTCCTTCTGCATCGCCCATTCTTCCGAGTACTGCTCTCTCGCTTGGTCTGCAGTCAGGCCATCGCAAACACCAGGATTCCGTTGGGTAAGCTGTGGTCTCTGCCTGGTCTGGTATCCTTGCTCAGCAAACACTTTGGCGGTCTCAACAGTCCGCCGTCTGGTCGAAGTCCACACAACCATTTCGGGAGGAGACTTGCCGGTCACATGAGGCACATGCTCACGCCTATATTTCGTGATGGTATCACATAGAACCTTGGCATAAACGTGGCCCTGTTCTGACAGAGGAGGATCGCTTTTATAGAGATCTATTTCGCGTGAAGACTTGCCTGCTCTCGCAAAATAGACGCTACCGGTCTTTCTATGCAGGTTCATGAGGAAGAACATTATTCTATTAGGGAGATAGCCCAGATTCGCCTGGTTAGTCTCTATTCGCTGACCAAAGTTAATCAACTTGATGTAGCTTAGCTCTGTTTCAGTCATGGTCGTGAACCAGCGCTCTCTCAACGAGATTCGAGCCAGGTAATCCGCCACAGCCTCATCTTCCTCCCAGCCAACGTAATCAGGAGAGGAAATTTTAACATCGCGGACGTTCTGCTGGATCAAGTCTCGATCCGTGCACACGGATTCGAGAAATAAGACCCGAATTCCACGTAAAGCAAAACTATCAGCCAATTGACGTCTTCGATGAGCTGTAGGATTGACGGCATCGTATATTGCTAGTTGACCATTGTCGTTCTCAAAGAAATCAAATAGATCATGAAGGCAGGCAGCCAAGACCTGATCTTTCATCTTCTCCACTTCAGGAGGCGCTTCAATTAGCATTTCATCGATGATAAATCATAATACTTACAGACTTCAGCAAAGTACTCGTCAGGAACAACTCCATTCTTGAACACCTTTCGACGGTAGTCTCCCAAATGGAATGCGTGTGTTTTCACTCCAAGCCTAACAGGAATGAGCGTGCAAAAGACAGCTAAATCACTTACCACCTGAGATATCGAGTCAAAGAAACAGCCAAGTGACTAGACGTTAGTCGGGACTATCTTATCTGTAGACTTGCGTTTTGCCTCGAGCGGGCAGACCAACTAAGGCTATGCACATTTTGCCGGCATGCCACAGTTTTCCACTCTCGGTGGAGTAGAGCTGTGCAGGAGAAACAGTAGAACTGGACGGCAGGTGAATAGAATCGACCAAGACGGTCGACCGCCGGCGAGGCTGCCGGCCAGATCGGGTCGATAAGGTATCTTTGGCCTCCATAGCCGGGTTGGATTCAAGAATTCCTTTGCGGAACTTGAAAGACCTCATAGATCTTTCTGGAGATGATGACAGGGTTCGCTCTGAAGAAGAAGACATGGACCTTTGCTGGGAGGCCATGGTGTGGGGAAGATAACTAATCGCAGAACGGTTGGTTGATAAGTGAGCTGCCAGGGACGAAGCGAGCAGCCAGGAACCCAAGCGGAGCCTACAGCTAGAGGCTAGATTCAATGGGAAAAGTACAGGTGAAAGTGAAAGTGACTCGAAGGTATGGCGTGAGAAACAATATCTATCGTGATTTACGTTCGTTCTGAGGAAAAAGACTTTGGCTGTCTGCCAACAAGATCTACATCGGGTATCTTCGTCATAGTTGGTCACTGACTGGCTTGTTTTGTAGTACCTGGATTCCCTCTGGAGTCATCTTTAGTATAAATCGCATCATAACGTATCATACGAGTGTTTAGGGTCTATCCTTGGTACAGCCGAGCCAGATTTGATCTAGTCATAACAATCGTCATAAAGGAGTGCGATCCAAGCACAATTTTATTCAAGAGAAAACAAGACAAGTCGAAGCTATGTTTGGAGAATCAACCGATCTCGACGGCAGAGATCGATCGGCCATGGTCGGAGCTCAGTGACGAGACAAGACTAGATTGAGACCACTTGGTTGTCAACCAGCGACGTTAGCTAAAACTTTTACCTGGCTCTCTTGAACCACAGCAATGTCGACGACCATCAGCGTCCCTGAGCCAGCTGTGACTTTACCTTCTGAGAAGACGAGCAGTAATAGCTCGCTGTCCTATTTCAAGGATGTTTACTCGTCATTGCTGGAGCGCCGGAAGGCCTTAGGCTTGCCTTATCCGGGTAATGTGGAGAACTTGAATAAGGAAACAACGGCGGTTTTCTTGAATCAATATACCTTTACTGGATTACGAGCTGATCTGATTAAAGGTCTTTCCATCAATCCTATTTTCCATGTCACCCATTCCTTATCCAGCGGGGGTCAGGGCAGCCCTTATGATTTTTCGACTCTTTACGCTACCAATGACATTTTTTCGCAGGCAAGATTCCAGTCGGACGGCAGTCTAATGGCTCGATTGAACTATCGTCTTGGGTCTAATCTCATTTCCAAGGTCATCTTCCAAGACTCCAAGGGCCACAATCCCATGATGCAGATTGAGCATGACTATCAAGGTTCCGACTTTAACTTGAATCTCAAATTAATGAATCCCTCTTACTTAGAAAACTTGTTTACCGGAGTGGCCGTCACCTCCTTTTTACAGTCCGTTTCTCCAAAGTTGGCTCTTGGGTTGGAAACCACCTACTCGCGCCAAAGCTCTGAGCTTCCTCCCGATCTGGGCATGACTTATCTTGGCAGATACGTCTCCAATGACTGGATTGCTTCTGCCTCTGCCTCCTCCCAAGGTCTCTTGCAGACCTCCTTTTTCCGCAAGGTCGCGGACAAGGTCGAGGCTGGAATTGAATACCAACTTTCCGTCATTGGCGGCTTACGCGGTGGACCGTCTCCTCTTCTCTCGGGAGCGGAGCCCAAGCCCGAAGGTTTAACTACAATTGGTGCCAAGTACGAGTTCCGTCAAGGTCTGTTTAGAGGTCAAGTCGACTCTACCGGCAAGGTCGCCGTCCTTGTGGAAAAGCGGGTCCTTCCTACCGTCGGCATCTCCTTTGCTGGTGAATTGGATCATGTCAAGAACGCTGCAAAGATCGGTGTCGGTCTCAGCTTTGAAAGCGGCGGTGAAGAGCCTCCTTTCGATGGCCAATTTACAGACTTGGGAGAACAAGTCAATCCTCCTATCTAAGTGTACATAGTCTGACATGATGTTTGTTTCCAATTACGTAACCAGCCTCTGACTTGCTTTTCTTCCCATTCCTGACATCCATCCCATATTCAGTCTCGCCAACCAGCTCAATTGCTGCTACACATCCTGTTCTCCTTATTCCATTTCCCATCCTCTTGTGCCATCCATGAATCAGCCAGCAATCACTTCTCGAACGTTCGGTTTGAGTTGGCTGCCGCACGGCGCCCGGGTAACTGCATAACCCCCCGCCGAAAAGTTTTCACCACCCAATGCAGGCCTTCCGCACGTTCTCAACTCAAGCTGCAAAGATGACTCAGTGTTATTTCGATACCGCCGTCAATGGTGAGTGTTTTGAGATCTCCTGGTGGCATGGAAGCTAATTGACCTAGGAAAACCTCTCGGACGAATCGTCTTCAAGCTCTACGATGACGTCCCCAAGACCGCCGAGAACTTCAGAGCCTTGTGCACTGGAGAGAAGGGTTATGGCTACTCCGGCTCAACCTTCCACCGTGTGATTCCTCAGGTATGATTCCAAGTCCTGGATCATCGACTGACATGCCAGTTCATGCTCCAAGGTGGTGACTTCACCAACCATAACGTAAGTGCCTCGTCGGTCTGTGCATCACTAATCGGCTTTAGGGTACCGGTGGCAAATCCATCTATGGTGAGAAATTCCCCGATGAGAACTTCAACCACAAGCACACCAAGGTGAGTAATTGTTTAAAAAGTCGGATTTGTCGATCTAACATTCCTACAGCCCGGTCTTCTTTCCATGGCCAACGCTGGACGCAACACCAACGGTTCCCAGTTCTTCATCACCACCGTTCCTTGCCCTTGGTTAGACGGCAAACACGTTGTCTTCGGTGAAGTCACCGATGGCATGGATGTCGTCAAGCAGATCGAGTCTCTTGGTTCTTCAAATGGTGCCACTCGTGGCAAGATCACCATCGAGAAGTCCGGTGAGCTCTAAATGCTCTCATCTTGACTTGATTGTTTTGTTTTGTGCTTTCTTCATCCATAAAAGAAAATGAAATGTATTGTTTTTCCTTTCTTATACGCTCTCTCTATCGTAGTCCTCGTCCCGTTCTGTTTTGATTTCTCCCATCTCTGTCGTTACACCCACACTCGTCCACTTTTTTGGGCGACCAAACAACACTATCCCAGTACCAGAGATATAACCCGAGGTACGGGTCATTCCATCTCTTTGATCGCGATATTCTTATGTCGCCTGATGTCATCATAATTTCTTCTGACTCTATAAGCCCAAAGAAACATCAGAGTCTTGTGGAATCTAGCCCGTCTCGAGATGGACTCTCTACTCTGCTAGGTGAAAGTTCGACATCCCTTTCTCTTTCAGATCTCGAAAGCAATAATCCTTTCGACGGCTCCCAGCGTTCAATAGCTTCGCCCAAGGATTTGAATCAGTTCGAACTTATCGTGGATCAGCAACCAGGACTTCTGAAGAAAAAGCTGGATCTCCGGAGGACCCCGGTTTCGTTATTGAGCACAAAAGATATCCCTAATACTGCATCGTCTCATGCCTTTACGTCAAAGAAATCTCGGGCTCGAAGGAGCTTTGAACATCCCAAAAAGCCAAAGAAAATCAAGGAGCCAAAAGGGATCACTGAGAGGTCTATCGCCGCATATGAGAAAGTTCGCGACGCTTTGAAGGATAAGAGCCTTGCTAAGGAGAATAATCTATTTGATTACTGGAATCTTAGTCCGCAGCATAGTAATGAAAGGACACTCAGCAAAGGTGATATCGAATCGCCCACGACGATCGTCAACCGTCTCAAAGACATTGAGCTTTTATTCCCTCAGAGTCCCTCTTCATGCGCTAATGACAGTGACAAGTGTCCGACTGGGACCAAGTCTACGAATCCACTATGGACGGCAGCCAGTCGGGATCTCAACGGCACATATTACGTTGAATCTGACTGCCAAAAGGAATCGGATATCATACTAGTTACTTCCTCCCCTATAGCAGGTCGGACACGGGCAATCAGTGCCCGTTCAGGTACTGACAACCAAGCCGATAGCGAGGCGCTTGAAATACAGGACAGCGAGGAAGAAGATGGAGACGACTCAATTTTCTTCTCGAGAGAAGTCGAAAAACCTGCCACTCACCTGTTGTCATCGCTTCTCGGCCACAATTCTTCCTCTTCTCCTATTAGGGCTGATCCACAGGGCTCTCCGCACGTCATCCGACAACCCTTATTCGATAATATCAGCCCAATTCAGCCCAGTCAGCGCTCATCTCCCGATCCACATTCCCTCATTGTCTCACCCTCTCCGAAAAGACTCACCCAGCCTGTCGATAGTGACTGTGGCACCACAAGCGAAACTCTTGCATCTCGTCTTTCACCTGATAAACCACAGCGCGACATTGACGAACCCACTAACTCTCCAGACGAAACGGCGCTATCTGTGCAAGATCCAGATGACTCTTTCTCTGGATTAGAGTTCTCCAAAATGACAGTCGAAGCCCTTGATAAGCAGATCGACGACTGGGGCTACAAGTCCGTCAAAGGGAGCAAACAAGACCGAATCGATTTTCTTGTCGAGTGCGTTGCTAACTTTCGGGCCCAGCGCAAACAGCGTTGTGATATAGAATCTCTAAAGGATCCAAACAAGAAGAATGAGGAGCAAAAGTTTCGAGAAATCTCGGATTTTGTTCGAAGTACCATCAAAGGAGGTCCCAACTACAAAGAAGATGAAATTGACTGGTGGAGTAGAATATTATTATACGAGCCTATCATTGTGGAGCAGCTCCAGAAAGATTTAGGAAAACGAGGAGGAAAGGAAATGAATGAACGAGTCGTGAAGGATTGGGCTGATTATACTGGGGTCTGTACTGTTAATCCGGAAAGGATGGGGCAAGCGGAGTTAGAGGCGACTGGACATAAGCTGGATAGTCCTAAAAGGAAGAAGGCGCGAGGTAAGAAATAGATATCTGGGGATAAGGTTTCTCTTTTGATCATGGACTAGCGATTTTTTGATAGGTTTTTGGAGTCTAATTGGAATTATAACAAACTTGCATTACACTTGGGCACGCTTCTATTTGCTTATTCACTCACACGGCTACCAAAACGACGCAGCCGATCATTAACCCGTGGCCATCTCGCACGACGTCACCAAATCAGATCAACCGGTTTCACGTGACCGAAGGAGCGTAGCCTAACTTTAACCCTAGGAGAAGGAGCGCAACAGAGGAAGAGAACCAAGACGGGGTCAGGGCACGCATATGACGGAAGCTGTGTTCAAACAAGTGGTCGATCCAAAGAGTGGAGAGAAGTATGGCGTCCGCTACCGACAAGATCTCTGTGTTGGATCAGGGAACTTCGGGGTGGTCTATCTCTGCCGCCTGGAGCCTGACGGGAGAAAGATCGCTATAAAACGGGTGCTTCAGGATCCTCATTTCAAGGTATGGATAAAGGTCAGGTCTTCTCGGCTCTGGAGGGAAGGGACAATGAGTGTCGGATACTTCGCGGCACTTTAACAAGTCTCCTTTATATTTGATCGGAATGGCCTGGGCAGTAGGTTTTTTCGGTATTTGGTTAAAGAGAAGTGGCTTTGGTGCTTGTCGAGTTTTGCTTGAAGGGTTTATTGAGCTTCGGAAGAGCTACGTTTCCCGAAGAATGAGGTCTCGAAAGTCACCGTTTTCTTCAGGTTGGATTCTTCGTACATTGCTTGCTATTATGATTTATTCGCGTAATATCGAGCAAGCATCTCTGTGCAAACTTTTTTGTGGCTTCACTCACGGAAGAGTCATTGTGCCTGACAGACATGGGTATCAAATGCACTTCTCTGAATACCAGTCATGCCTGCGGTCATTTTAGAAACATTTTGCTATGTGCATGCCGCTGTGGTCGTGAAAATGCCTTCATTAGCCAGCACTGAATGGCCTTGGCTTGGGAGTCGCTTGCTAACGACAGAATCGAGAGCTGCAAATTATTCGATTGCTGAATCATCCCAATGTGGTACGACTGATATCTTATTTTTATGATAACGGGGTGGGAGTAGAGGTCAGCTTGATTGGTGAATGTCAGCTAACGCCAGGCATCTAAAGTCTACTTGAACCTTATGTTAGAGTACGTTCCTTTGAACGCATTTTCCGTGATCAAGAAGTATAACGGGAAGCCAATGCCACAACTTGAAATCAAAGTCTACTTTTTCCAGTTGCTGCGGTCGTTAGCTTATATCCATTCCTTTGGAGTCTGTCACCGGGATCTAAAACCTCAAAACCTGCTCATCAACCCGTCCACTGGAGAACTAAAGGTTTGCGACTTTGGAACTGCCAAGATCCTTAACGCTTCCGAATCAAATGTATCGTACATCTGTTCAAGATTCTATAGAGCTCCGGAATTAATATTGGGAGCCACGCATTATACAACAAAAATAGACCTTTGGGCAGCCGGATGCATTCTAGGAGAGTTTTTATTGGGTAAGCCCGTGTTTGCGGGCGATAATCCGGTTAAGCAATTAGCGGAAATAATCAAGCTTCTGGGCCAGCCGACACAAGAGAATATACTTCGCATGAAGGCATCCAAATCAGCATCGGATGCGGGGATTAGGGACACTGGCATTTTCAATTCTGCCCCAAGCGAAACTCCTAAAAACATTGCTTCCTTGACGGCGTCCAGGCGCAAGCATCTCCAGTCATTATTCCGCAAGGTTGCTGTAGGAAACGACGGCAGGCTGGCGCTAGATTTGCTAGAAAAGCTGTTTGACTACGACCCCGTGCGAAGGATAGGACCTAAGCGAGGCATGTGTCACGACTATTTTCTAGAACTAAGGACTCCCGGATGGAAGACTCGATTCATCCGGATTCTCGCCAGCAAGCGGTCATCTTCGTCATCAGCTCGGCCGCCTGTAGAATCAGACGTACCAGAACTGTTCAACTTTTCGAGTCGAGAAGTTGAGAGCGAGGACGGAAAGGGCGAGATGGAGGACTTATACCGGGGAATACACCCCAGACCGCCGGGTTATGATACCATTGAACAGCCCAACCTACTGGCAAAGGTAGGAAAACGGATACAGGAGCGACAGAACAATCGATAAGTTGAAGGTAGACAGACGCAGACGGGTGATATAATGAACTCTAGAAGACGTGAGGGACGGTTTAGAATTAATTGGAGAGTGAGCTAGGGATATTTAAGTCTTTACTTGTCATCGTCGATATCCTCGTAAGCAGTGTTGTTCCCCGCCCAAGGGACCCGCGATGGTTGTTAGCTAAGCTAGTCTGGGGACGACGCAGACACCCGCGTAAAAGGGCTAAAGTGACGGCGCCGCGTTCCCCCACCATTCCGTTACGAAGCGCAATCGAGGGAGCAACGCCTCTTCCATCATCACTTTTCTGGCTTTTCATCGTCGACCCTTGACTTGACGACCAAGTTCTAGAGACCTCTGTGACGGGATAACGTGTTCTATTCTTTAAGAAACTCCTCTTTTAGTGAGTGAGGAGTGGTTATCGGATTTCTTTCCTTGGTGATTGTTTGTTTGCAGTCTTTTTTCTACCATGGGTCTTCCTCCAACCAATCCAAAGGCCCCCGGAGGGTCGACGAATCCGATCGACAACTCGAATCCAGGGCAGGACAATATAACGAGTGACCAGTTTTCCCAACGGACAAATGACCAACTATCCGAGGAGCCAAGGTCGGCCCATCAGCCACGGGTGGTTCGAGAAACTGTGCAGGATGGTATCACCGGTGAGACCATTGAATTATCACACGCGGATGCTCGAGTTGTTGGAACGGGGTCGTTTGGAGTTGTTTTTCAGACCACGCTGGAGCCATCAGGCGAGATAGCGGCAATAAAAAGAGTCTTGCAAGATAAACGGTTTAAAGTAAGTTGATGGATGTGAAGAGATGGACGGCCGAAATATAATCGAGGCCTTGACGCGTCTTGCGCGGCAATGATAAACCTTCAACGACAGGCTAACGGTAGAATCGAGAACTGCAAATAATGCGAATGGTCCGTCATCCGAATATTGTGGGCTTGAAAGCTTTTTACTATTCGACTGATAAGAACGAAGAAAATGTAAGAGAGAACATCGGGACGCGTGCTAACTTGGCTAGAAGGACGAACTGTATCTTAATCTTGTCCTTGAGTTCGTGCCTCAGACGGTCCATAAGGCCTCCTGCTACTACACGAGAGCTCGGACCACGATGCCGACGCTGGAAATCAAGTTACTGACTTATCAATTATTTCGGTCTCTGGCTTATATCCATTCCCTGGGGATCTGCCATAGGGATATTAAACCTCATAACTTATTGATTGACCCTGCAACGGGAATTTTAAAGCTTTGTGATTTTGGATCGGCGAAAATTTTGGTGGAAGGGGAACCAAATGTGTCTTACATTTGTTCGAGATATTACCGGGCTCCAGAGTTGATATTTGGAGCCACAAACTACTCAACGCGCATTGACATTTGGTCTGCGGGCTGCGTGATGGGAGAGCTTATGTTGGGTGAACCGCTATTCCCTGGAGAATCTGGAATCGACCAGTTGGTCGAGATAATTCGAATCTTGGGCACTCCCACGCGAGAAGAGATCCGGACGATGAATCCTAATTACATGGAGCACAAGTTCCCCCAGATCAACCCCCACCCTTTCCAGCGAGTCTTCCGGCGAGCCCCGCCCGAAGCCATCGATCTAATCTCGGCCATTCTAAGGTACGCGCCCTTTTCGCGGCTGTCGGCAATTGAGGCCATGTGCCATCCTTACTTTGACCAACTTCGGGATCCTGCGACCAAGCTGCCCGACTCTCGTAACTCGGCAGGCCCGGCTCGATCACTTCCAGACCTCTTTAATTTCTCACGGCATGAGCTTTCTATTGCTCCTCACTTGAATCATCGACTTGTTCCTCCCCACGCGCGACCGGCACTGCTGGAACAAGGCATCGACCTTGACAACTTTACACCGTTGACCCGGGAACAAATGGCGGCACGGGTCGAGTAAGATGGCATGTATGATGGAACGTGGTAGACATGACATGATGCATTCGTTGTTCTACTGAGGCTTACGTATACTACCGAGTGTTTATTAGTTTAAAGACCATCTTCCACCGTAAACAGACGTTACAAACTCAACGAGTACGAGAACTCGTCCTGGACCGCCTGCGCCATCCACAGAATGATGGTCGACAGCATGACGAGCGAGTTTGCAATGACATTGGACACGCCAAACAGGCGGGTAGGGAAAGGATAGCCGGGGATGACATATTTGAGAAGTAAGACGACCACCGAGCCTGCGACGCCGCCAGCCAATAAAGCAAATCCCATGAATAGAGCCACTCGGGCCTTCCACACCATTTCTCCCCCACTGAACGAGCCAAAGCCCCCCGCAAGAAAGCCATCGCCAGTGGCAATCCCCAACTGGGTCTTATCAATTGCATTAATAACCAACATCCCTAGACTCGATAGGATCCCGGGTACCCAATCTATAAACTTGAAGTGAACGGTCGATGCGTTGGCCGTCGTGGAGTAGATAGCAGAGTCGAGGACAAACCAGACCGCTATAGCATAAAGGCCGCCCGCGGTGAACACTCCGATCGAACGAGCAGTCGCCGAAGATGGTCGTATAAAGGGAATTCGGAAAAGGGAAGGCATGACGGCCGAGGTTATCGAGAGACAAGCGCAAGTAATCTCCAGACTAGACAACGAGTCATAGCGTATATTCCATACTGCTTACAACGAAACACGCAGACAATCAGATCAGACTAGCAATATGCCAGGATAGTTCCAGTGCACCCGATAACAAATCAAGCTTCTTCCCGAGTTAGTCCTAGCTGCTTCAATGTCGAACTAGATTGCCAACTAATCACTTGCCTGGCATTCAGTGCAGCAGCAGATCCCAATCTCGACTGTCTCCGGCGCGACGAGCATCCAGAAATGTTTTCTGATACTTGCACCTAGATTCGCTTGTTTTTATAGACCATTTACGGCGACAAGCTGTCTTGTCAGGCCATCGTTTGCATCAACTGTTTACGTCAGGGTCACGTGGCCCCATTAAATATATAGCTAATTATCCTGCTCAGTGCCCCAAACGAGCTAGATAGGATCATACTTGAGACCGGAGACCGTTGACGTGTCTAGATTGTCAGACTCCAATAAGCTTCCGCTGGTCCAGTTCAATTATCAAGAGCTTGGCTTGTGACCCCTCTTTCCTGGGATGACCTGCGGCGGGGCAAAGTGGTTCAAGTAATCTTCGGTGATCTGAGATAGGTTTCTTTCTTCTTGATGACTCCAGAGCCTCTCGATGAGTCCTGGGATGGATTTATCACCTCATTGTGGACGTCGCTGCCATGGACGCCTCCATTATCGCCAGTGTCGTCGAGGGTTGCCAACGTGGAGGGGGATCCGGAGACGACGACGGGCCCATGTTACCAGACTCGGACTTCAGACTCGTTTCCGTGGCTGTTGACAGGCCAGAAATTGCAGAATTTAAGGCTGAATGGTGAACGGGTTGATCACAAGGATTGCCTGGGCAAGTGTAGTCACCAAGATGTGCGACGGATTGTGGAAGGAGTGATTCGAAGTGGATACAAGACACGGCCGATTTCATTGAAACTTCTGTCGAAACAGATCGGGCAAATGTTTGATTTTAGCCAGTGGCAGGGTGATTTGATGCCTTTGACGGTTCACCATGTCTCTTGGCTGTCGTCCACCGTCGAATACTGGGCCAACATATGGACTCTAGGATGCCAGCTGGTAGTTACTCAGGCTCTTGATTACGCAACCAGAGACGCAACTGGAGGCCATCTCGAGTCGCTGATTAGTTTGACAGATCTAAGTCGTGCCATGGCCGCCATGGCCTACTATGGTCATAGCCGGGCCTTGGTGGTATCGAAAAGGCGTAACGAGCAACAAATTACTGACATGCTGATATTTTTGTACTTTCAAGACGGCCGTCCGTTGTCGTATACGGCCTTTGAAGGGTGGCATGCCTTGACGGCTTTGATGGTTCTGATGGTGAGCCACTGGGATGCACAAGATCCCATGGCTATACGAAATGCTATAATAAAGGATTCAATTCAATCTGAAGAGGAGATCAATCAACGGCTGGACAGCCAAAGACAGAAACTCGCAGTGTATCCGCTCGAACCTATGGAGACGGTGAATCTGACCCTTTCAAGTGATTCCACTGGTGGCCGATTGAAGGTCTTTCGCACCAGTATCGGACACCATCAGACTCAGCTGTTTACTTTGTCTGGCTGTCTCAAAGACATAGTCTCAGATCAGGCGCTCGATGGCTCTATAGGTACCGACAATACTGATTCGCAGTATATGCTCAAGATCTTCGATCCAATTCTGTCTTGTATCAAAACCGATGAATTGATCCGGGCCTATCTGGCCGAGAAAGCTGTCAACGACCACCTTTACGAGGCGCCAGGACTTGAAATGGCATACATACGGTTGAATCGGCATGTACGAATCAATATATATCATGATGGATTGCTCATCATTGCCGGATGGAGCCTGGTGATGAGGTACATTCCAGATATTCCCGCGGTGGACTCGAAAACAAAACAGGAAGACGAGCAGGCAATCAAGCACCAATTGGATATTATTCATGACCATAATGTTCTATTTAACGATATCGGGCGGCGTAATGTTATTTGTACGGGAGAAAGGGGATCACGGAAGGCTTATTTTATCGATTTTGGCTCTGCCGACGTCCAGCGTGACATCGACGAGCGGTGGGAACGGTGGAAGGATCATGAGGTGTCAAGATTAAATCAGATGTTTGCGCAGGAGAACAAGGAAACCTGGCTGGGTTATAACTGAGAATAGACAAGGAGTTTGCCGATCACTGTTTCCGAGCCAATAATTTGTCGACATTTGCCTTTTGACGGGCATTGTAGTCCTCAATATATGAAGTTAGGTATTTTGGCGTCGGGATCTTGTTGTGTTTGGTAGCAACTGGCTCACCATATGTTTGGTAGACAGGAACCACGCCAATCCAGACTTTGTCGGTGACAGCATCGACCTGGTCCATCGGCTCCACGTTGGGCAGGTTGGTCTTGATCTTTGCCGACGCCGAGACAACCTGGACACGCAAAACAGCAGTTGGAGCCAGCTCATCTTTGGTAAGAGGAAGGCGGGTGTTCTCCCATCGGCTGGGAACGACATGGTCAGTCATCAGAGCCAAGGCATATTCTTTCTCGGCCGGATCAGTGACGAGAAAAGCGTCGCCCTGGACTACGGCCGAACGAGAGAGGACGGAGTGGTTAAACGAAGAGGCAGCAAGGACCATTCCATCGAGAAGGGTCGCATGGATGCCAACTTTGAGTCCTTCCTCCTGTCGTGCCAAGTTCATGATCCTCGAACTGATGTAGCCATGGAGGTAGATGTCCAAAGCAAGACCAGACGAAGGAGAGTCGTATAGTCCAAGACCATGAATGAACGGCAGGATGGCAGGGTATCCGTCTGGACCCACAAACGAGACTTCGACGCTCATCGCCTCGTTCAAAATCCCATTGATGGTGCTACAGTCATAATGGCCTATCTGTTAGAACCGCTTTGTCCCTGGACTTACCAAATTCTGGATGTCGATTGATTGTATTCCGTGCGGTCTTTGGGAAAGTCAATCCAGTCATTTTCGGCCGCTCTACAGATTGTCAAAATTAGCGGCAAGCTCTTTTATAATGATTCTTATCGATCCTTTGCTGGTTTCTTATCAACGTTGAGATCTGTCAGGCCGGCGATAAAGGAGCCAATCATCGTCCAGATATTAGCGGGCGTTCATGTCAACATGCTTACTATGTATCGGTCTTTTCGCCGAAAAACTACAAAGAGGAAATGTTTGCCGCCCGTTACTGGGTTGACTCATACTAGGTGGTTGGAATGAGAGAACTTTTGTGTGTGACTAATAATGATACGTGAAATCGTGACCAGCATGATACGTTTTGACTAATAAGATCGTGAATTGTGACTAATAAATCGAGCGCTCACCTCGGATCGTTATATGGATCTGTCGTAGGGGAACTAAGCAGTAAATTGGAAAATCAGTCGCACTATGAATCTTGGTTAGTCCTGTCATTAAGGTTGTGTGTCATTGTGCGAGCAAGATTAGCGATAAGAGACGGTACTCCTAAAAGCAGTTTAGCAATTGCTATATAAACTAAGAATATGCCCATCTAGTATTGAGATCCATCTCATATAAGGTTGTAATCAAGACATTTAAACCCTAGAGTTCAGTTCTAGGGGGCAAACAAGATAACCATGGCACATCTAGTAGCTTCTAGCGAGTGCTTTTAGGCCGACTTGGAGTTTCTATGCTCCTTAACAGGAGGTCGTTTAGACTGACATCAAGATGGTTGATGGAACGGGCCACAAAAGAGATGCGAGGCAAGGTGTTCTGTCTTCAGAGAGTCATACAGCGTTGATATTGATGCATCTTCAACCTTATGACCTTACCAAGAAAATATGTTCGATAATTTTCGTTACAAAATACCAGATATTGGTCTAGACATGGTTGTGCTAACACTCAAAGTGTCATCCGCTTGTTGTGTAGCGGTTGAGCTTGTTACCATTTTCTTCAACTCCTGGCATCTTTGTTAGCCTTGGTTTTCGGTCTTGATTCCTTGCTTGTCAATCTGAACTGTTTTTTCATTCTTAGCCGGAGCATTACTGAGGCTTTTTTCGAATACGGTCGCTTGACTTAGCGAGGCTTACTGTTCTAGACCCAACCTTGACACTCGATTCATGTCTGGCACGATAAAGCGCATACTTGTGCATTTAGCCACTTAATTACATCTCTTTACTAAGCATCGCTGCATATTTTCGAATTGATTTGACGACGATGAATGGCGACGTGATTCTTCCTTTTGATAATGAACAAGTCTTGGCCGTCCGCCAAGTGTTTGACTCGACCTTTGTCACTGGTCCGTCCTGTTCGACTGACTTGACGAATGGCCAGACGATATCGAGCACAAGCATTCACTGCTTCAATTCGCTTTCCACTGATGAGATCAAACACTATCTAGAGCGCTATTGGAAAAGGTTTATACTCACGTCTTGGGTCAAACATTTCCCCGAAGAAGAGGTAAACTTCGACCTTGATGGTCATTTTGAAAGTACAGCTGTCTCTGATCAAGCCCCTGTGGTTCAGGCTACCCAACTTGCTAAATTCTCGAAACCTGCCTCTCTTCAAACTCAAGCAGCAGTCTCAACCCAGGCACCGTCTACGGCTCCATCTAAATCTCTGCTTCCAGGAGTGGTTAATATGGAGTCTAGTCTTGCTGAGCGGCACGCATATCCCTCGCCTATAGTTGGGGCTGCGACAAACAACAAACGCCAAAGCCCCGCTGTCCTTGCGGTAGGAATTCCACCCCTCAGAACGTCCACGAGGGCGTCTGCGTCTCCACTCGCAGATCGTTCAGCTGCTCCATCCTCAACTGTCCCTCCTGCAGTAGAGCCAATCGATTCTGCCCCTACGCCCGTCTCTAAACCGTTAGCTACTCCTTTAAAGTCTGCAGATGATGTGGCTCCATCAACAGCTCCTGTGCCTGCTTTCTCAACAAATCTCGAATCAGATGATGCTGCTCCATCGACAGCTCCATTTTCAGCTCTTTCGAAGACAGCATCAACTCCTACTAGCAGCAAGGATTCTCCCGGTACTGGGACTGGTAAGAGAAGTCCAACTACCATTGCTGACCGTAACCCTAAACGCCGGAAGGTCAGCCATCGCCCTCACGAACTCGTGAGCCAGGAAACTGTTACACGACAAAATGACATGCTTCGTCTTGCGCTTCCTCGCCGTCTAAGCAGCGCTTCACAAAGTGTTGTTGACAAAGAGACCTCATCTCCAACTACCCGACTTTCTCCTTCAGTTAGAGCCTCTAATTCTTCTAAATCGTCTCCTGTTCCTGCGAATCCTTCCCCTGTCTCTGCCCAGTCTCCTCCCAGAAGAAGCCCTAGAGTTGTTATTCCGCCTGGAGCTCGATCAATAGTAAAAAAACCATCAGGTTCAAATGCTTCTCGCCGTTTGCCAGAGAACAAATCTCCAGCCGCCCAACCCGCCAAGGAATCAGAAGAGCCTGCCACTCAAGTAGCCAAGGAGGTCAAATCTACTCGACCTGTCATCCCTCCAGGTGCGCGAAGAATCCTTTCTCGAGTATCAAAGTCGAGGTCGTCGTCTCCTGCTGTCAATTCTGCTGTCTCTCCTGTTGTTCCTCCTGCTATTCCTCCTACTGTTGCTGAGAAACCTAAGCGCTCCTCCCCAGAGCCGGCCAAGTCCACTTTGAGACATACGCGAAACAGTATACAGAATAAACAGGCTGAACGAAAAGAATACGATAATCCGAAGACAAGATCTAAAAGCTTGCAGCAGCCGGCGCGTAAAGAAACGGTGAACAAAGCCGATGACAATGAGGTCTCTGGTATAAGCCCACTAGCTCGGCTTAGCAAACGGAGTCGAATGGAGCATAGAAGGCTTGGCAAGCCTCGCGGAGTCCTTTATGTCTTCCCCACTGAGATTGTATTTTGGAACGGCAAAGGGATAGCTTTCCAGAAAAAACGGACCCCTAGAAAAGTGGATCTGACCGCTCTACGGCAGGCAAAACGGCGACGAAGTGGACGCATAGCGAAAACACCAGTTGCCAAGCCCAAGGTCTTTCTCCAACGCAGTATCCGCAACCAAAACAAGTCGGACTAGCGAGATATGAGAATAGTAAATGTATTATAGTTAAGCTACGAGGACATAACCGAGACCGTATCCAATGTTCCTTTCCCACCTCCAACCTTGTCTGTCTACCCAATGCACGAATTACTCCCATGCTAGCATGCTTCCGCCTCGAAAAGATTAGCAATCACCTCCACTTTGGGAAGAAGGGTGACGAACTCTACCACCGTCTCATCTTTGGTCGCGCCAATGATGACTAGTCTCTCATTATTGAAGGCGACTCGCCAAACCTCCCCAAATACCCTAGGTACCTCCCTGATCAATCCCCCGGTCGCTATATCCCAGATCTTGACTTTACCGTCCCGTGCACTTGTTACCAGCCGCCAGTCGTCAAACTGAAGAGCCGTTATTGATAGATCATGAGCAGGTATTCTCAATACACAATTCATCGTGGTAAGGTCCCAGACACGGACAGTTCCATCGGCCCCGCCGCTGACCAGCCTGTTTCCCCGTAGCTTAATGATTCCCACGAGTCCGGAATGGCCTGTAAAGCATGCCAGCGCTTTTCCAGTGTTAGCGTCCCAGACTCTAACAGTAGTATCAAGAGATCCTGTCGCAATGTATTTGCCATCAAATGCAACTGCATATATTTTAGATACATGGCCTTCCAATGTATGAAGGAGAGCCCCGGTTGATCTATTCCACACGCGACAGACAGCGTCATAGCCACCACTCACAATAATATCCCCTTTTACGCGGACACAACGGACCGAGGCAGTGTGTCCTCGCAGAACCCTTGTGCAGACGCCTTTCTTAATGTCCCAGATACGAACCGTGCCATCTCTTGAGGACGATATGACAGTCTTGCTGTCAGCCAATTTGACCGCACGCACGGTCGAAATGTGCCCTCGAAGGACCTTGATGCAAGCACCTTTGGAAAGGTCCCAGACCCGAATATCACGGTCACAGCCACCACTGACTAGGATGTTATTATAAGAATCCACAGTCCACACGCCCATCGAATGGCCTTTAAGAGTATAAATAAGATTACCCAAGGGGGTGAACACCAGCACTATGCTATTGTCCTGAGCGACCACCACATAGGAAGGAGTCATATGAAGACAGGTTATAATGACTCCGCTTTGGAGATGGTGTCTAGCTAAGGAGCGACCACCGGAATTCCAGGCGTTGGAAACCATGTGTTGCATTGCAAATAAAGACTTGTATGACACTGGAGGAGGAAGAGCTTCCAGTTCCTCAGCAGCTTGACACTTTTGTAAAACGCTTCTTGCCAGCTCAGGGTCTGGATGAATTAAGACAGCTTGAGCCGATAAATACCCGTACTTAATAGCTAAAGCTTTCCAAATTGAATCCTCCCGGCTCATCCGATTCCATGATTTGCACACTAACCCGAGCTGTCCCAACGTATAAGAATCATCGATCATGGACAAAATGTTTAGACCAACTTCTGACGGGAGACTGGTCAATGGGTCCTGAGATAAATGAGGGCTAATCCAGTTGAGCGTCTTAGATAATAAGGGTCTAGAGCAGCAGCTTAAAAATTCAGTCAAATAAACATATTTCTCCTTCTCGTCCATGTCATCAAACGCTTTCAATGCTTTCTCAATCACTTTGGTCTTCACGTCATTGCCTTGATACGAGGGAGGAGGAGAAGGAGCAGGGGTAATGGGAGAAGGGTCGTCGAGACGGAGCTGCGATATTGCTGGAGGGATAAGGTCGTCCACTTCAGGTTGAAAGGGAGGGCTTTCAAACGAGCCCATGGCCGACGGCTGTGCAGAAAAAGAGGCAAGCCTTTGTAGAAGATACAAAGGGGTGGTGGTGACTTTGTTGCTCGTTACGTACTGCTAAACTTGGGTACAAGCGCGCTCCTTGCTACGAGTGTAACCCAGTCGCGACTAAGTAACGGGCAGACCGTTTGCAGATGCATTCTTCACGAACTTGGGGACTATATGGATGTCCTAGTGAAGACTATGGAAAGTTACGTGGTGAAGCACGAGTAGACTTTTTCCCTGATGCCCAACCTGTCAAGTTCCATACTAACCTCCAGCAATGACATCTACAATAATCTAAGAGTTAGACAGTAACAAGAGGAACTCACGTTAATTATGGCGACCACAATCTCCACGGCAACAAGAACGATAACAATAATCTCAAGATATTCATCTCGATAGTTAGCAGAGAACACAAGACAACATACTATGGGCGTGGCCCAGTTGATCTTTCAACATGGAAAGTAAGTCATTGACGACCTCCAGCCGTTGGTTTAAGAGTGACGCGCGCTGGTTGATTTCCAAATAGCTGCGGGCAGCCTGGTAGAATGGCTCCAGTTGGGGTTCCGCCCACATCAGTTCTGGAGAATCCAGGACAGAGCCGTGGAGATTAACATTGATTCGTAGAATAAACAGTTCTCCAATGTTCATCATGATTTTCTTCCGGCTCAGGTGGATCTTACCGGTCAGAGCAATCTCCTGTGGAAAGTCTTGAGTGTCTTCGATGGTGGCATCGACCAACTCTTCAAATAACGATATCTTGACGCTTTGCGCCAATGCGTGCGATACTGACAGTTTGATCATATAATTAGACCCGTCCCTTAAGGTAATGAAGTCATTATATATCCTCGGCTGGTAATTCTCTGTAATGTAGTAGTTCAACTCCTCGACCTGAACGTCTTCCGGACTAAGCTTTTCAGTCTCAAACTTGGATATATCTTTTAAAAAACGTAGCTCATCATTTAAACTGAATCCCCATAATACAACCACTCCAAAACTGAATAAAAATACATCACCGTGATCCCTGGGCCCCAGATTGATAGTAATATCGTGGCTCAGATTTAAATATTGGTCCTTCTCAGGCTTGGATCCATCCTGACTAGAATGATAGTTGAAGGGAGTATACAGACAATCATCAAATAACTTGGGATTCGTCTTGTAAAGCTTCCTTGACTGTAAATATTTGAACAAGTCTTTGATCCGATAACTATTGGCTGTGCAGTATGCCGTCACCCGCGGAATCTGCGCTCGTTCAGCCTTGCTCAATCGCTCGGCCTCCAGTCTGGCTCCTCGATCTCGTAGCTTCGTCAGCGGTTCCTCCGGGCTGATTATTGCATCATCCGGCAATAGTTTCAATTTTTGGGCAGTCCTGCTTGTCCGTTGTGGCCCAATCTTGTTCACTGGACTGTTTGGAGTGCGAGAATGACTGTCACTCAGAGCCGGCATGGACCGTCTTATCGCTCGCTTGCTGCTCCCTGTGCCGCCAGATGGCGCGTCGTATCCCCCATTCTCAGAATCGACTCTTTTATCAATAAGCGCGCTCTGTTCACTCGGATCTTCTTCCATTATTTGGTATATGTCGTCAGCAAGAACAGCGCTACACCCAAACCACGTTCCGCCTTGCTATATATCCAGGCAACTTGACCTGTCTACGCCTTTAGAGATGCTCTGATGATTTCAATACTTTGATCTAGAGGATAAATATTTTGTGCATTATAAGGGTTCCGAGATATGGTACACTTCCCTTTGGAAAGTTTGCATTTTCATCATTTACTGTTGAAGCTCTTAGAACCATACATTGGCATACATGCCTTGACTACTATGATCTTATTCACTGGATGGCGCCTATTATACTCACTGAATGGCGCCTATTTAACTTTCTTTGAGTCATTCCATACGCAATCAATTCTCTGACCTAAGAATGCGACTCAACCTCTCAAACTATTCCAGCAGCTTCGACAACTCCCATCTCAGGATCGGCTCGATCTCTGCCTGAATATCTATATAATGGATTACTTCTTCTAACGATTGTAAAAGTATTCCAGTATATGTCATTAATTTTATTAGTGCACCTTATCCCGACTTCAAGTGCCCGCTACAAACTCAATAGTGCCACCATCGACAGTAAAGTTGTTGTCTTTCTATAAACGTGCAAACAATCTAAGCTCTCGCGTAATAGTACTTGTGAGAATACTCTTGGAACTATTGCCAATAAGTTGGGATCATTGGCTCTCAGGGCTAGTCTTACCCTACCTACGCCGGTGCTCTTGTGTAACTCCCAACACCAAAATTTTCTTACACGTTATTTTATCGTCATGAAATACGTTGTCGTCTCTGGAGGTATGTGACTATGGAGCAAAAGATGATACGCTTGAATCGTGTTAAACGCTGGAGGACCGCACGTGAAGGAATATTATCTGAATGGGCGTTGTTCAGTCGACGCGTCTATTGTTCTGGCACTGGAGCCGTGGATTGGCTGCGGGAAAAGGATTTATTGGACCGACTAACAATAGGTGTCATTAGTGGTATTGGCAAGGGGGTAATTGGTTCGTCGCGGGTGAAAGCAGGAGCTAATGATAGCGTCGTCGACTGGGTTACTACTCAAGACCTTGGGTCTTAAGGTGTCGGCTATCAAGATTGACCCTTATATGAACATAGATGCTGGTACTATGAGCCCTTTGGAGCATGGTAAGAAGACGAGAAAACAAATGCAAGGTTCTAAGACTATAGGCGAGGTGTTTGTGTTGAACGACGGGGGAGAAGTGGATCTAGACTTGGGCAACTATGAGCGATACTTGAACGTGACTTTGACCCGAGAGAATAACATAACGACGGGCAAAATTTATCTTCAGGTGATCAACAAGGAACGTCGAGGCGACTATTTGGGCAAGACCGTCCAGATAGTGCCCCATTTGACCACTGCGATCCAAGACTGGATCGAGCGAGTGGCCAAGATTCCAGTTGACGATACTGGTGAGGAACCAGACGTGTGTATCATTGAATTGGGAGGCACGGTCGGAGATATCGAGTCTGCTCCGTTCATTGAAGCTCTTCGACAGTTCCAGTTCAGGGCTGGCCGAGACAACTTTGCCTTGATCCATGTTTCGCTCGTGCCCATCGTCGGCGGTGAGCAGAAAACGAAGCCTACTCAGGCCGCTATCAGGGAGCTCCGCGGGCTGGGATTGATTCCTGATATCATTGCTTGCCGCTGTGTCAAGCCATTGGAGAAATCGACGATCGATAAGATCTCTATGTTCTGCCATGTTGGCCCCAATCAAGTGGTGGTTGTCCATGATGTCAACTCGATCTATCATGTTCCCATCTTGATTAACCAGCAGAAGTTACTGGACTACCTGACTGATCGCTTGAATCTCAACTCTATCACGATTCCCCCAGCTAGAGTTGATAAAGGACTCTCTCTGTGGGCTCGATGGACTGATTTGACTGAAACATCTGATCGCGCTTACGAGACTACTACTATCGCTCTAGTCGGTAAATACACTCATCTTCAGGACTCTTATATTTCGGTGGTGAAGTCTCTGGAACACTCTGCTCTTCGTTGCGGTGTCAAGCTGTCGATCACTTGGGTGGAGGCCTCAGATTTAGAAGTTGATGCGTCTGTCGCTGAGAAGGCCAAGTTCCATAAAGCCTGGCATAATGTCTGCTCCGCCGACGGTATTCTCGTCCCAGGAGGGTTTGGAAGTCGTGGAACGGAAGGAATGATCGCTGCTGCCAAGTGGGCTCGAGAGAACAAGATTCCTTATCTTGGTATATGTCTCGGACTTCAGATTGCGGTTATTGAATACGCACGTACCGTCTTGGGTGTCACCAAGGCCACGTCTGAAGAATTTGTTAAATCAAAGCCCGAATCCACAGAACCTGCTCCTGCTGACGGTGATGATGACTCCAATAACGTGATCCTCTTCATGCCTGAGATTGATAAATCTAAGCTGGGTGGAACAATGCGGTTGGGTCTGCGACCTACCATCTTCCAGCCCGATACCGAATGGTCCAAGCTTCGCCGGCTCTATGGAGGGGGTGAGGAAGTGTTTGAGCGCCATCGTCATCGCTACGAGGTCAATCCTGAGTACGTCAACCAGCTAGAGGAGTCAGGATTGTCGTTTGTGGGCCGTGATGAATCTGGAAAACGGATGGAGATTCTGGAAATCAAAGACCACCCTTACTTTGTTGCTACTCAGTACCATCCCGAGTATCTGTCTCGAGTCCTGGAGCCTTCAAAGCCCTTCTTGGGTCTTGTGGCGGCTTCTTGTGGTAAGCTTACCAAGGTATTGGACGATCCCGCCAATGCAGTCAATATAAAGGCTGCTTTTTAGTGGTGGACAGACAGATAGGGCGAGAGCCTAGTTCTTACGAGGCGCGCCTCGCGAGCTCCAAAGGTAGCATCTGCTGTCGATAAAGAGGGTTCACTTGCGCATTCGTGTCTGCTGTAGGATCTAGTTCTGCTCTTTTAATGCGTCCTTGTATATTAGATAAAGATAGATTGACATGGGATCGCGGCCCCGCAGAGAATCACATTATTAGTGTCGACTACCTTAGGTGCATCGATACTGCAGAAAGGATTAGCCTATGGTACAGGCCCCTAACCTAACTTCAATATGCACAACGATGGACGATTGGTAAAAGCAAATTAGAAAATATTAAATAGATGATGCCAGGTTTTATCCTTACGGATATACATCAGATCAGTTGAAGATACCGTGCTGCATTTTTCCTGCAATCTTACTACGTGAAATACTGTATCTCTAGGCAATTCTTGGCGAGAGCAGCATCTAAGGAGGTTCTTACTGTGTCTACTCTTTGACTATCTGGCTAGACCACTCACATGTAAAACTTCCCTGGGCTAAGAAGAATATCCTTCTGTGTAGGTGGAGAGCTATCGTGGCATTGTTGAATGGGAGGTGAATGAATCCTGAATCAGCAGCAGCACCAAAATCTAATAAGGAAATCTACCAAGCAAATTATCTTCCAAATAACCATCTGGTTTTCTTCAACTTTGATATCTTATATGCAAATCAGGGGGAAGAGCGCAAATGTCTAAAGCACAGCCACGGTTGTTGCATTGAATTGATATATATTCCCAGACGAAGCCTCCAAGGAAAGGCTAGACTTATAATATACGATCCAGAACAGTTCACATTTTTGGCTATCTATGCGTGATGGATTATAGACTTGTGCCGGACTGCGCTCTCGTCTTTTGGATGACTAAGACTTCTGACAACATCTGTCCTTCCCAGCTCGCTTACTCTCATCATGTAGTGACTCTTTTCGACTATAAGACAAGTTACGCTGTCTCAAGTCGGATAAAAGCTTTTCCGGTTGAGGCAGGTGGCAGATGGCTAAAAATTCTATTCCAAGGGCCAAAAGTGCACTTTTGGGACTATACAAATTACCAAAAAGGAATGAACAAGTCTGTCTAAAGTTGGGCCCTGATGCAGTAACGCCGCACTGGTCTTTCAGCGAAGCTTTTCTCGTGTGGACGATCAGAGATTTTGAATACTTATTGCCAACTTATTCTTTCCAGAATGGCCATTCCTTTGGTAATTCTTTGGACTGGAGAAGTGTCAGTCAGGACTTAGCCTCCCTATACGCTAAAATCAGAATTAGCAGACAATAACTTTCACAAATGCCATCAAAATAGAAGGAAACGGCTGCAATTCCATCCTACTGAAGGATCTCTCAGATTAGTGGCCCCTTACAAAGAGAGTCTTCAAAGCTGCTCATAACAGCATCAAGAAGGTACAGAAGAATTAGTTTATAGGTAGCACCTGTAATCAGACTCAATACATTTAACAATGTAAGAAGATTATGGAAAGCAACTTGAAAGGGCAAAAAGAGGTTAGTCAGAGAAAAGTTCTCAACGACTTACAGATAACAGTGCTGCTAAAGATATTTGGTCGGTTCTTTCCTGCAAAGCTTATTAGAGAAGGAATAATTACTCAGAAAGTGTTCTATGCTTCGAATTATGTCTCGAACGATATGCTTGTCCGAGTTATAGTAAGCGCCTTATCACGTTGTAGTCACAACGATCTGATTAAGGCAATTGATTTCCGTTAGTGGACTATATATTGACTATGATAGCCAATTTTAGTCAACACGCCAGAGCCGATTCGTTTTTTTATGTTTTCCGGCAGTATGGATTTGGAAAAGTACTATTGGATTTCAGCCTTTACGAGAAAATACGGTAACACCAGGGTGACAATAACGCAGAGAATAATAGCTGAAATGGAGACACAAATACGTCTTTTAAAAGATGACACAATCCCCATGGCCAAGGTCGGCTCATGCACGGGACAAAAAGATGCCTATGGGGCGGCCATCTCACGTGAAGTCGTCGAAGGAATGGATTCTCAGTCTGCCAAACACCATAGAACTGGCACAGTAAAGTTTATTCGTTCCACAGTGAGAGCAAATATGCCAGGATACAGGTGCTCGGTGCGTGAAGACCTTTCTACCTTCATTCTTAAGGGTGTCTCTGCTGAGGGCAAGCATTTTCTGTGTCTGAGTGATGTCGTCGCGTACCTACATGCGTACCTAGAGTCGATTTGGAACTTGGCCCCAATGACCAATTCGGTTTTCAAGCTAGCTTGCTCTGACACATGCCGAGTTCGAGAAGGTAAAAGAGAGATTGATTTCGGAGTTAAGATTGGCAACAAGAATAAAATTCAAGATTATATATTCGTCTTGGAGTTCAAGCAAGGAAGGGCAGCCGAAATAGCTCTTGAGCAAGTGGTGGATCTAGGTCTCCAGATCCTTGACAATGATCTCTCTAGGAGCTTCGTATTCCTTGGACACATTAATGGATGGAAAATGACACCCATCATGGTTGATAGGGCTGGAGTCTATTGTTTCCCCGAAATTGACACCTTAGAAATGGCCTCTGAAGTCTACTTTCTTTTTGGTGCCATATACAGTTGTCATCACAAGAAAATCTAGGTGAGATGAAGACATGGGCCCTTAAGTCTTCGCAGCTGGTGGGGTCAGTTCAAGTCGAAGATGCCCACTTAGTGTACCAAAAATGTCTTGAATTTAGGTTTAGCAATGCCACCTATCGTGGGTATGATAGTCGTTCAGGAAGAGTGGTAATCAGTGGGTTCCAGTAGATAGGCCTTCTGAAGGCGAACTTTTAAGAACTATCCAGAGCTCCAGCAAATCGTATCACCTGCCTAAACTCCTTGAAGTCATCAGGCAAGAGGAAGCGACGACTTGGAGCAATCTCCGAGGGGCCAATATAGAAAAAGGTCGGGTCTTTGCTGATGGGCTAAAAGAGATTGGTTCTCATTCTTTCCCGATTGAGCTTCAAAGAGAGCGCATAGTCACGGAGTGGGCAGGCGAACGTCTCGTAGACGCAGTGTCCAGTGTCGCAGACATTATTATTGCAATAAGGGATAGTATAATTGGTAAGCACATATTCATCTGCCATTAACCAAAGGTCACGTGCAGCTCTATGAACTCGGAGTCCTTCATCGAGGTATAAGCTTGGCCAATATTGTGTTTGATCCTGCACGGAAAAGGGGCACTCTTATTGACCTTGGGAACGCTGTGCTCTACATGACGAGGCGGGAGGGTGGTATACTCTTGGGAACGGAGCCTTTTGTATCGATCGAAGTCGTGGTTCGCCAGGCGTATTCCGTCACAGTGAGCTTCAGTCTTTTTTCTTCGTCTTGGTCTGGCTTGTTTTTGGTTACAAGTTCGTTGGCAGAAAGCTCCAAAAAGCCAACGACAGCGATTCCCATTGGGCTTTTGAGAACCATTCCTGCAGACAAGGGGAGATTCTTATGCTCCAGGTATTTGGCTCTTCACTGGATAGCATAGTAGAAGATCAGTCAAGGCCGCTTTCTGCAAGATTTCGTGAACTGAAGTCAGTCATCACCCGTTGAGCTGATCTTCTTCGGGAATATAAAAACGACATAGTACAACACTTCAGCATGAGTCTTTATCCGAAGGTTCTAGAAATATTGAATGATTTCTTAAAGGAGCAATAAGGAAGCACAATGGCAATATATTTTTAGTGTTCAGGTTGTCATTGGCGAAATCGTCTCCGTATTCCAACGGTTCATCTCCTCTGTGACGCGTATATGAAGCTGGATAATGTACAAGATGCAATTACTCTGAAATAGCAATGGGCATGGAGGCTCGCAGATAGTGTTAAGCAGTGTATCAAGCAGCTCATAATGGATTTCCAATTTCATATCTGGAAATCATGAGATCGTTAAAAGCTCTAAAATATCCGCACGGACAGAACAAAAAAGATACTGGTAGAAGATAACACTTAAAGGGGCTCAGTTGCGAGGACAGAGTAAGTTTGACAGGATAACGTTACCTAAGGCTTCATTTGACCATGCTCTGCATGCATTCGGCTGACCTCAACGAACGTTCTAACTAAATTGTGCCTTAGATTGTCAGTCAGACAAATTCAAGGGCAATTTTGATCCAACGCATGTCAAGTTATAGCCAGCATGGAAATCTGTCTCTCGTCTAAAAATCGAACAATGTTAGTCAGCTAAACGGTAGGTCTTATTATGCCCTTGAGGCCTTTAATATTTCTGTAGTAAACCAAGCACAAACGATAAGAGAGGCATCGTCCTTGAGCCGACAGGTTAGCTATGTTAGTAGCTCTCTCAATCGCAATAGCAATACCACAAGGCGTAAATCATTTTAGTGATTACTATATTATTTTTGTCACTTTTGTGCCTTCTATTGCATATTAGTAAACTCTGATTAAGATTTTTTTATATAGCTACGAGTTATTCTACTCTAATTATAAAGGATACAGGATAGTTATTTCGAGAATGCCGATATTGAAGAGAGTTTAGCAAGCTGACCGAGCCCAATTATGTAAATTATTTTTTTTCTACGATGCACACGGTGGTCTGTTCATTTATATACAACTAGACATTCTTCTCGACAAAAGCCTTGTAATCTTGGGGAGAAAGGAAGGATTTAAGGAGACCGAGAAGTTTATCAAGTTTGGCAGAATCTCCTTGGGCCTTTGCGATATTTATCCGGCCCTTGATGGCCATGATTTGACGGTCTGGAAAGACTTGAAGAGTATCGAACCAATCGTCAGCGAAGGGGTACTGTTTAGAATGGAGACAAGATAGAGCCATGGCATAAATTGCGTCAGGGTTGCCTTTCATTGCTGCTTTCTCTGTGTAAGTAAAGGCGTCCTTTGCATTGTTTTGTTTAGTCGCCAGAGTAGCCAAGGTCCATAATGATTTGTTGAGACCATAATCTGCTGCTAGTTGCAACGATTCTTTTGCCAGATCTATCTGATTCTCTGCCAGTAAAATCAATCCAATTTCTTCATGACATTGATATTTGACATCATAGTCCGAATCGACCTCTAAAAGGTTTGAATCAATCGCTTTAATAGACTGTTGATATACATGAATGGCAGCTGCTTTGTTGCCGCCTCGATTCAAAAGATCCGCACTGACTTTGTAAGCTATCGGCTGATGCCTAGTTAATAATCCCAACAAAAGACCATATGCTTCGTCTCTATCGGCCTTGGATGACTTTTTTTGCTTCAATACCCCGTAACAAGTCAACGCTTGTGCTGACTCACATCCAAGAGAAGCCGATTTCTCGGTAAGCAATCGCTCTGTCTTGATTAATTCACTTGTATTCCGCGGTCCTCGTATCCGCTCCACAAAACGCCTAAGCAAATAAAGCTCAATCCCTCCGATCCGTTCATTCACCTGCAGATCTTGTCCTCTGCTTGAACTGGGCATTTCTAGACATTTGTTGAGAACTCCTTTGACCATCGTGACGGGCATTCCAACTCGTAGCTTCTGGCGTAAAATTTTCTTGTATTCTTCATCTCTTATATACGAGTCGATAGAAAGTGTCCGTATGCTTCCTAGACATTGGAACGATCTAGCTATCCTAGGACGGATCATTAGGTGGTGAGTGCAAGTTAAGATGGGAGTTTACCGTTACAGCCTTACGACCACGAACGCTATGCGATATCTCAGAATGCTTGCTCGTTTTCATTTTCATAATATGTCACTAATTCTAAAAAGTGAACCGCTTTGATTATCTTCGACATGTGATTTTTGGATCGGACCATCTTTAAGAGAGAGCCAATTATATTATGATCCCATGGAAAAACGCGGAATTCTGGTTGAGTTAGATTACGCTATTATGTTATCTCTGTCTCCTTGGCTGCCTCGGGAGTAGTTCCGTTATGCGTTTTTTACTCGCAGCAGATCTCTGGAAGTCGGACTACAGTTACTGCCTTCGAAGCATTCTTCTGGGTCTTTTTTTTTGGTTTTTTGGCCCTCCAGTGGTGTCGAACCTTCCAAACAAGAACCTCAACACCGATCTCAAGACTGGAAAAGGAACCAGATTTTGCAGCTTCTGGAGAAAAAGGCTCAACTGGAGATACACCGTTCTATCTAGAAAACTCTTGTTGTTGGACACATCGAGTATTGTCCCTGATTATTCAGATCCACTCAAGAGAAGCTAAGTGGGCTCCGTCGCTAAAGGCTTTCGCTGTTTTCTTGGTTCCTCTCCCGAGAAATAAAATTTATAGAGCCCTTCTTGATCATTTGGAGAATGCTTTCCCCATTCTACTAGAGCAGGTTGAGTGGCCCGCAAAGAAACCTTTGGGGAAACAGGTCAAACAATCTTAGCACTAATTTAAGAAGCCGAAAATCATGTACATAATAAACATTGAGCAGTTTTATTTCGAATCCATCACAGTAGCTAGATTATGTTCTAACTCAAGTACAATATCCCTGGCTCTTGCTACATAGGATACTTTGACCTACACTCCTGTAACGGGCCTCTCCATACTGGAATTTGATGTCAGTTAGGGATATACAAGTATTTTTCTTGTTTCTCACAACGGCGAGCACTGGAAGGTCTCCTATCTACTGCATTTTTATCACCAAACTTTTCATAATGTAAATTTCTGATCACACATCACACACCGTCATTGCCGTATAAAGTACACATAACTCACATATCTATTTTTACCCACAATTATCTTTAAAGTTCCTGTTTTCTTGGCATCTTGACACTCTTGGTCAGCTTGTCGAGAACATTTCCACACGGGGCCAATCAACCTGCTCTCGTGGAAATAGTAAAGCACTCTCCAAACGATCAAGAAGGACTTCATGGATATGGTCCTTCGGAGGGGAACTCAAGAAGGTAGCGAACACTTTCATCATCGGAGCAAATTTCATCC
>PPXM03000012.1:0-373926 GCA_003707065.3 Trigonopsis variabilis | reverse complement strand
TTCTCATCAAGTATTCTATACCTAGAAATATGCTGAACTGCTCTAATGAGCAGCTCTATGAAATGGTTCTTGGCTTGCTCGATGATTTCTTGAACTCGTGTGCTCCCGAAGAGTAAAATGGCAACGCTTACTGATAAGGGTAACTTATATGTCATGAAAGTGGTCTCGAGTAGATAAGTGACACATGATATGAATAGGTTGATATTTCAATACACACAACTAGTGTAGTGGAATGGTCGGGCACAGTTACAAATACTCGTATATCAGTTATGATATACTCTATCGTTAACGCTGATTCTTGGATGTGTCATATCGAGAGGCATATAATACTTGGATTTCCGTGTATTTTATAAATTAAATTTCGTCTTGAGTCAGTACTTCACACTCTGCAACTTGTCTTTTGTCCTGATGGACAAAGACCCTTTGGGGTGGCTTAGCTGCTTGGGATGAAGGCATCGCAAAGAGGGTCATATATTTAATAGGGTGACAGCTTTTGAAATGCTATTGGTTTGAGACTGGACACAGGTCGTGGTTAGTACAGGTAACACACGTCTCACATCCGAGTAATTCCCAAACGGGAAAGAAACGTCAGCCTCATCTCCTCGCCAACGCGCAGTAAGTGAGTGTGTCACTATTGGCAATCAGGGATTGCCTGTCCCACATAAGCATTTAATTGGGAGCGGAATAGAATGATATTATGACTTTGTTCTAAATCAAGTAGCATTTCAAGAAATTTGTTATAAGATCTAGCGAAAAGAGGATATGTTACAGGTGGTTGAATCGTGAATCATGTAGTATTGGATAAATGGTCAAATCAAGATAAAAAATTCTGATAATGATAAAGTTATTATGTTAATCCAAGTAAATGGAGACTAGTATCTTTTCTATTGATAACGCTTCTGCGATTATAAACTATGAGTAATATCGCTGTAGTCCTCAGAACTTTAGTTTCATTATTACAGATATCATCGACGTCAAAGATCTCTGCAAGCCTAAAAAACGCATTAGAAAGATATATCCATAGAACAGTATAATATAGTATATTTCGGGACTGTATAATACTATGTGTGGTTATGAGGCTTTTGACTGTCAAGCAGCAGCGATCTAGACGGTCCATCCACGACGATGCTGAGCGTGACAGCTCAGCATGACGACATAGACACCCAGGATCAATGAGTGAGAGAATCAGTATGGACGATCTAAGATAAGAGACATATAATAAATGAAAGAACTTTCAACTATGTAATGAGTCCAGTCAGACATTTGAAGACAATCAATCGGAATCCCGGAGTGACGTTACGGACGGGAAGACCGACTGTTACGAGTGTCACTGTGACTTGGATGATCTTCCCCAGACTAGTGATTGGAAGACAGAGTCTAAGAGCAATTCATAATATTACAACCAAGCTGGCAATGTCAACATATCCGATAAAGATTAGTATTGTGGACTATAAAGAGATTGAGGTTCCAGTTCATGTACCAGAGTATGTCAAGGCAAAGTGGGAAGATATGTATAATTTCATTCCCTTCAAGAATTGGATACAAAAGATGGGCCGGAAAGATGGAGGCCTATTGAATGCACCGGAACCAGGAAAGCAGCCACTTTATCGTCTGCGAGGGATAGAGATCCAGTCGGTGGACTTGTTTGGGACAGGCAAGATTGGGTTTATGAAGGTTAAAGCCGATGTCCTTGATTCGGATGACAGAAATCTGCCAGGAATTGTTTTCTTGAGAGGATCGAGTGTGGCTATGTTAGTTTTGGTGACCTGTGATGACCGTCCGGGCGAGGATCTGGTAGTTATGGTGAGCCAGCCAAGGGTACCGATTGGAACCATGCACGAACTTGAAATACCGGCCGGGATGATCGATGATGGAACATTTTCAGGGTCAGCAGCAAGAGAACTCGAGGAAGAGTGTGGATTGGTATTTCCTGAAGATGAATTAATCGATCTAACAGCCCAACTAAAAGGACCAATTTGTGTTAGTGGAGGAGGATGTGACGAACACGTGCGAATTTTTGCCTGTAGAAAGCACTTGTCCAGTGAAGAACTGGATGCGATTCTTTCTAAAGTCCATGGAAGCAAAACGGAAAACGAAAAGATCAAGGTCTCCTTACTGCCTTACTCTCAGCTACTAACCAGTACAACCGATTCAAAGGTCCTGATGGCAATCCCCCTGTACGAGCACTATAAAAAATCAGGGGGGAAGAGCTGACTACCTAAGAGATATTTCTTTAAATCGAAGCAATGAAAAAGCGCAGATGATATATAAGGGTTATTTATCACTGGTTATGGAGCTTTGACGTTCTGGATGCCTAGAAAATAATAAGTTTTCCAGTAGACGTTGCCCTTGTACTACAACAGACCGTCTCTGCCATTAATCGTGCGTCCTATCTCTACCATTGAACCATTAGTGACTCTTTTTCTCAATGATAGCATAGTAGAACTCGGTCAATGTCGCGGCTAAAGCTACAGATACCAAGCCTGCTTTGTCTTTGTCTCTGTCTCTGACGTTGCAAAGTATGGTCGCACTCATCTCCATCTCACTCAGTCTATCACTCGCATACCTAGCTCAGCAATGTTATTCCTTAATTTCTTATTCTTTCATGCTCCTCTGATCACTGCGCAGGTTCAAAACCCAATCAATGAGCGCATTCTTGCTCCCGAGCTATATAATGCTACTTTGACCTTGCTTCCCAGTTGGTTGAGCGAGTTGACTGACGGAATGCAATACTGGCCAGGATTAGACCCTCCTTATATATATAAAGGAAGTAATATCGACTTCAGTACCATTCCGGATGTCGCTAGACGAGGTAAATGATTTTCGGCCGACTGTTACTGATCCAAGCCCCCGGCGAATGCGCCGAGAATCTACGAACATCATGCGCATTTGATTGCTAGTACGGCTTTTGTTTGATAGTCTACTAACTATGACAGTCTCTGCGTCCGTCGAGCTGATATCTATACCTGTCCGCAGTTGACTCAGACGTTTGATGATGGGCCTCGTCCGTTCTCGGCGGAATTATACAAATACCTGGAAGAAAGCAATCAAACTGCCACTTTTTTCATGACGGGTCTATCTATTATTGCATATCCTCACATCGCCAGAGAAGCGCTTCGTCGCGGAATGCACATAGCAATCCATACCTGGAGTCATGCCTACCTGCCAGCGCTGTCCAGTCAAAGTATCGCTGCTGAGCTTCAATGGTCTATATGGGCTGCTAATGCTACGCTAGGAGTTATACCAAAGTACTATAGGCCTCCTTATGGTGGAGTTGACGATCGAGTAAGATTTATCGCCCAAGAGTTTGGACTTTCGACTGTCCTCTGGAACCACGATACCTTTGACTGGCGTCTCTCTGATCCCAGTGCCGACTTGACTGAGGCTGATATCCTAAGGGAAGCGAGACAATGGAAGGCCGATAATACCGGCGGCATCGTTCTTGGTCATGATATCACCCCGAGAGGAGTTCTGATGGCGGTCTCCGTCAACCACGCCTTTGGAGTGCAACAAATGTCGATTGCAAAATGCGTTGGAGAACGGGATTACCAGTGATTAAAACTCTTGAGTAGTACTCTAGACAGACATGTATTTAAATAGCTTTTAACAGTAAAATTAGTTCCTCTTTTAGGATCACTTAGCAACTGACAAAGAACTTGCTTCAATGAATATCTCTAAGCTTCAGCTTGATTTGTATTTGGATGAACTACTCGTGTGAAAAGTCGAATCTCACCGATAACATTCTCACCGTATGTGCTACGAATGATAAAACTTAAAAGATAGTGAAAGCATAACTATAAATCAACAATTCTAATGCACTTTGCGCCAGGCCAATCAAGCATCAGCTGAACTTGGAGGCTCCCTTTGAGCAGAAGAGTTACGCCATCGTAAAGGGTGAATAAAGTCGGACTGCTGTGATTCTGGACCGCTAATATGGCCATAATACTTCGTAACAGGCTCAGGAAAATGAATCTTAGTACCTAGAGAACAGGATCTGGCCAGCCATGACGGTTTTCTGACAAAGAGGAGCCAAATGGTGATAGCCATTAAACCACAGACAAGGACAATAGACCCTGCGATAATAGCAATGAGACTCAACGAGTGAATCTCCTCGATCCTGATCTGTCTTTCTCGTTCGATCTCGTTCAACATTGGTTCAGTGGTATTGGCGATAGTCTTGTCTTCATGATTATATGTATACAAAGGGGCCGCCGGTTCACTTAGCTCCATGGCACTAGGTGTAAATCTGAAACTTTCCAGAGTCTCAGATGGATGGATACTCTCTATGTCGGCCAGTTCATCGATGCTATCGATGTTAGCAGACTCTAGTGGATCAACAGGGAAGTCTGATATTTCCGGTTCTGCTTCCCAGCTAGAATCTGAGTCAAGTTCGGCTTGTGGTAGACCTTCTTTTCCCGAATTGGATAACAGGGGTGCTTCTAACGGGGGCCGCTCTGATGATTGACGAGCGTCAAAAGACGAGATATCTTGAGCGACAGTAGAGAGGGCGAGAGAACTTAAGACTTGGAGAAAACCACAGATAGAGGCACCTGACTCGTAAAAGGCGACGGCATGAGCATCGTCTAAGTCAAACAGATTCCCTGATAACAAGCAATGGTCCAAGTTCTGATCAAACCCGTCAAGGACCTCCGATCTGCATAAATGCGAGAAAATAATTAGTGCAAGATATATAAACATAAGGAAGTGGGAGTGATTTGGTTGATTGGAGCTATGATAATAGAGGCTGCGACAGCTGGGCAGTACATGCGTGGATGCGACGGGCGGTCAACAACTGCAATGTAGCTCCAATAACAGGAATATATAAAACATAGGAAAACCTCGAATTAGGATTTTCATAGTGAAGCGTTCTAGAAAGAAGGGCAATCGTTACTTGAGGATGTACAAAGATGCCAAGATGACCGGCTGCGAATGGAGATACAGAACCAGGAGGGCAGACCATGTTCTTAGCTGTTTCTAACCCTGACTCAAGCGCTTGTAGCTAGATGGATCAAGAAAGCCTATCGAACCATTATATACAAACCGGAGAACTCCCTCAAAGTCATATCCAGAATTCTCAACAGCCTCTGCAAGGGTATCCCAAGCTACAGAGGCTAGCGGAATTGAAACGACTGCAGTACCGAACAAAGTCCTTTCCTGCGTTAAGCAAAAGAGCCTTAGGTATCGATGAGATCCAAGCGACATTGGAAGAATGGTCAAACTTTGGAGTCAGGTTTGACGTAATCATGATAGGTAATTGGTGCGTCAATTTCGAAGGCATAATCTGATACTTAGTCGCAGCGCTCTGCTTTCATACGCGCAGGTTCTTTCTATTCCAGTTCATCTGATGACGTCAAAGCCTAGCTTCGCCTTTATTTGGACGCCAACTCACATGCTTGAGGTTGCAAGGAAAGTTCTAGCGGGGTGGGGATTCAGAAGGTATACGAAACTGTTGCCCGTCGCTGACAGGTATATAGAGCCGAAGACATTGTCTATCTCGGGGGACATGATTTTAGACCGGTGACTGGAGGAGAAGAGCTTTTCCGAAAGACAACATTCCACTGTCTCATGGGCATCAAAGGGACTGTCCGTCGGTCGACCGATACTTCACTAATTCATTGCAATGTCAATACCGATGTCATCATTGAGAATGGCCAGCTATCAGGACAAGTTCCTGAACAAATCTATGAGGTAATAGAAAATTTTAGCTTGTCAAATAGACGATTACATATTCTACCAACCGCTGATGGCTTCCCAGCGGTCCCAAGAGAAGGATGGGTCACTCTAGGTGACGTCCCATACGATAATTTCGACCCTTCTGGGTATCTTCAGACATTAGCAACAGTAGGTACGACTGTTGGATTCAATCCAGGTAAGTTAGAGCATTGCTCTTATCTAATCCTAGAAATCGAGCTCCTTAGACCGAAAAGTCCCGGTTCCTCGGTCAAAAAATCATAAGCACATGGTCATATAGTTGCTGGACTAAGTCTAAAATCACATCTCCTCTATCTATCGGGGTATCACCGTACTATTCTTTTGTTCTAGTAAAGCCACTTGGCCCCTGAAAGAAAGCCTTAGAAACGCTTGCCGGGCAACGTCTGTTGGGTAGCGTAGCGCATAGGACAGCCTAGCAACCACACGCCACCCGGCCGAAAAATTTTCACGCTTTGATCGCGCTTTGTGGCATTTAGCTAAGCGCACGCGTCCCTATGGACTTCTCTTCGGTATGTCCTAATGAGTTTCACGCTCCAGCGATTTTTTCGAGTTCTTTAGATACTCTAAACTGCTTGATCCTCGACCCTTCGTGTCCTCATCATTTTGGCCCCCTAGCAACACTAACAAATAGTCGCAGTTAGACCGCCTCCGTCTAGCAGCCATTGAGCGTCGAAGGGAGGAGTGCAGGTACGATAGAACTTGTTGATCGTGCTCATATTAGTCATGTAATCAAGAGCCGGAAGCGGAAATTGTCAGAACTTTACTATGCGACAAGATTCAGAGAGAATCCTATTACTGAGAAAGATATAGCCGGGATAGAAGATGATCTAATGGCTTTTCTTGAGAAAAATGATCTGGAAAGTGGTCATGAGTTTGATTTGAAGACATTATCGCGACCTGATGACAATCAGCCTGTGACAAAACTCCAGAAAACAGCGCCAGTTGAGGAAAAGCAAGAGTCTTCTCCAGAACAGCCGATCAAAGAGGATGAGGAACCGGTACCTGACTCATCTCCCAGTCGGAAGGAGGAGAAAGAACAGTCTTTCACTGTCGATCAGGAGCAAACGACAAAGTCTGAGCCAAGTGAGATACCACCAGCACTACAACCTCAAGAAGTTGAACAATCTCATGAGGGGCCGGCATCACCAAGCACAAGGCCTGAAAGCGCCCAAAAGGCTGTTGAAGATAATGAAGGATCTCCAGATCAAGAGGAAGACTCGTCAAAGCATAGTGACTTGATGGCTGAATTTGTCACTGAGGACAATGAGGAGCGCGATAGACCGGATAGCGTTTCTCTTGCTAAACTTTATTATACATCGCAGTCGCTACCCTTATACAAATTACTTTCTTCAGCCCACAAAACTCTTCTTACATCTAATTATAGTACATTTATGACTGAAGGGAAGCTCTCGATGGTATTCAAACGAGTAGAAGAGCTCAAGCGAGAGGGGAAATGGAGTCTGCGTCAACCCCAGCGCTTTCAAGATCCGCAGCGGAAACGGTCCCATTGGGATAACCTATTAGCGGAAGCCCAGTGGATGCAAATGGATTTCTATGAAGAAAGTAAGTTTAAACGTGTTTTAGCGTTGTGTCTGTGCGAATGGGTCAAGGACTATTTTCACAAGGGCAGGGATGCTGTCTGTGTACGCCATAAACCTATCAGATTCCTAGATGGTACTAGAGAGGAAGATCGTGATGTCGAAATGAGTGATGAATCTACTGGTACTAGCAATGGTTCTGCATCGTCGATTTCTACTCCTCAGGAACTCTGGACACCGGCTGAGGATCTTGTCGTTGATCCCAGCCTACTCGATCTTTGCACTCCTATCGCTCATGGCAATATCTGGCCCCTGGCTGATCACGCGAGCGGACTGGAGGACCTCAATTTATATAGTGGACTCGACGATAAGGAGATGGCCATGCCATTCAAGGATGACTTTCAGGATTTGCCACTCGTCCCATTATCCAAGTTTGCAATCTCCGACAATAACAACTCAAGCGAATGGAAAAGACTGGTCGTCAAAGATAAACCACAACATGAGGAAACAAACGAAAACCTAAAGAATATATCCAAACAAACGGATCATATGTTTCTAAGCGAATCAGCTCGCCGCTTTCCCTATGTCCGTGCACCTCCACCTCCCAATATCAAATATATTGAGTATCGTACTCCTACCATATGGCTACCTAGGGATGATGTCCTTTTGCGCAAGTTGGCGACTGAGTTCCACTATAACTGGGAAGTGGTATCTGCTCATTTATTTCCGGAATATCTTACTGTGTATGCCTCGAATATTGAGAGGCGGACTCCTTGGCAATGTTTTGAGCGGTGGCTTCAGCTTGAACCGTCCTTTCAGTTATGTGACCTTCGCGGGCCGTATGCGAGGGCTGCTGTTGTTTGGCTCGACACCATCAACAAAACGCAAGCCGAGAGTAAGCGAAGGATCACTCCTATTGGAGTTGGTCTTGATGCGCTCCAGAGAGGTCATAGACGATTACGATGGGCTAGCATCTTTGATGGGATCAGGAAGTGCATGCGCAAGCGTGAGAATGTCGCAAAGCCTTCTAATCAGCCTCCTAGACGTGCTGTTGCTGATGCAGTGAACTCCAAACAGCCGGTACCGACTCCTGCTGAGCTGTGCAAGCTTCGCAACGAGCGGGAAGCGGCTCTTGCTGAAGCGATCCTTCACCAACGCACTCTCCAAAACAAGCAGATGGCAGGCCAGACTGCAGGTTTGAACGTGAATCCTTCCGGCAGATCGTTACCAAACGGCGCCGGCGCTAACATGAGTGTTAGTGTTGCCAATGGTGATCCTAATTCGGCCATACAGAGGGCTGGTAGTCTGCCGCGACAAGTCACTACGGGAACGAACGTGGCTCAAATAATGCAGTTAGACCGACTACGAGTTCTCATGCGGCAACATCAAGCAGCTGCAGCCGCAGCTGCCGCTGTTAAAAACGGGGCTTCATCCTTGACTGCACCGCTGATGGCGCCAACTCAAGCAAATGGACCTGGAGGTTGGAATGGGACGACTCAAGGAACGCAAGCGCGTCAGAATGGTCAGAGTACTCCGACTGCGCATTCATCGAGCCAGACTCCGCCTTCGACTTCCGTGCAAGCTGCTCAGGTGACTGCGATAGCGAATCAATTAATCATGAGGCATCCTAATCTTACCCCAGAGCAAGCAACAAAGGTGGCGCAAGCGCAATTACAGCGCTATCTACTGTCGCTTCAGCAGCGACACCAACAGCCAAACGGTGCCAATGCGAGGACGGGAAACAGTCCCACTCCTACTCCGCAAGGCATCTTACAACAGGCGCAAGCTCAAAGCCAGGCCCAAGACATTCGGCAAGCGAGTCAGTCGCCGCTTAATAGTCCTATTCCCAAGAAGACTTCTCCTACGATGTGACAATGAATTCATGTATATTACTAAATGTATGATAGGTGGGTATATTCAAGAAGAGGCTCCAACGTACTGCGTAATGACTGCTATGATGCCAGCAGGATCATAAGATCAGCTACAACCGGATCGAGGACCTCTAAAACAGTAGACAAAGGGCGTATTCCATTTTAGCATAATTAGGCTAGATAGTCACGTTGAATATTCCATAATATCCATTGGCGGATAGGACGGAACGCAGACATAGACTTTGTGTCTGGGGGTGAATTATTCGATACAAGTCAACCTCCAATTCACCGGTGGCATCGCCACAGGAAAGACATGAAGCGACAACCGAATATACTGGAAATAGCCATTTTGTAACGGTTACTAAAACGGTTGCCATATCACTTTTAAAAGCAGCAAAAATTTTCTTTTTTTGACGTATCAGTATCCTCTGGAAATTAGGACAAAGAATCTTACTGAAAGATCAGAGAACAGTCCTATAAGATACGAAAATGGCCGATATTACTAATTCTATTGATAAGTTATCTATTAATGATCAACAAAATGAACAGAAACCTGATGGAGGAAAGGGCGCTGCTGCTCACACCCCTTATATCCCTCCTCATGCTCGTTTAAAGATTCAAGGAGACTCATTAAATGAATCGCGGTACGCTGCGAATACTTTCAGCGGTTCCTCATTTGGAGATCGCTTTTCTTCCAATGGACCACGACGGTAAGTACAAAGAAAGACATGAAGAAAGCCTGCCCAGATGGGTTGTTGTTCACTGAGGTCTGCTATTGTTCCTCATGTTAAGTGGACTTTTCAAAGAGAGCTATTGATGAAAATCTTTTGGTGATGGCGTTGTGACCCAGGGGGGGCTACGGCCTGCCTAGGCTGCTTGCTGGCTGAGTTGCCTGGGCGCACGAAGGACGGCTTTCTTTCTTCTATGCAAGATTAATATACTAACATTTAATTAGTGGTGGTTTTAATGACAGTTATGGTGGCGGTGCAGGTTTTGGGGGGCGAGGCTATAGCGGTGGCGGTGGACGAGGATTTGGAGGTTCAGGATATTCAGGAGGCCGTGGTTACGGCGGAGCCCCAAGATATGGTGGAGGTGCCGTGAACACCGGAAGTGGCGATGGAAAGTTCGTCGATGGCAAACACATTCCGGGACCTAGGAATCAAAGGGTTGAGCGAGAGCTTTTCGGTGAGCCTAATGATCCTCTCAAACAACATTCTGGTATCAACTTTGACAACTATGATGATATTCCAGTTGAGGCTTCGGGATCTAACGTCCCTGAACCAGTGAACAATTTCACCTCTCCTCCTTTGGATCCACATTTGCTATCTAATATCGAATTATCTGGATACAAGAAGCCTACTCCTGTTCAAAAGTACTCTATCCCTATAGTTGAGGGCGAACGTGACTTGATGGCCTGTGCCCAAACTGGCTCTGGTAAGACTGGCGGTTTCCTTTTCCCCATTTTATCTCAAGCTTTCACCAAGGGTCCTGATACTACCAAGGGCGCACAGAAAGAGAGCTTTGGAAGAAGAAAAGCTTATCCTTACGCTCTTATTATTGCTCCTACTCGTGAACTGGCTACCCAGATCTACGATGAAGCCCGCAAGTTCGCTTATCGTTCTTGGGTTAAGCCTTGCGTTGTCTATGGTGGTCAAGAAATGCGAACACAGATGCAGAACATCGAACGTGGCTGTGATCTTCTTGTTGCTACTCCTGGCCGTCTTGGCGATTTGATTGAACGTGGAAAGATCTCTTTGAGCGGAATTAAATTCCTCGTGCTCGATGAAGCTGATCGAATGCTTGATATGGGTTTTGAGCCTCAGATTCGCCGTATTGTTCAGGGAGAAGATATGCCTGGTGTCGATGATCGACAGACTCTTATGTTTTCTGCCACCTTCCCTCAGGATATCCAAATGCTTGCCCATGATTTCCTTAAAGATTATATCTTCTTGTCGGTTGGCCGAGTTGGCTCTACTTCTGAGAACATTACTCAGCACGTTGAATTCGTTGAAGACAACGATAAACGCTCGGTGCTCTTAGATATCCTTTCTTCGGATTCTTCTGGTCTCACTTTGATTTTCGTCGAGACCAAGCGCATGGCCGACGCTTTGTCTGATTTCTTGATGAACCAGAACTTCCCGGCCACGTCCATTCACGGTGATCGTACTCAACGTGAACGAGAAAGGGCTTTGGAGATGTTCCGAACCGGACAGCGTCCTATTTTGGTGGCTACTGCTGTTGCGGCTCGTGGTCTCGATATTCCTAACGTGACCCATGTTGTCAACTATGACTTGCCTACCGATATTGATGATTACGTTCACCGAATTGGTCGTACAGGACGTGCCGGTAATACTGGTACTGCAACTGCCTTCTTCAACCGCAATAACCGCGGCATTGCTCGTGAGTTGATCGACTTGCTCAAGGAGGCAAACCAAGAGGTTCCGCAATTCTTGGAGATCATTTCTCGAGAAAGCAGCTATGGCGGTCGTGGAGGTGGCCGTGGACGTGGTGGTCGAAACGCTGCCACCCGCGATTTCCGAAAGTCGTCCAACTATGGAGGCTCCGACGGCTGGGGCTCTCGTGGTGGTGGAGGATATGGCGGAAACGATTGGGATAATGGAAACAGCAACTATGGTAATGCCACCAATGGGGGAAGCAACGGTGATATGTGGTGGTAAAGTCGCTTAAGATAAGCATTCGTTTGGCTTGTGGGAGTGGAGAGAAGTTGCAATGACGGGTTTGCAGGGAAGATAAAAGTAAGATACTTTTCCTTTTCCTCGTTTCATAGGATCACTTTGAAGGGTTGGTTCGTTATATTTTACTGTCCTCATGCTCACGCACGGGATTGGTTGTATTTTATCGTTGTCAAGTCGGGCCGGCGATGTGATGGAGGAGTGCTAGAGTGAACGCTGGGCTGAGTTGAGATTGCGCAGATGACGAGGGAATACAGGCATAGAGAAATTATAGAGGAATGGGCTGGTTTAATTTCTAGCATAAGTTCGTGCGAGTGAGTTTCCGGGGCCGGTGAATTTTTGTGTATAGGAAAAGGATGGGTTGATACAGAATTTGCGTTGCGTAGACTTGTCAGTTTTTAAACTAATATACATATCACTCTGCCTCCGATTCGGATGCCGAGAGGTCTGTTTCTATGTTCTCCGTTTTCATGCGAGGTTTCATAGTCTCTGCCTTTTCGACAGAATCAGGGACCATTATACAACAGTTTAGCCGTTCCTCGGTCGGCGATCGAACTGCGACTGGCTTAGCTGTGTCCGGGTGGGCGAGACTGTCCGACAGGCTCCAGATGGTGATTTCTCCATCTGAAGAGACAGTCGATAGATAGGTCGTGTCGTCCTGGTCTAGAACTGCAAAGCCTTTCAGTCTTGATCTCCTTGCAAAAAGCTTGATGGGTTTCTCGCTGGGATCTTCAAAGACTAGCACAGACCCATCGGAGTGACACGAGACAATTACTTGTTTTGAAGTTCCATCGACGATTACTGAAACATATCTTAGACGTTGCAGAGGGGATTTGAATTCTATTTTGTTGAGAGTTTTTGCTTCACGGTCAAAGATAGACGCTGAAAGGGTCCATCCCACTATATAATGGTCACCATTGAGAGACCAGCAGACCTGCAAAGGCTCTCCTATACCTTTAGACTTGTCCAACTTGAGTTGAGCAGCCCGTTTTCCAGCCATCAAGTTCCATAACATTAACTTCTTGTCCCTGCCAACAGTCAAAGCAATCCGATCCGAGGGGTGAATGCTCAAATCATTGATCCCCTCTTTGTGTCCATTTATCTGGATCAGGCATTCCCAGTCTTTTGTTCTCCAAACGATTAATTTTCCATCCTCACCTCCACTAACTAGCCATTTGCCAGAGTGAGTAAACTCTAAAGAGGTGACAGATCCCGTATGGCCGTCTAACGTTCCCAGTTCCTTTCTCTTCTTGAGATCATATAAGCGGATATGTTCATCATTGCCTCCAGACGCCAGATATCGGTGAGCAGTCGCGAGACATCGAATCGAGGCCGAATGTGCAGTAAAATGAAAAACAGGAGTAAAGACACCTTCGGGCAAGACGACTTCTTGACATTGCAGATGATGTTCATAGGAACCAGCAATGACTCGAAACTGAATTCCTTCTCTTTTGCGCTTGGACATGGTGAATTGGAAATTTTCTCCCAACCGTTACCCGAAAAGAGTTGCTGGGACAAGCTGCTCCGCATGTCAGCCAGACGATACCGATTCACTTGGACCTGAGCTGGCGGCTCAAATAGGTTGCTGATTTTTACTACACAGGAATTTGAAAGCTTCGTAGAATGTTGATACCCGTTTCTGCGATGAGAGCATTGTCAGTAAGTAGACTGACTACCTTAAGCAAGACGCTCTTTCCTTTGTCTAATCTAGTTAGCAAGCATTAGAGTCACGCTTCGTTAATCATAAACAATATGGCATCCAGTTTCTTTTCTATAATACATTGATGTGTTACACCTCTATTAAAAAGGCTCTTTGAAGACGAATAATCTCGGGGACGTTCCAGGAACAGCAAAGCCATACTTATCCACAATATCCCTAGCCCATGCTATCTGTTCTGGAGTCCAATCTCCGGGTTGAGTGTCGGTGAAAATATTGGGAGCATTCTGAGCCCAGTATTCAGCCATTTCATCCGGCGATGAGGTATGGTTCAGACTGGACAACCAAGGAAAAAGATCGCTGTCTGCCTTTTTCGTTAACACATAGGCAAGGGCTAGCGTGAACAGTTCCTCCTGGGACTCTTGTTCTGTGATGGACTCCAAGTCTTGCCAGCCAAGCCTCGCGAGCACGTCTTCAAGTTCTGGTCCTAGTAATCGGCCAATCGTGAAAATAGACACTATATTTGGCGAAGAATCGAGCGAATGACATAGGTCGTCAAAGAAAGCCACGTTCGTCTCGGGCTTGGTAATCTTCAAATCTCCAGAGCCTCCCAGGGTTTCCAAGAGTAGTTTCCAAGTGCATTCCAATGCATTCGTGACAATGGTAAACTGTGATTGACAACAGATATCGCAGTTTACCTGGTTAATATTTACCGGAGATTTCTTTGGATCGAGCGACATTCTTGATTTCAACGAGTCCAAGGCATTCGAGATTGCTAATAAGACGTGGACCCTCAATGCCGTGCCCACAGGAGCATAAGGCTGGCTAGAAATTATCTGGCCGACTGTATCTATGAGCTCCTGAGGAAGCTTTCCATCCTTATATAGATGAAATTGATGATTTGAGAACTTAAGAGTGACGAAATCAAAGGCGTTTTCTGGTAAGCAAAAGCCATACCCCATGAGTAGTTCTTCATTGCTCTTTGGGCCGTAATTATTGTATATCTGATGGCCAGAAGGGACACTCTGGCATTCGATTGAGACTCCATCAGGTTCCGAGATCCATGTTATAGGTGTTTGGGGCGAGTGGTTCAAAATATCAATCAAGGGAAGCAACACAGGGCTAGGATCACTATGGTTTTGGCCAGGGAGAATGGACGAGAGGAAAGATCGACTAGAGAAGACCGCAGTAGCCCATCGATAGTCTTGCCATGTTATTTCCTTGATTCTAAAAGCATTTGTATCATTGAAACTTTGGATCATACCCTCATATTCATTCCTTAGGTCGTCAAGTCGAACGGCGAGACTGCCATATAAGTATCGGGGCTTAATGTAGTCTAGGTCTTTGTCATTGTAGCAAATTGGTATAGAACTGAGATCACTAGGCAAACTGTCCAAATAAGGCCGAAAGAAGCTGTCGCTGTCCAGCTTCTGAATGCAGAGAAAAGTCTTGAGAGCGATTGTGGGAGTTTTGAACCTTGAATAAAACTCGCCAAAGAGGTCCTGGGATTTATCGTATGAGATAGCTAACGCCTTTGGACAGTATATGATTTTAGACGGACCAAGGTCTCGACTGGCAAACAGGCAATAGCCTTGCTGATCTGACCATTTAACGTAAACATTTGGATCAATAAAACCACCATTATGTGTTCCCCAGTCAACTAATGCCTGCCACCGCACCATAGCATCATCTGCGCTCATTTGGTTCGACTCTCTAGACCGTCCCTCTTGTGATAAACTATCGAAAGTAAATGCTGTCCCCGCATAGTAACTAGTATACTGACCGTCTGTCAGGTTTGTGCCGCTAATTGGTAGCAACCTCGTGGTAACCAAGGGCTCCGACACCTGTACCTCACTTCCTCCCTACGTCCCAAGCCACCATGTCTGGCAAACAGGAGGCGTTCTTCCGTATGTCGTGGAGGTGAATGATATTAATTGCAGGCTCTGCGGATATGTCTCTTATCCAGTTATATATCCCAACCGAAATTAATCGCGATATTACAGGTGAGTGGGCTCAGCTGAGGTTACTGACCTTTAGCTGCTCTGGGTGAATTGGGATCTATTCAATTTCGGGATCTTAACGCCGATGTGAATACTTTCCAGCGACCATATGTTGCTAATATCCGACGACTCGATAATGTTGAACGGCAATTGAGTAAGCTGTGAAGGGAATGGCGTGGAACTGACACAATAGGATATTTCATCTCCCAAATAGAAAAAGCAGGCTTTCGATACAACCTTCTTCCCGATGATGCGGTTATCCAAGTCGCTGGCAATCCGTCCGAAATGGAACTACTGGCCGATAGAACCCAGCGGCTTGAAGAGCGAATAAAGCAGCTTAATGAATCATATGAGACTCTTCTTAGACGATACGTCGAGCTCTTGGAATCGCGATATGCGCTGCAAGAATCGTCTGTCTTCTTCAGCTCGGCCCATACCCAAGCGCAGGATCTACGAGTGTCAAACGACTCGGATAACGCTCCCCTCCTTCAGGATGTCGAGCATGCAGCTGAGACTGGCCCTGATGCTGGATTTTCGTTAATGAATGTGGGATACGTGGCTGGAGTAATCGATCGAGATCGAGTTGGTGTTTTGGAGCGGATTCTCTGGAGAGCTCTGAGGGGCAATCTCTTGATGAACCAGGTTGATATTCCAGAACCAATCCAGGACCCCAAGACTCTGGAATCCAGAGAGAAGAATGTGTTTTTGGTGTTTGCTCATGGCAAGGAATTGGTGGCCAAAGTTCGAAAGATCGCCGAGTCTCTAGGAGCCAACCTCTATCAGGTTGACGACGATTCCAATCTACGACGAGATCAGATTAACGAGGTCAATAACGCAATTGACGATATCACCTCTGTTTTGGATAATACAAGAGCCACGTTAGTTTCTGAGCTGCGATTGGTTGCTGACCAGCTTGAATCATGGATCGTCATGGTGCGGAAAGAAAAAGCAATCTACTCGGCATTGAACCTGTTCAACCAGGAAAGTGGAAGTCTCAATGATGAAGAAGGTCAAGCCAGAAAATGCTTGATTGCCGAAGGCTGGTGCCCAAAGGACGAGATTCCAATGATTCAAAGCACGCTCCGCGAAGTCACCGAAAGAGCTGGAACTCAAATGCCGTTTGTTTTGAACGAGCTCCGCACCAATAAAACTCCTCCAACCTTCCATCGAACCAATAAATTTACGTCGGCCTTCCAGTCGATTATCGATGCCTACGGCACCTCAAAGTACCAGGAAGTCAATCCTGGTCTAGCCACTATTATTACCTTTCCTTTCATGTTTGCCATCATGTTTGGCGATTTGGGTCACGGCTTTATCATGTTTCTATCGTCTTTACTGATGGTTCTCTACGAGAAAAAACTGGCCAAGATTGACAGAAACGAGATCTTTGATATGGCCTACAGTGGAAGATACATGCTTCTTTTAATGGGAGCTTTCTCAATGTACACGGGCTTCATCTACAACGATCTTTTCTCTCGGTCTATGGCAATTTTCAAGTCTGGATGGGAATGGCCCGAGTCGTGGAATCCAGGCGACACTATTGAAGCGCACCAAACTGGAGTCTATGCGATTGGATTAGATCCAGCTTGGCATGGAACTGACAATAACCTTTTGTTCACTAATTCCTACAAGATGAAGTTGTCTATTCTTATTGGATTCATCCATATGACTTACAGTCTATTCCTTTCGTTGGTTAATTTTCGCTTTTTCAACTCCAAGATTGATATTATCGGTAATTTCATTCCTGGATTGTTGTTTATGCAGAGCATCTTTGGCTACTTGTCTTTGACAATCGTGTACAAATGGTCAGTGGATTGGATTGGAAAAGGAAAGACTGCTCCTGGGTTATTGAATATGCTTATAAACATGTTCCTGAGCCCTGGAACTGTGGATGAACAACTCTACGCTGGCCAGGCCACCGTCCAAGTCATCCTCCTTCTGATTGCCTTTGTCTGTGTGCCGTGGCTATTACTAGTGAAGCCATTATATTTGCGATGGTATCATTCTAAAAATAGGGCTCTAGGATATCAGGATCTGAATGGAGAGGAGGACGCCGTCACAGCAGCCATTGCCAGCGACGAGATGGAGCAGGAGGAGCATTTCGAGTTTGGCGAGGTTATGATCCATCAAATCATCCATACGATTGAATTCTGTTTGAACTGTGTCTCGCATACCGCATCCTATCTCCGTCTTTGGGCCTTGTCGCTCGCGCATTCTCAGCTTTCCCAAGTCCTTTGGAGCATGACTCTTGGAGCGTCGTTTGGAAAAACGGGAGCCATTGGTGTCATTATGACTGTATTTACCTTCACCATGTGGTTTACGCTAACCGTGGTGATTCTGGTTATCATGGAAGGCACTAGTGCTCTCTTGCATTCTCTCCGTCTCCACTGGGTCGAAGCCATGTCCAAGTTCTTCATCGGCGATGGCATTGCATATGCGCCTTTTTCGTTCCGGGATCTCTTAACGGAGAGCTTCCAATAGAAAGGTACTAGTTTTGTGTTTATAATAAGAAGAATTAGAGTGAATTGGCTCTATGAGCCTACGACAGTAGAGATACAGCCTTACCCGGTTTGCTAGTTTACACGGTCAATGTTCGGAACAGATGGCGATGAATTCCTCTTCATTAATTTCTCCATCTTGGTCAAGATCAAACTCATCAATCATCGCCTGTAGTTCCTCGTCGTCAATGTTCTCCCCCAGCTCCTTGGCCACCTTCTTGAGGTTCTTGAAACTGATTTTACCAGTGTTGTCCTCATCAAACAGGGCAAAGGCTCGTCGAATTTCATCCAAAGGATCTCGGGCGAGGATCTTTTCTCCCATCACCCGCTGGAAATCCTCAAAAGTGATTAATCGTAGTCCTTCTCGGTCATTCTCCCGTAATATGGCCAGCACCTCTGGTTTCTGCGCGTCGAATCCCAGAGCTCTCATGGCGACCTAATCAAGTCAGTCCACAGTCCTATACTGCGCTCCTCTCACCTTTAGCTCGTGATAATCTAAGCAGCCGTCATTATCCATGTCAAACAAGTTAAACTAAGAAACCAGTCAGTCATGCTCAACAGTGGCAATAGCCTCAGGATATACTCACAGCTTCCTTAATCTCATTCTTCTGCTCGTCGGTAAGCTCATGAGGGGCGGCAGGACGGGTTGAAGAGGAGTTTGCAGGAGGCCGCAGGGCTCGTCGCCGTTGAATACTCTTATCACCAGCAGAATTATACATCGTCAACTTATCAAGCTGGGTCTGTTTGCAATCAAGCACAAGCCCAGGGGATCGCAGTGACGCGACGCGGATCGTTGGCATGACAACCAGATTGAGGCAGAAAGTGGCAGCTTTGTTCTGATATTTTTTGTCCAGAGGCTACAAGAGACCCAGCCCACAGTGGAAAAAGCCACTCAAGATGTTTGGGGCGTCAAATAATAACTCGTTTGGTGGATTTGGACAGAATAACAGGAATAATAATTCTGGTTCTTTATTTGGTCAGAACTCCGGTGCGACGTTTGGATCACAACAACAGAATAACACTTTTGGAGGAGGATTCGGCCAGCAACAGAATAAGTTGGGTGGATCGTTATTTGGCCAGAGTTCAAACAGTGCATTCGGTAAGTCATTGGATGATGGATGGGAAGGGAGGTTTCAAGAGAGACAAGTATATGGCTTGGATACTTTCGGCTTATCGATTGACCAGAGCAATTCCCTTTTTGAGGAAGGAATGATTGAGCTGGATAACATGTTTTGGGTATTCGTACTCATTTTACTGGCGTTATGATTGGAGTGTGATCATGTACTAACTATCTAGGACAAAACAAAACTCCCGCTTTTGGATCATCGACGAGTGGGTCACCATTTGGGAGTCAGAATAATTCTGGGGGCGGAATGTTTGGTTCAAATGCCAATACCACCGCTAACCAGACCTCAGGATTCGGATCTTCCTTTGGTTCTTCATCGAATGCATTTGGTCAGAATAACCCGTCGGGAGGCTCTGTGTTTGGGCAAAACAATACTGCCAACACGGGCTCAAGTTTGTTTGGAGGAGCTAAGCCAGCTACCTCGACGTTTGGAACAAGCCAATCAGGAGGAGGGTTGTTTGGTAGCGGAGCCAATACGAATACCACCAACGGCTTGTCGTCCACGTTTGGATCGGCAAATCCTCCTCCTAACCAAGGCACTGGCGCTGTTCCTTTTGAGCCCCACAAAGAGATTCTCAAGGAGGGCCCGAAAACGACCACGAATATCTACCATAGCATTACGTGTATGAAACCATACCAGAACTACTCTTTTGAGGAACTCAGAGAGCAAGACTATCTGCAAGGTCGAAAAGTGGGCCAGGGAGCGACGGCTTCGGGCACGACAGGAAGCCCATTCGGCGCAAAACCTGCGTTTGGGTCTTCGTTTGGCGCTTCAACGTCTAATACGAGTCCTTTTGGTCAAACCAATACTTCCGGTAGTGGCATGTTTGGTAATAACCAGACTGCAACCACGTCTAATAGCCCATTTGGAGCATCATCCACCTTTGGTAGTCAAAATAGTCCCTCTGGAGGAAGTCTTTTTGGCCAGAAGCCAGCCACGGGAACGTCAATGTTTGGACAGAATAATACAAATACTGGTGGATCCCTATTTGGTGGAGCTGCTCCTACTCAGACGGGTTCAGTTTTTGGTCAAAGCAACCCGACTACATCGTCGTTTGGTCAAAATAATAACACGTCTACTGGTTTTGGATTTGGTCAGAATAATGCTGCAAACACCGGATCCAGCCCATTTGGTCAAAACAATACAACTAATACCAGTCTAGGCGGTTTTGGTCGCCCTGCTGGATCCGCGACGGGGTTTGGCAGTTCAACCACCTCTCCTGCTGGCCAGCAGAATAATACGACTCCTGGATTTGGAGGCTCTGGGGGGTCCTTATTTGGCAACAATCAAGCTAACACTGGCACCTCCACCACGGGAGGAGGCATGTTTGGAAACACGTCAAATATGGCAAACAATACGGCTACTGGAACTGGGTTATTTGGCAATACTAATACCACCGCCAACAACAATACATTTGGTGCTAAGCCAGGCGGATTTAGTTTTGGTGGAAATACTGCGACCACCTCTTCGACACCCGCATTTGGATTCGGCAATACTGCCAATCAAAATCAACCTCAAGCTCAAAATCAACCTGCTTCTGGAGGATTTGGCTTTGGCAGTAATAACACGGCCAATACTAGTGGCGGATCGCTGTTTGGCAACACCGCGAGCAATACAACTTCAGGAACTGGGTTGTTTGGAGCGAAGCCGGCTGAAAATACTACAAATGCTGCGCCGTCCTTGTTTGGAAATACAAGTAATGCCAACGCTCCGAAACCAGCGTTTGGTTTTGGCCAGACCAATACGACGAATACCACGCCGTCGCTCTTTGGAGCAAAGCCGTCGACCCCCACATCTGGAGGATTATTTTCAAATCAAACAAATACCGCCCAGTCTTCTCCTTTCTCGTTTGGTAATACTTCCAACAACAATCAGACTGGTCCTCAGCTGGGTTCCAGTGGCTCGATGGGAGGACTTAATTTCGGATCTTCGACGAGCTCCAATAACAACCCTCAACTTCAGGCGTCTATTGATTCCAATCCTTTTGGATCTAACCCCTTGTTTGGCAATGGCAGCGCTCCAGCTGTTGCGTCTCCCACTGTTACGGCTGGACCATTAGCCGTCATCCCTCAGTCGACGCCAAAAAAGAAGGCCGGCCTTCTTTCAAGGTCCCGAGGCTCTCCTAGACCTTTTATTGGAAGCCCACGTCCTAAAGTTATCTTGTCGACTCCTAATGACAGTTTTTCATCACCAAAGTATCCCGATAACTTCCTCAACTTCAATATTGATCATACTATTCTATCGGCCGATCCTTTTTCTCCCCGCCATGATATTAGAAAACTATCAATTGCTCGGAAACACCCATCAGACGCGAGTCTCATTCCTAATGGAGGTGATAAGTCATCCAGACCTTCATCTATCAACAGCAAACAATCAAAGTCTCCGAAAAGAGTCACGTTTGCAGATAATGCCGTGCATGGATTTAATAATTCAGATTCTTCAGCCCCTTTCTATATGAAATCAAGTGACAATGACCTTTTCAGCCCATCAGCAGAGACAGGAGAGGTTGCCGATCATGAGGTTTTCTCTCGCTCGACAGTCGCCAACGGTGATGATTCTGTTGGCCCATTTCGGTTTAACGACTTTATGCCCGACTCTGAGACTGAAGAGAAAGGAAGTGAAAATGAGGATGAAAATGCGAATGGGAGCGAAAAAGACAAAGAGACACAAGCTCTTGTCTCTCAAAATGGTTCTCGCAATCAGGACGAGGCTGCTCCCGACCATAATGATGAAGTGGAAAATGCGTCAAAAGAAGCCAATGGCAGTAATGCAGATGGTGAGGTTGAGGAAGAACAACCGCTGCCTGCTTATGAAGAAGGCTATTGGACCTACCCGACATTGCAGACTTTGCATAAGCTGCCTTTAGGTGCCCTTCAGAAGCTATCGCGTTATACTGTGGGAAGGAGAGGGTTTGGCAAGATTGAGTTTGATGCTCCAGTCGACTTGACTTCGTTTGCGACTGTTGATGATGTTCCCGGGCAGATTGTTGTGTTTGTTGATAAGATCTGCACTGTCTACCCTGATGATCGCATAAAGCCCCCCGTCGGGAAAGGCCTCAACGTTCCAGCGACGATATCAATTGAAGGATGCTTTCCACTGACACGAGACACCCGGGAAGAGATCACGGATCCGGAACACCCTCGACTAAAGAAGCATATCTCCAAACTGATGCGCATTCCTGAGACTCAGTTCGTGAAGTATGACGCCCCAACTGGTACCTGGGTGTTTAAAGTGAAGCATTTTAGTACGTGGGGTGTTAGTGCCGACTATCTCGTCGATACTAGTGACAGTTTCGACCTCGACGTCTCCTCGACTGGTGCCGAAGACACGTTTGACTTTCTAAAGAAACGGAAGCAGTCGCCCGTTGGTTTATCTCATCGGGCGCTTTTCTCTCGATTTGGTACGACTCAGCTTCCGTCGACGCAGGATAGCTATTCTGAGGGCCCTGATGACACCTTTGGCTCTGTTAATCGCGACAGACCGGTTCGAAAAATTTCTCCCCGCAAGGCCTATCGTTCGCAGTCCAACTCACCCGCAGTTCCAGAGCAGGCGCATTCCGAGGGATTGTCAGATACTCGAATGGACGGTGATTTCAGGGAGGATGCCGTTTACGAGATTGAGGTGGCGGATGACGAGTATCCTTCCGATGATCTGTCGTATGAGGACGAATACACGTACCCTACGGCGAAAATCCCTGAGAACTGGACAGAGCAATTAATAGAATCTTCGAGAATGAATAGTGCTCTGAGCCCGACATATGGCAAAGACGTGGGCGACTTCACTACGGCTGATCTAAGTCAAGTGCTATTTAATGATACCGAGGTATGATTTATTAACATGTGTGATAGTGTCTAATCTAATTTCAGTCTAAGCAATCTCAAGTCACGTTTCGGGGATTTCCACGGGCGGTTTTCGCTCCAGATAATCGTCTGTTATGTCTTGGGCCTCTTAGTCTCAGACGTAGAAATGTCTCACCCAACGTCTGGGGTACAAGCCTGGTGGATGTTTCCCCGCGACCAGTAAGTCCTTAGTAGTCTGGAGTCAGCTAACTCCTAGGCCGCGATTTTATCTCCTGTATTGGACTCTTTAGAATCCACTCCTCGCCCTGACGGGTCGTCGCGAGCATACGTAAACCCGGAATCTTTCGACGCAATTGTCGCTCGAGTTGAGCGACTGCCTGATGCAGGCATTGATTCGAGTACCTGGGCTCTAGTCTCGTTGCTTTTTGCTCATCCTTGTGATTCTATTGCGGATGAACTGCATATCAAAAAGGACCTTACTGAGTGGATCCAGCGCGGACTGCCCTCATCTAATGCCATTGGACTATCGTTGGTGGTCGATCTTGTCAATCGCAACTTGCTAGCGGAAGCAGTTGAGGCTGCCCATGCTGCGCAGTGTCCTCACTTGGCCGTCGCATGTTCACTTCTTGGTGGAGATGCAGATGTTCGCCGAGACGCCGCAGACCAGCTGAATTACTGGACTGAAAACAATGTTCTGGGCTCCATTCCTGACGAAGTTATCTACGTTTATTGTCTTTTATCGGGACAGTTTCTTGACCAGGACTTCTTGTCCAAATATCCCCAGGTTCAAAAGTACAGAGTTTCTTCGTGGCTCGGTCTGCTGGGTCTCATTTTATGGTATGTAGACCCGGAAGCCTCTCTTGAATCCGTGATTACTTCTTTTCTTGATGTTATCTCTCTTTGTCCTCCTCAATCTCCTGAGGATAAGCTCTGCGTTGGCATTTTGGAAACGTTTGCCACCTCCTCGAGACCGTTGTCTTTACTACTAAAGCCGGAATTCTATCCTGCGCCTTTTTATTCCTATGCATGGGCTTTTACGACTTGTCTTCAAGCTCTTCCAGCCTTTTCTCACCTCCCGCCGGAAGACGCGGCTCTCTATGATAGATTATCTCTCACTCTCGCTGACTCTTGTCTCTCTTCATCGCCTCAAGACACCCTTGCTGTTCTGTCCTGTATCCTTGACCCTGCCCTGGCAGCACATGCCACTGGCCTCTTGATCCAGAAGAGCGGGCGCCTGTTGATCGCATCCCCAGACTTTGAGCGCGTCGTGGAACGCTTTGACGTGCCCAAGACGTTGGTGACCGCAAGCCAAGCCTATGCTTTTGTCTACGCGGGCGAGTACGAGCAGGCTATTGCTGCTTTCGCAAAGGCGAACCTATATGAGGACGCACATCAGCTTTTCCTTCGTTCGACAGCGCCTGATCTTATTGTTGGTCGCAAGCTCGATTCATTGACGAAAATACTTGGGATTTTAGACCCAAGTGTTCCAGGATACGAGACTGGCGGCCAAGTCGTGGCTGATTTCCTCAAGGTGCTCTCTTCTGGCGAGAGTGTGACGCCGGTGGCGTTCCGTACTTATTTGACTAGAGCGCAGACTGCTCTCGAGACCACACCCTACAAAGGGTTTGCATTTGCGGTGGCGTTGATTGCAGAGGAGTACGCTCGGCTCGTAGTTGACTCGCCTAGCTTACACTCTCTTGCGCCAAACGCTCTCGAAACGGCGACCGAAGGGGCCAAGATTCCTTGCATGTCCTTGACTACGACTCTCTGTGCGGTGGCCGCCATGGACTTTGACCGGGCGCTAGGTCTCACTGTATGATGGATGTACTAGTAGTAGAAAAGTGATTTTATTATGTAATCTCCCGTAAAAGCGGCTACTAGGTGAACGACTGGATCTACCAACGATTCTTTGAAATAGATATACAACACGCCCAATGATGATTGATTACTCTGCGACAACGAGAGCAGCAGCACCCATACCGGTTCCCACGCACATGGACACAACGCCGAGTTTCTTGTTTGTTCGATGGAGCTCGGTGAGGATAGTTGCGATTTGACGGGCGCCTGTGCATCCCAAGGGATGACCAAAGGCTATAGCGCCGCCCTTGGGGTTGATCTTTGCGTAGTCGAGGCCGATCTCCTTGACGGCATGGACAATGACACTGGCAAAGGCCTCGTTGATCTCGTAGATATCAATCTCGTCCTTGTTTAGGCCGTTTCGTTGCAAAAGCTTGGGGATGGCCAGGGCAGGGCCTCGAGCCATAAGGATGGGTTCAAGTCCAACGACAGTGAAGTCGACAAACTTGCCAATGATCTTTTGGTTGAGTTTCTCGGCAACAGAGCGTCGCATCAAAATCACGGCCGCAGCGCCGTCAGAGACCTGAGAGGCATTGCCAGCATGGGCAGTGCCGTTCTCCTTGAAGGCAGGCTTGATCTTAGCAAGGCTCTGTTGAGTAACGCCTTTTCGGACTCCATCGTCGGCCTTGACGGTGACGGTATGGGACTGGTCGGTTTTGGGGTCGACGTAGGTGACAGTGATGGGGGATATCTCGGCATCGAACAGACCTTCTTTTTGGGCCTTTTCAGCCTTTTGGTAAGACGAAGCAGCAACGGCGTCCTGTTCGGCACGGTTGAGATTATATTTGGCAGACAGAGTCTCCGAGCATATGCCCATCGGGACGTCGCACTCGGCGGCGAGTTTATTGGCTTTTAGCGTGTCAGAGAAGGGAGTGCGCGCATTGGGTCCATACTGAAGGGACATTGATTCAACGCCACCAGCCAGGCCGATGTCGATTTGACCGGTCTTGATGGCGCTGGCAATGGTATTGACAGCAACCAAGCCAGACGAGCATTGGCGATTGACCGAGGCGTAACCGGCAGATTGAGGAATACCAGCGGCAAGAGCAGCAGCTCGATATTCAGTGGCACCAGCACCTAGAAAGTCAGCTTTGCAATGGATCAGGCGAAAACGCACCAGGAGACAAGACGTTACCAACGACCACGTCTTCAATCAGCTTGGGATCGAGCTTGGACTGTTCAATGACGGCCTTGATCACATGTCCAATCAAATCGGCAGCTTCTGTGTCTTTAAGAGCTCCTCGGCCTCCTTTGGTGAAGGGAGTACGAAGAGCTGCGGTGATGACAACGTCATCAGGATGTTTGTCCTCTGCTCGTCGGATGGCACCGGCAGAGGTCACTTGGTGAGAAAGTTGTTCAAGTCGCTGGCTCATTTTGCTGGGATCAGGGAGAAGAGTCGAGTCGTTAGTGGCGTCTTTGTCAGTAATATATATTGTGGGGAAATGCGGCATGTGATAGCTTGCCGGCCTCGGTCACGTGCAGGCACCGGCCGACTCGGTGCACGAGGTCAAGCTACGAGAAGGCAAGAGGTGGCCGAACGGGTCTGTTTAAAAAAATATATGTACAATTGTATCGGATATGGTACTTTGCCCCCGCTGAGCTCGGCTCTCGGTCCTTAGAAGTCCAAGTCGCTGTGCTCGTCTCGGCTTTGTCCTTGCCATTCCCCACGCCCCTTTGGGAGCTTGACGAGGGCGACGCGGGGAAGGACGGAAGTTTTCACATGTCAATGCCAGCACTGAGTCTCCTAATCGATTATCTCATCTTCTTGTCTTTTTCTTTTTCTTCTTATCAGAGCCAGACGGTCCGATTGTGACGGTGGCGTTCTGGATGTCTTCGTTGGTGGTGTCGAGCTGTTTCTGAGCTTCGAGATAGAACATCAGATCGCGAACGCTTTCGTTCAAGTCGGCAATTTCGACGTCTTTTTTGGCTTGGACAGACTCGAGATACTGCAGCTTCTCCAGCATCGAGTTGTTCAACGACTGCTCTTCCAGGCGCTCTCGATTGAATCGATCGGCGAGCTTCTTCAGCGTCTCGTTTTTGGCTTGCAGGACATCTTTCTCTTTCTCGAGCTCTGGGATTCTGCTCTCTACTTTGTCTAATTTTTCGCAAACGTGCGAGAACTTGGCCGCAAGATCATCGATCTGAGCCTTCATCTTTGTCGTCTCGTCGGCGCAGGCCCGATTCTTATCGCCCATTTGAGCCAGCCGCTCTTCATAGTACATTCGTTGGCTTTCTAGTTGAGACGATAGTAAAGTCGCATACTCGCGACAGACGTTATTCAACTTTGAGCGGGGAACATGGTCTTCAGGAGGGTTGGCAGCGGCACTAGTAGAAGACTGGGCTGGAAGTTCGACCAGTTTTCCATCGGACTGGTTCCGCAGTAGTCGATGGACGTATTCGTCTCCTGCATAGTCCCAGACTCGCTGGGTGTTCATGTCCATGGTGTAGCAGTGACCTGTATTTTCATAGTGGGCGAAAGCATGGGCTTCATCATATCTCCCGCATCCCACATTTCCACATATCAAACAGATCCAGAGGTTTTCAGTGGCTCCACAGGTTTCGCATACTGCGGACTTGCTTTGTCTGCTGGATCCCTCAGTGGTATAGCGACATACTGGACAGCTTCCGTCTCTCCATTTGCTGAGACATTGACAGTGAAAGGTGTGCTGACAGATAATGGTCATCAAGCCAGTAACTGACGAGTCCATCCGCTCGAGACACACTGAACAAGTAGGCAGCTCTCTCAAAGGTCCCGTTGGCGGAGCCAGTGGCCGTTTGCCGCTTACTGAAAGGCTCTGCTTTTTCTCGGGTATCTCGAGCTTTACATTAGAAACGAAAATCACTTGACACTCTTCCGAGGCTATGGCGGTGAAAGGTTTGCCGTTAAAATCGCGCTTGAACTCTTGAGCATACTTCCACTCCCGAAACTTCATTATCGCCATATATCTATTAACCGCATCGCTTCGTAGCAGTCGAATGTGACTGATCCTGTCAATCACACTCCTCCCCATAAACCCCAAGAGATCAGAGGGCACAATAAACCCAGGAATCGCGAGAATAGCTACGGTGTCGTTGACCTGATCTAGATCATGGGTCTTTTTCTCTCGCATAGACTCTGTTTCCATGGCTTTGTATAACCGAATCACTCCCTCGCCCAGGTATCGTCCATGGCTGAAATTTCCTTCAAAAACAGCCAGATCAAAGTCTCCATACTCGTCAAAATCAACGCCAGTCACCGTAACAGATCCTTTTCTATAGTCATCCTCCGTTTTCCGCTCACTTTCTTTGCTGGTCTTGCCTCGCCTATTGCCCATCTCTGCTTCCAGCCTCGGGTTCTTGGGCAGCGGTTCGAAGATAGCCCCAGTCTGCTCACTTGTACTCGGCGGATGCTCTATCTCGACTTTAATTTGATATTGCGTCGACGGCATAGACGCCGGTGGTGAATATGGACCGTGGGTTGCTCGTGCGTTGGGAGATTCGATCGATGGAACGGTAACGGCGTGCTGTCAGTCTAGAGACACAAGCTACTCGCATTGGGTACTCGTGCACTTTGCACTGAGCCTGGTGAACGCTACATCACTTACTATCTTGACGATTTAGGGCTACTCCTGGTGTAAAGTCACTAGGTCGCATACACTGGTAATGTTTCGTAAAGGCTGTCGTCACGTTTTAGAGGACCGCTCTATTCTGTCTTCAAAGAGATAATACTGCCTGTTGACGCCAGTTTCATCGTTTACATGTTCATATCTCCATTGATTTGCATCTCGTCTTGAAATCCTCCACAGCCTCCATAGGTATACCATGAGCAGGATGAAGCAAGGTCATATGAATCGGTTGATCTTGTTTCTCAGACGCGGTTATCCTGTTATTTACCATTGAATAATTCGTCAGTGTAAGAGAGAGCCCTGACAGTACATAGCAGGTATGATAGAAGTCAGGGGGCTTACCTGGTTTATCGACAAATCCACCTCGGGGAGATTGACAGCATCTCAGGATATAGCTCTGTAATTCTCCCTCGTCGTAAAGAGTAGGGGACCCCAAGAACAGCTGGATCAAGACTATCGAAGCTCCTATCCACCAACTATAACAGCCGTCCACTAATTTATTCGTTCGTCCCGAAAATCCTCCCTCTGGATCGAACTGACGCTCGCTTAGCCAGTGGAGAAGACGGGGAACGTTGATCAGTTTCCTTATATCCAATGGCTTGCTCTGGTTGACAATCATCAATGCTGCCAGACAACAAAACGTATACCCCCCATGAGCTTCTGCGTACGGATTCGAGCCGAATCCCCCTTCAAACGTTTGACACGAAATGATCCATTCAATGGTCCCTGCATAGATATCTTCGTCCAGTAGTCCAGTCAGTGAAGCAACAGCAATAGCACAGTAGCTGGCCCGACTATCGCTCTCCCCGCCATCGTGCATGAGAAATGATCCATCGCTCCTCTTCAATGACACTATCCATTCTCTCAGCTTTTCTCTATTAACCGTTCCTCCCCCGCTCACCGCTAAAGCATTTATACTAGCATATGTCGTGGCTAAATGACTTATCTGCCCATTACTCCCTCCAAACCCTCCCGTGCTATTCTCCATCGCGCCAATTGTGTCTCCTACCCGTCCTCGTATGCTCTCCATCGCTTGGTTTACCGGCCCAGCTGGAAATAAAGCCATCGAATTCAAGACCCAATAGACGATCCACGCTCGCGAAGCATCTAGAGAAATAAACGCTCCTGGTAGTTCACCCAATGCGTAAAATAAGAACCTCGCCAATGCCTCCTCGTCGATTTGCGGCAGATCTGGCGTCTTGGCCAGCTCGTTCAAGCACGCCTTCATCGTATCATTCTGCAGCAGACTTGTCTCTGTGACGAGCCCATCTTCATAGACGTTTTCATTCATTCGGTCAAGTTGCTGCCTTATCCATTTTCGACCGCGGTCTTTATGGTCCGCTAAACAAGGCATTGTCTATCTCTTTGTTCCCATCAACCGTTACATCGAGCGAGGTGCCAGCAGGCATGGTCTACGCTGTCAATTTACCACGCAGTCTTGATACAATACACTAGAATAATAGAACCGTAAATACCCAAATAAATGAATGATCTGTCTCCTGTCTCAACCCACCAGAATCCGCAGCCCCATCTCGCGGCTTTCTCGCCCGCGGGAAGTAGGATCGAGCGACGCGCGCTGGCTAAAGAAAAACTCAACCGCCATTTTGACATCTTCGTCCGACGTTACCGTCACCAAATCCCCATCTTCGTCATGGTATCGCAGTCTTAGGCGACTGCTTGATACCGAAGCTCCTCTATAAATAGACAGACCGTGTGCTACGCGTTGACAAAGCTCGGCATAGCTGATCTGGAGAGATGTTGCGAAATAAAATTGGACATCATCCGCCTGCACGACAAACCGAATGTATGGATCTACCTGATGCATGACATTCCATGCCTCTTGCAATGATGATAGTGACGCTGACCGACTGGTATCCGGGGAGATTGGAGAATCATCGTAATATCGCTCGCCTCCAACTGGATCAGGATGGAAAGGATACCGTAAATCATCCTCGTGCAGTTCGCTAGAATCGCTCGATCGAGGGGTGGGATACACATCCCCTTCCATTCTATATTTCTCTGACACCCGCCGTCCGATATTTCCTCGTGAGAAATTGGGACTCAGACCATCGACCGACTCGTCGATCGAATACCCGCTCGGAGTCCGGTAAGACGGGCCAGACACCCGGACCCTGTCTGTCCGATTCTTTATTATCTCCTTCAGTGTGGTTTGCCATTGCGCCAGCACCTTTTCGTCTCTAAATCTAAACGCCACTCGGTCGTCCCGAGGGCCTGCTTTCCCCTTCTGAGTCTTCTGCCACGCAATGGTGAGATAGAAGCCCTCAGAAAAAACATTGCACACTTTATGCATGTGGATGCGCGCCTCCACGGTGATATTCCTCTCATCTTTCTTAGTAGCGCTCATTAGAGGCTCATCCTTGCAAAGAAGGATGACATTCTCAAACATGTAGACATGATACTCGACCTCCACCTCTCGCTTAATGATGGTCAGGGTTTCGTTGTACAGCAAGTTTCCAAAACTGTCACACCTCAAGTCTTTCCAGTCGACCACTGAAGCAAAGAGAAGATCCTTGGCAGCAATATTGTCAGCTTTGCGCTGGGCTTCATTAATGCGGTCCGTCGCACGCTTTATAGCTTCTTGACCCTCCAAAAGTTCCTTATAGAGCGCGGAAGAAAAGGTAGCTTCGTCGGTATGTTTGACGAGTTGGCGAAGCAGGAGGGGATATTGACACAGACGTTGGACAGGCTTGATTAAGAGAGCAGGCAGGTGGTATTCAGCCTCGGCCATTTGAAAGACCCCGTGGACTTCTTCGGCTTTCTGCCGGGCCAAATCCGAGGCATGTTTTTGATTGGACACAAATGGTTCATACACAGCAAAAGAGGCTTCCATTTCGATAAATAAAGCACCAAACCGTTGTTTTTGAGGCGGAGCAGCAGCATTGGCCTCCACGGCAACCAAGAATTTGCGTTGGAATTCGACTAGTTCATTCACATTAGGGAAAATCGAGTGAATCGTATCAGCATTGACCTCTCGAGATGCCAGCATCTTCCGCATACAGTTCTAGACCAGTTAGAAAACGACCCAATAATCCGCCACATACCTGAAGCGTTTCCAAGTTATGAACGTATGCCCGTTCCGTGGTGAGAAACTCCTGAACAACTTTGGATCGGGAGTCTTTAGGGGGCGTCGGTCGATGGTCAGGCAGGCTGATTGATCGCACGAAACCAGCGGATGCCAGCTTGTCGAGGACAATGTTGACAGTCCGAATGACTTTCAACAGGCTTGAAGTATTATCAGAAAGAACATCAGATAGGATAAACATATCATCGTCGGGTATCGCTAGAACGTTTTTGCAAGCTCCAACAAAATCATAAATAGCCAGCTTGCAGCCTTTGGGGGACGAGTCCCTATCGAGGCTGAGGGGGAAAGTCGGCTTGGAAACATTAAATAGTGCACATAAAGAGACTCCCTGTCGAAAGAAATTCCATATCCAAGTGACTGGATCGATTATCACTCCGATAGGAAGAACAGTCGGCAGTATAAACGTCCGGCTTGGGTCTCGAGCTCGGGCAGAGGCCAGATACGGCTCCAGTTGCGGAATCGTTCGAAGTCGAAACAACAGGTCTTCACTTGTCTGGTACAGAGTTTTGGGACGCTCCTTATACTCTCCAATGGGCGCATCTAGATTAATCGGAGTCGAAGGTGACCCTAGATGGCCCAGAGGTTCACCATCGCTAGGCTCGACGCGCGAGAGCGCAGACATCTATAAGGAAGAAATTAAATAAAGAAAGGTCGTTATTTTTCGTTAAAAGACAGTATGTTCCGAGACTATCTCGTGGTAGACTCTGCGATGTCAAGGGGTAAGTCGATAAACAAAGAAAGGGGTTGTGTTCTGCGGGTGCAACGTAGCAACGGTTCCCTGATCGATTGTGCAGTAACATGTGTGTATCGGTGGTGAAAAAAATAAAGTAGCAAGACGCGCGCAACACGACCGTCCCAGATAGGACATGTGATAAAGTAATGGGCAAAATAAAACCAATTAGGAAAATGTGATTGTTAAAGTGATTAGAAGTCGCGAGCACCCCAGGCAGTCGCGACGCGAACCTAAATAAAGACGCGTTCCTATGAATAGAATCCAGAAAAATGCAGCTTCGAACAAGCGTCGTTCGTGCTGTTTGTTCATGCCCATCAGTAGGAATGTCGTCTGAGGCGGTGTTGGACATTGAGACACCAGAAACCTCCCAATTCCAAACGTAAACGCGTGTCGTGTCTTTGATCTTATCACGTCTTGTACAGATGTATATGCATTGAATAAACAAACAAGTTCTTTTTACCGGCTCGATTTGGTATACTCTTGTTGCAGCTGTTTGAGCAACCATTCAAATTCCTGTCTCATGCTTTTCGATGACTGGCTTTCGTAAACCCAACTCTCGATCTTGGGCGTCTCCGCAAGGCTTTCGGGTGAGATTGATGACTTTTCCTTGATGATTTGATTCCGTGACAACTCCGTGAAATCGTGTAATATTCTCTCCATCTCCTGCTCGAGCGTGTTGATCTTGCTCTTCCATATCTCCTCATCTTTTGCTCTCGAACTCTCGGATTCGTCCAGAGCCTGCCGTAAAGACTCGACCACTTGGTCATTCTCAGCTGTGCTCTGCTGGTGGCTCGAGCCATTTATATGTGCCATGGCCAGCACTCCGGCATAGTGGCCCAAGAGCAGGTTTTGCAGTTCCATTTTATACATGTTTAGTTTATAAACGTCCATCATCAGCTCAGTCATGCGTCGCTGGGCATCAAACACTTCCTTGTTGTACTCTTCTCCCGACGGGATCTTGGATAGAATCTGGGCGGCCGATCGCACCTTCTGCTCCAGTTTCAGCTTCTGTCTGGCGGCGTTCAGCGAATGACTGGTCGACTGGATCTCTCTCTTCAATTGCTCGACCCGCTTATGCCGCAGCACTGGAAACGATGTACTGGCCGCTATTGCAGTCTCCACCAGATAATGTCCTCCAATGGGATCCTCCTCAAAGAACTTTGAATCAATATGAGCATCCTTCTATGTAAATGTCAGCTTGCGTCCCGTCCCGATCTGGCTTACCCCAATTTTAGCAGCATTGTCGTCGTGAGGCAGGTTCGTCAAGAACTGCTCCAGCAACTTCTCATTGGCATCCATTCCTTCACTTGTCCCTGGCTTGGGACCCTTGTCGACCTGGCCTTCAAATCGACCCGCCATCGTAGGAACACGTCTCTCGTTCTATTTCTCACCGCTACGGTCGCTACTTCCCACAGCAAGGCGCGCCAGGCGAGCCACGTCTTTCCACAAAGAGACAAGCTCGTGATTTTGTCTGTACATTGAAAGAATGACTCGTTCAACTTGTTCAACGACACTGAGCTCGATGGGTTACACTGTGACTCTGACAAAATAGGTACATATCTACCATACAAGATGCGGTACATTTTCAAACCACGGTAGAGGTGGTGGTCATTGGGCCGGTTCTGACCCATCCTGTTTCGAAGAGCGGGTCCATATTGAAGACAGGGAACGGGTGCGCCTCGGTGTTGAACACGAATTCCTGCATACTCGCCAGCTTCTTGAGCCTGGGTTGAGAATAGTCGTCCTCAAACAATAAATAGAGGTATTTGAGCGTCTCGGCCAGCCAAAACGACTCCATGTTATCGATCGGAGGGGGAGGGACTCTCTTGACGTTGCGTAGAGACGTGTATCCGTTTGGAATGTAGTCGCCGTCTTCATCGGTCTCTGGCTCGAGATACGTGTACTGCTCAAACGACTGGAAGATCTCCCAGCCCCATTCGCGATAGATCGGATCTCCAGTCAGCCTCCACAGAATGTAAAGACTCTCCACGGTCTCTGGTCTCTGCAGATTATGCGCATCTTGCTGATGCACAATCAGATCTTCTGCGTTATTGTCTCCATCTTCAGAGCCCATATTGAAATACACAATCTCAGGCGAGAGGCCCGTAGGCATGCGCGAGTACATCTGGTGACACGTGGCCGTGAGTTCTTTTCCCAGATCAAAGTCGGCCTGGGCTCGAGGACTGAGGGCATCATACTGGGCCTTGGTCGAGATCGCCGTGCCATTGGTAGCACCCAGGACAAAGTTGCCGCCAATAAAACAAACCAGATGATCCATTTTAGGATGAAGAGCATTCTTACTACTCAGCCCTTCGGGACGCTCCCCAATAAAGGTTAGCCCGCTAGGAAACGATTTTCCCAAGAGATGGCTGCGAACGCCTGCCATGGCCTCGTCATACATCTCCTTGTAAACGGACTCCTTTCGGCCAGTCTGCAGATACATCTTGAGCAAGTACTCATAGTAAGAGTCGCCTCGGCTGCCTAGGCGAATATTATTCCCCACGAACTTACCAGTATCAGGGCTTATATAGATGGGAACCAGTCCAGCTTCAGCGTGATTACTATCAATCACCTGCATGACTTTTTCAGCCATCTTCCAGTACAGCTCCTCGCCGGTCAGCTTGGCCAGGTACCTGAACTCGAGCTGCAGAGTAGCTGCCTCAGCAGTAGAGCTTGCACCTCCTACATCATGGGCCTTGATGCCTTGCCTGGACTTTAGATTCACGGAAGCATAAGGGATACCGCTTTTAGAGTCAAAAGCACCCGATAACCGATCAGCCAAATCTACCGCTTTCTCCAGATACAGCTCGTCGCCGTTAAGCCAGTAAGCTGACAACAATCCTCCCAGCATTCGAATCGTAGTCTCAAACGTATTCACCGCCTGATCCTGATTATAGGTCAGATTGTTTGCAATCCAGTCCCTCGAATCCTTAACGTCATGGTCAAAGCCCATCAGAATCTGCGTATCCAGGGAATCAACAATAAACCACCCCAGCCCTTCGGGCGACATATTTGAGGCGCTCTTACTGAGAGGGTGATAGATGTCGTTACCCCAGGCGTGCACTCGGTACGCATCCCAGGAGTACCTGAACGACTGTCGAATCATCTCCTGCTTCTCTTTAACCGACATGTACTTGCCCGAGGACATCTTTTCTTTCAAATAAGCCCGCAGATCAACGTCATTCTTGGGAGCGTATCTAGAGCCCAGCCCGTACAAAGTATAAAAGAGAAGCCCAAGCATCAATGTCAAGAACACTCGCTTCAAAATCATTTTCTTTTTCCGATCTTGCATGCTCGGCCCTTTCAAATTCACCCCGTACGGCTTGTCCTTGTATAACGGCAACGATTCCTTATCACCGCGCAGCTTATTGTTCCAATTCATCCCCTTCCGCTCGTTAGGCTTCGAGCCTAGGCCTCGCAGCGTCGAAGGAACTGAAAATGACATCGCGTGGACCGTCACTGACGAAGGTGCAAGGGAGTAAAGAACAAGGCGAACCGCTACATCACCCTGTAATGGTTGTGCAACCAGAGCAAGCACGGTGACACATGCACTCAAGACAGAGCATGAATCGGCCTCGGTAAACGTTATCTTTGTAGTGGACACATGTCCATATGGCTACGTTCCTCGCGTTGTCTTTTATCTCGTCTTTCTACATACAAAACAGGCTTTCGGCTCCTCCAGACACTCTAGACAGTCGTGCAGTCAGCAGGGAGGACAAACTCTCCATCTTCGTTGATAGGAGCGCCTCCGTAGTTGTAGGCGACGCGCCAGCGTACCTTTAAGGGAGATCCAACGGGATACTTGGAGATAAAGGTGGACTGGTGTATACCATCAACCGTGCTGGGAGCAAGCGACTGTCCTGACTGAGGTCCCATTTGGAGATGGAGGCTCTTGGACACTGCCATCTGAAATACAATGCCCGTGATTTCTTTTGACGTGGACATGTTGGAAAAGCGGAGACGTAGTTCCAGAGGCTGAGCAGGCGATTCGACAGCAACAGCTTCAGCATCGATTTTGAGAAGCGCCTGGAGGATATTCAGAGAGGCAGTGACCCGGGCATTAGGGCCGCTGGGCACGATAGCCGAGGAAGTATCGCTGTGAACAGCCGGGGCGGGAGAAGATGACTGAGAGTGAGAAGGTAGAGAGGATAGATTGGATGCAAAGCCTGGGGCGGGTGAAGAGAGTTTCCCAGTGGCAGAGGAGAGAGCGATTTGACCGGGAGGAGCAGAGTCGTCGAGGTACAAGCTTTGAAGATCGAGAAGAGTCGAGTGTTGAGAGTCTGTGGCAGCCGAAGCAGGGGACGATTCAGGTTCAGTGTCAAAGTCAATCAGTGACAGACCAGTCTTTGGCACCGCAGTGGGAGCAGCGCCACCTTTGACAGCATCGTAATTGGTCACCGTCGCGTTGATCTTATCTATCAAGCTCAAAATAGCCTGTACCGCAGCCTGGTCATCGTTCTCTTCGGCTGCGATTTTCTGCAGCTTGGGAAGAGCCGACTTTAACGACCCAGCGAGCTCCTCAAAGACATCGTCGCCCGATACAGAGTCACCTGGCCGCAAGTTCTGGAGCATTTCGTCAAGCAGCGTAGCCTTGGTTCGCACTGCCTCGATCTCTTCGGCGGTCTTGGCATGATAATCGACCTTGTGCGACTGGTCAAATCCGGCCATCACCTTCATGAGTCGATTTGCCTCCTGGAGATCGGCAGGTGTTCCCCGTCGGATAAGTTCCTGAAGCTTGGCAGACTGGACCTGACGCTCTTCTTCAGCCAGCTCTTCGGGGGATTTCAGATGATCGGAAGGATTGAGTACCGCCTCGTCGTCCTTGGAGATCTCTGGAAATACATAACCTAAGAAACAGTCAGTCCAATCCGCAAAATATCATACCTTTATAAGACAATAAGCGGTGCATATCTCGAATATGGCCCAAATCATCCCTATACTTGGCTGTTCTACAAATAGTCTCATTCCACTCTTCAATAGCCTCCAGAATCAACAGCTGGGTCCGAGTCGGGCGAGCAGGAGGACGCTCGGGAAATTTCCGCACCAATTCGTTGAGAAAGTCTTTTAGTGATATTTGAAGATGAAACGGATAACCGCAGTTTTTCACGCAAATGTCCAATAACTGCCGAGGTTAGTCGATACCATGAGTCTCACAAACCGCCAAAGCTAGAATCGAAGTAGCTGGAATCCGGCTATTGATCAACTTCACAATAGTTACGGCCGCTTCCCGGGGTCTAGAAAGGTCAGTCTTACCACCACAAAAGGAGCCATTTCACTCACGCGTTGCCCTTCTTATTGTTGATATAATCGGCAATTTCAAGATTTAACGCCAGATTCGGCTCCACGTTCGATGGATTGCAGGCTCGCTCTAACAGTTAGTCCCACTCATGATAGTCCTGGAGAGACCCCACTCACCAATCATTCGAACAAGACGAGAATGCCCATCCGAAGATGAATGGCTCACGCTGATAGGCGCAGTCACAGGAACATCTGTCCGAAATCGGTCGCTATAAGACATTGGTTCTCCTCGGCGGCGGCTCATGGCGATAAGCCTAAAGGTCAATTGTAACTATCTTGACTCGGCATCGTTGCTAGGGCAGTCAGCGAGGCTGGGTCGGTTGCGACGCTGGCCAGTATTGACTTGTTCGCTCTATCGTCTGTCCTCACTAGAAGAGGAGATGAAGACGCTTCCTCTACAGACTATTGATCGCTGACTTGTATTCTATTGTGACCTACAAGAACACAAAGATTATATATGTTTGCCCAAGTACGATAGGCGCGATTCGTAGAATATTAGCTCACCTTTAATAGGCAGGACATTAAAGCATATCCACAAATACTCTGTAGTATACCTTTGTGCTAATAGTAACTTTACCGGTTGGCCTTTCTAGCTCTTCTCGTCCCACACTTTCAGTGACAACGGTCCAGCGCTCTCTGGGAACTCACCGTTACAGAAACTTTCACAATGGGCAAACCTCGAAATCAAAATCGGTCCAAATCATATAATAAAGGAACCAAGAGCTCTTTGGGAATCAATGTGGCTATGTGGGTAAGTTTTTCCTTGGAGAATCAACTTAACAGTGAGGATTTTGGACATTGCGACCCTAAGCGGTGTAGTGGAAAGAAATTAGAGAGAGCCGGGCTGATTAAGAACTTAAGAGTCGGACAGAAGTTCTCTGGGTTGGTGATTACGCCCAAGGCCACAGAGATTGTCTCTCCTGGCGATAAAGCTATTCTGGAGGACCATGGCGCTGCTGTTGTGGAGTGTTCGTGGGCAAAATTGGATGAAGTTCCCTTTTCGCGGATAGGAGGCCGCCATGAACGGCTATTGCCTTACCTGGTCGCTGCAAACACCGTCAATTATGGCCGTCCTTGGAGGCTAAACTGCGCGGAGGCTCTCGCTGCAGCCTTTGTCATTGCAGGACACAGTGAACTGGCCCACGAACTACTCCGAGATTTCTCTTACGGGGAGACGTTTCTAGAGCTGAACCAGGAACTGTTTGATCTGTATGCGCAAGCGCAAAACAGTGACGAAATCAAAGCACTCCAAGATGAATATTTGGCCAGTCTGGAACAGGAATACTCGAATAAGAAAGCAAGTCTGGATGATAATGATTTGTGGACCATGGGCAATCTAAATAGGGCTCTTCCCAACCTGTCAGAGAGCGAAGAAAGCGACAGCAGTGATGAAGAGGAAAATCTCGAGTATGACAGCTTGGGCAACGTGATTGAACCTGGTCGCGACAAAACAGCTCCCGAGGACCAAGACCAAGACCAAGAAGACTCAGACCGGTGACGCTGCTCCATAGACCTTCTACAACTGCCATGTCATTTACATACCTAAACACCTTGTATTATAACTATACATTTTCCGTTCAACCAAATTTAGTCTTGAAGAATGTTTTCACCAACGAGCTCTGAGGATCATCCATGAACTTGCCCATGGAGTCAAAATATCCTGACGCCGACTCTTCCATGTCACTCCATCCTTCAGAGACACCGGAGAAAAATCCGTCGTCCCTTCGACTGGCTGGAGGGCCAGATGCGTATGGACTAGCCCGATAGGACGCAGGGAGGGGTTTGGAGCTTCCAGACGCGATATTTCGTGAGCTGGGAGGCTCTTTCCCCCAACCCCAGCCCCATCCTTTACCATTTCCACTGTTGGTGCTCGAAGAAGCCCCTTTGATCCTCTGCATCCGTTCATTCTCTTCCTGTAGTACCTTGATCTTGCTTTTGGGGCGGTTTGGACCACCAAGCAAGAGGTCAAAATCGGCAATACTCGTATATTGTTGGCCACTGATCCACTGCACGGTGCTGATGGTCGGCCGGGGAGGAAAGGCCATCATAGGGTCATACAGTTTCTGGATGGTGGGATTTTCAAGTGATAGGCCTTGCATTTCATAGGTCAACGTGCCACCCTTACCGAAAATGTTGACCAAAGCACCATCGCGCGGGGAGTACCTCAACAAGACGTCTCCAGTCCGCATTATGATACTCTGGGCCAAGTTGCTGTTGATAACATTGGGAGCCGTGATTGCTAACGAGCTGATAACCTTTAGTTTCGGCACGGAATAGATGACGATCTGCTTGGAGTCCGTAACGCATACCAAGGCCAGAGAGTCGTTTTCTCGAAGATAACATAAACCTGACGATAGAATACCTTCTGAACCGGGCAATGACGCCTGGGAAAATTTAGTCTTTGGGAGTTTGATGATCTTGACCGAAGAGATCGTGGTACATATCAAGGCGCCAGGAATGAGGATTCCAGTGCCCAGTTTGGAGAAGACATCAGGATAAGCGATAGCTGAGATCGCCTTTTCTGTATTTATAGGTTGTATTGAAACGATTTGGTTTGATGACACCTGCATATCACTGACAAATCGGCCCACGTAAGCTCCTTTGCCAGGCAACAGCTTGAAATTATGTAGTCGGCCACTCGCAGTGCCAACGTGGCAGAGAATACTAGAGTAGTTCTCCCCCTCGAGGGCTATTATAGAGAATTCAAAGGCCGTAGCGTAATCGCTATTATGTTTTGAGGATCTCTTCATAAATCCTCCTTTCTGCTCACCATTCAGGTTGGTTAAGAGAACCAGATTCTGAGGTGCCTTGACGTCTATAACCACAATCAATCCCGATGTATATCCGACAGCCACAAATCCAATGTGGCTGAAGCACACTTTAGAAACCTTACCAGCGGGATTTTCAATCAACGCCAAAGGGCTAAAAGGCTTAGAGGGCCCTGGGTTGCGATTGGCGATATTGCGAATGATGATAGGAGACTCGACGAAGTAGTCCATTCGAGGAGGAGGAGGAAGCCCAAGGCCAAAGATTATTACCTCATCGTTGATAGTAGAAACAACCATTCCGCCGCCTGTACATGATAGAGACAGCTGATTAACCCCGATATCCTGGTTTCGCTGGAGGGCAGCCCCCACACTCAGATCCAAGACGCCAGAGTCATCAGATATGTCACCGTGAGAGATATCCCAAATCTGAATAGAACCGTCCATGTTACCATTGCATAGAAGGCTCCTCGTCTGGAAGTTGCGCAGCGGCTTTGTCTTAGCGAGTCCACCTTTGAACAGCGGAGGCGCCTTTCTGACAAAGGCCGACATATTAAGCCAAATGTCTCTTGGAGCAGCAATGACATCGCTAAACAGGTTCTCGTAATAAATCCAGGATAGGTTGGGAGGAAATCTTTGAGGTGAATAGAATCCTCGGCCAGGAGGACTGCTGACGGTACCAAGAGACCCGTTTTGGAAAAGGACACAGAAGCCTGCAGGGGTCAAAGCGCCATTGAAGTAAGGGCTTTTTAATGGCAGCGGCAATATCTGCTTGATTGGACTTTCATGAAGGAAATACTGGCAACTGGAGACTTGTTTAGAGGTGAAGAATTCGCCCATAGCTTGATAAGAAGTGATTGAGACAGCAGGAGTAGGGCCAATGTCGATATAGAGCACGTCAGCCCAAGGTGCAGCCTGATAGTTCTCTGCAATTAGAAGACCAGTATCGTCTGGAGAGGTCTTTCCAAACCAACACAGAATGATCGGCTGCTGCTTTGAATAGTTTTGCATCTTTTTATCATCGCTGAAAGACATGCTTCCAAGGTAGGTCGCTGTTTTCGAGTCCCAGAAACCGATCGTACCGTCTGAAAATGCTACAGCCACATGCGATCCACTCGGATGCCACGATGCACCCCACACAGTGACAGCACCTGCTTTCGCTCGCGAAGGAGCAACTATTGGATCGCCGATGATGTCATTCTGGGCAAAGGAGTAGATAAATGCTGCCTCTCTATAGGTGACTAGGAGAATGGAGACTTCTCGAGGGTGATAGGCAAGGCTCAACACAGGAGAGTAGGCAATAGAGCTCTTAACAGTACCAGCTGCTAAATTAGGAACCTTAGTTAATGACATGTGGCCGCTATTTATGTCGAAAATCATAATGTTACCGCTGGAAAGCCCAAGCATCAGCCAGTCCAAGGCTGGATCCGCTGCACAGCATGAGACGGTTCCAGGGCAGGAGTAGTCGCAGATTATCTGTTTTGCGTCGAGAGAGAAAACATAGATCAGATTATCCGACGTCACAATGACAAGATAGTAGCCTTTGACGAAGAAAAGGTGCTGGACAGCTGTGGTCACTGGCAGTCGTAGAGTGTAGGTAACTGCTTTCTGGCCATAAATATAGATGACTCCAAGATCTGTTCCCAGCGCTAGTAAGCTTTGAACCGGATCAAACGCCAAACTTAAGGCGGTTCCCTGGACTCCATACCGAGCAATCTCTAGGTCAGAAACGCGGCTGTCGACATGCTTACCTCTGATAACTGGAACAATTCACTGCTCAACGATTGGGACAGGTCCGAGGCCCCTAACGTTTTTAACTTGGTAAACATTACGGTTCATTCACACGCAGTGACGATGATGAGACCTCTAAGTGTAGCGGTGAGCGTTGTAGCTTGTGACCAAACGGATGTGACTGAGCTGTGAAGAGGGACGAGCAGAACTGCGGTGCACGTTTATTCTGCAATTGAGTACGATAGTGGCTACAATCATCTATGGTATAGGTCAGTGCCATCCCCAATGGCACTAATGAGTTTTCGACTTTTCCGGGACTCAATTCAAGCAGACTATGTTCGACTTGATGGCATTCACTTCAAGCGCAGACCGCTGATATCGAAACCATCGAAAGAGTACCCAAGAAACATTTTAGCATACACTAGAATACACTGCACTAATCGTTACTAAGCTTTTGCTTTTTCGATCCAGGCTCGTCCAGCTGATCTTTGGTAAGGTCAACTTCTGTATCATCGTCCTCTTCGTCTTCCTCTTCTTCTCCTTCTTCTTCTCCAGCCTGGTCTTGATCTTGATCTTGGTCGCCTTCCCCATTTTCTACTTCTTCTTCGTCTTGGCCATCATTCTCATTCTCATTCTCATTCTCGTCCTCTTCTTCTTCTTCCTCTTCTTCGTCTTCATCTTCTTCATCTAAGAGAGTTAGTATGAAGAGGTGCTTGCCCTACCTTCGTCTGCATCCGGCTGTTCAGGAGGATACTCTAACCCGTCATCCTCGTCGTCCCTAGTATAATTAGACCAAGCGTAAAATTGACGCACCATTTAATATTGAAATAAGTAACCCTCGGCTTCTCTGCTAGAATGTTCCTCACGACATGATCTATCTGGACCTTGGAGGGAGGATTATCCCGCAGCTCCTCGCTGTCGTATTCGTTATTGACATAATATCCCACCCGGACGAACTCTCGATCTTGATAAGAGCACGTCAATAGTATAACTGTCACGCTGACCAGCTCAGCTGCAGGAATCAAGTCGGGAGAGGGAGCGTCTGCAGAGAACAGAAACTTATTGACTCCAACCGGTATTGGACCGACTAAAATTGAATCCAAGACTTGATCATGTTTGTTTCTATCGTTAGTCCGCGTAAGGACTCTGAACCTACGATGTTGAGGACCCAACATAGACTAGTTTCCACTCCAGGTCTGCCTGTTAGCTCCAAGCTCAGGTCAACGCTCACCATCTTTTAACGGCTCATGACATTTAAATGTAATTTCCAATTCATACGGATCCGTAAATGGCGCCGGGTTATTTAACACCGTGATATCATCGATCGTCACCTTCGACATGGTCAAGTCTCACGCGTAGTAATTATTCCCAATCCGTAGACCGTGTCACTGCCCGTCACTCAAAACCGCTCTCGCGCAACAAGCACATTCTATCGCTTCTCTTGGTTTAGTTTGCCTATATTTCTCTATATTCATTAGCCTCGAGCGGTGATACGGACGGAACGGTCAGCATTCTCGGTTCTCAGCAAGGCTTTCTGAAACTTGCCATAATTTGGCCAAGTCTGGATTTCTTCGAACCACCAAAGAGAGGCCACTCAATTCCAAGTTATTACTGGAATATGCGTATAAACCAGTCTCATTCTTCTCCTCAGCCTTCTTCCACCTTCCATTCCCGGCTGCCATGGCCCATCTATTTCGTCACCGTCTCCACTCGCCGTTCCGCCAGCTCCAGCCAACCCACCTCTCCACATAAGCTTCACTTGCAATGGCTGAAGCAGCACAAGACCAGGAATCCTTGCAGGGACAGATTAACAAGCTCACTGAGACTGCCAAAAAACATGCCAAGGCAATAGCTGAAGTTGGCCAGAATGTCATGTCGGTCCAGGTCGATCTGCTCAAGCAGAGTGCCCAGAACGTCGGTTTGGCGGAAACGGAATCAGTCAAGATTGACGACTTGAATGAGATGGCTCTGGAACTTCAAGGCCAATTGAATATTCTGTTTGTATTGTTTTGTGGAACGGCTATCTAACTACAAAGAGACGAGCGGTCCATTCGCAGGACAGTGAACAACAAAATCGTTGATGATTCGGCTGCAATTGCGCCCATGCCTTCTTGGGATGGTGTTTATCCTCCAGCTGAGCTTAAATTTCCCTTGACAAAGGGAGAATTTGCCAGCTTGGAGCCTGAGCAGGCTATTGCCATCTTGCGATGGTACCAGCTGGAGGGAGTCGAAGATGAAAACTTGGACGCTGATATCGCGTTCGATCGACTTTCTCGCTTTCTGGGACTCGATCTACGCCGTACGGAAGGTGCTTGGTAATCGCGGGGTGATGATGTGGTCTGTTTGCGTGTTTGATACACCCGGAATGTCAGAGGATGAAGGTATTATCTGTACATAAAACAAAACAAGTTGTTGTGAGAATATCAATTATCAATTATCGGTCGCTTGTCGTTTAAATAGCCTGGACAGATAACCGCCTCTATATCGAGCGGCATTGGCGCTTGTGCGCTGGGGCATCGCTTGCCAAACGTCCATGAAAGACTCGGCAATTTGCTCGATTTGTTGCTGTGCACCTAACGATGATTTCATTTTGAGATACCTTGCTGATCCAGTTTGTTCAAGTGGCGCCACTCTGAAGGGCTATTTTTCCATATGTCCAACCGACAGTTCTTCCAAATCATACTTCCATATTGGCTCTGCCGTAGAGCATCTTCGTGATGCTGCAACAGATCCACCATTTTCTCTCGATAGTTCAAAAGTCGCACTGAGGCGGCCCAAATGGCATCGACCACATGGGATCCGCATGCAGAGCATGCTAATTTGGGCGTTTGCTGAAGAATGCAGTTCAGAAACTTCCTCAGAGCAATCACGTCATCGTTATGTTGTAGGATAGACTCGAGCAGCCGCGAGTAGTAGTTGTTCTCGCATAGATAGAGCTGATCCTCAAGTGGCTGAATGGTGACACTGTTCAGGAGACTCGTGCTTAGATCAGGCGACAATTGAGAAATTGAGATTGCCAAAGTGAACCGTCGGTGATCCATGGGAGACAAAGAAGCAAGTTGACGATCTCTAGGAAACTCGGCAGAAGGTGATCCTAATAAAAGAACGCGCAAGAACTGATCACGGTCAGGCCCAGACAAATAATGCTGTTTTATCTTGGATATGATCATTCCCACGTTCGTATTCTTGGCTTTTGCTAAATCAATGATGGCTGACACGATCAAAGGTTGGTTATCGCAGAAATCAGCCAAGCTCGGTAATAGTTCGTCGAGTGCCCGACCAAGCTCTGCTCCCGATAATCTTTGCAAAGAGGATTTAATAATATAGCCGGTAGAGTCGAGTTTGCTGGTTTGGATCAGTCGTCCCTTTAGATACGTATCATAGAGTCTGGAAAAGTCGGCAAACGGTACGGTGCTAAGACAGACCTGGAAGAAGTGGATTCCAGTGGTTGACGATAAAAGATAAGTGATAAAAGCCTTTTCCGACTCGTCTCCCGAAAATAGCTTCGTAGTAAAGGATATGCTAGGGAATCGTTTACTGACACTTAAAAGAACCTCCAAAGAAGGACCAAAGTTTGGATCGATACACTTGTCTCTCAGCTCGTTCGAGCTGTACCCATCGTAACAGATCTTCAACAGATTCTCCAGCTCTGTCTTGAACTTGGGAGGAACCTTGTATCTAGACAAAGACTGGCGGTCCATGGATGTATATAGCCTCGAATGTTTACTTTTCTTGCTCCGAAGAGATATCTGGTACGAATCGTTGGGTAACTGGCCTGAAAGCATTAAGATCAGGGTCCGCAAGACATGAGATCCATAGGTATCCGACAAAAGGTCTACCATGACGGGCTCAAATTCCTATTGTAAGTCAATGACGGAAAAGCACCCCTATTTACCTTGGTTGCGTAAAGTACCAATGTCTCGATTGACACCATTTCTTCATTAGGGTCATCAGCCACCTCCAGCTCCTGTTCCTCACTCAAAAATGCAACGGTTCGGATCAACAATGCTTCACAACAGTGTGAGGCATATTTATCCCGAGCCAAAAGGGCAAAATGCCCAAGAAAAGCCTTGAAAATATCCTTCAACGAGCTTAAAGGAGCTATTCTCAAGTATCTTTCGAGCAGTTTGCATCCAATCAAATGGCAAGCTAATTTTAATTCATTTCCTTTCATTTCATCCTTTAGTCTCTCGAGAAAGATCTCTTCTTCTAAACGACATTAGATCATCCCTTTAAATCTCGCCTACCTTCCTGCGATTCAAACGGTCGCTTCGATGATAATAACGCTTCACATGACCCATAATAATCAATCTGCTCGGTTGTCAAAGATCCAAAAGTTTTACTGGCACCTATGAGTTAGCTCGTTCTGATATGAAAGTGACACTCACGAGTAGACGTTTGACTCTTTACTTCTCGTCCCTCTCCATCTATAACATGATATTTCTCTCCTTCATCTTCTTGTTTATCGTAGGGCGTCCTACTTTTTTTCCCTTTTTTCTCTTTGGGCATGGTTGGGAGGAAAACTTTCAGAGAAGCGCTACATCGTCACAAGAAAAGGTTGACAGCGTCGCCAGCACATAACTATTAGATACTTCACTGTCGCAGTTCTGATGACGCAATTGGCCTATAAAATCCTCGATTCTAGTCCTGAATCATTGGAGCAAACAGATTCCATGGGAACGTTTTACCAACGGAGTCCAATTGATGTGCAGGATGGCTTTGTCCACATGTCTACCAAAGACCAGGTCAAAGGAACCTTGGAGAGGTTTTTTTCCGACTCCCCTTCGGTTTCGATTCTTGAAATTGAGCTAGATCGCTTGGATCCCGAAAAAGTCAAATGGGAGACCAACAGCCATGGAACGTTTCCTCATTACTACGATGTTCTGCGGCCTCTACATGTTACTCAAGTTCTGCAAAAGAGTGATTTCGTTTGAATAAGCCTTGAAATAGTTTATCACTCTTAGATCTTTTGATACCTTGAACCTCTCAATCAACTTGCCTTTGTGCATACGGCGATTCGTTTGTTTCTCGAGCGTTTCTGATGTTCCCCCGGCTATTCTTATAAACTAATACTATCATCTCCTAGAGACTTTACTACTTGACATGAATGAATCACCGACGTGCGCATTCTCGCGACGTCGACTCCAAACCCTAGTAATCGATGGTCGGCAGGCCAGGTCATATTCATTGAGAGTCTCAGATGCATTCCTTCATTATACGTAATAAAGCCCTGAGCCTGCGAGTCTGGTCAAGTCTGTTCACAAACTTCCATCAGCTCGCGTTCGTCGCACGGGTTACCCTCCTCGTCTTGCCTTCCAAGAAACAGACAAGGGCGCTATACTCGGCCGTCTTGCGCTCTTATTCAAAATAAAGAGGGGCGATTGTGATAGAATATGATAACAAAGACCAAAAAACAGTCGCAATCAAGTAAAGGCACTTCGACGTTAGGAAAGAGCGACAAAACAATAAAGAAAGCGAAAAGCAAAGACAAACGCGCCCAGCTAGATTACGAGAGACGCCAGGCTGTTTCTCGTCTGCGGACTTCATGGGAAGAGATTATCAAAAAGTATGGAAATCGGTCGATTGGGATACAGAGCGACGTTGTGGACCTAGAGACGGGAGAAATCATAGAGGACCATGGTCATTTACAAGGATTCGACAGCGACAATCAATCGAACGTTTGGAGAGGTAAACGGTCCAAGAGGAGGAGGCTGAATACGGAAGATGGAGTCTACATGTCGGATTCTGAAAGTGAGGCCTCCGACTGGACAAGCAGTGAAGACGACAATGAAGATGCAGTGTTTATGTCGAAACGGTTAGTTGTATCGGGCGGAAAGAGTCATCCCTCGCCGTCTCCGTCTTGCACAGACACGTCAGCATTATGGGAATGTGAAGATGATGGCCCCTTTAGTCGTGAAAAGGCATGGAATGACCACCACCCTGATGGATCTCCCAAGCCATCCCATCATACTCAACGGACGGACGCTGGTCGTCTTACGTTGACGAATGCGCTACTATCTGCTTTCAGTGAAGATCTACCCGAAGCTGAGCCTCCAGTAGAAGATACCGAATCTCTTTGTGGGAGACCAGGGTATTCCTGCGGTAAACCATTCTGCTTCGAGTGTGTATAATAATGTATGATATGGGAGGCATGACGAAACTCAAAACTATACCTCAGGACAGATACCTGGAACAAGCCTAATGATAGTCGCCTGGACTACAGTTACCTTTTAGGCTACGCTGAGCTTGCTAAGGACATTATTTCATATTGGAGGTGGGAGACAGTTAATTCCGGGTCAATCCTGACAGTGCTTCACGATAGAGGTTTTCTTCGCGTCGTTCCTCAGATAAGCTTTGAATCGAACGGAGATCCGCCACGATATCTTTAGCCTTGCCGAAATAGACTTCTTGCAGCTGGTTTCTCATCATATTCTCCATCTCCTCAATGAGTCTGCCGATGTTGGCAACGTGAGAAGAAGCGTCTCGAAAGGCCAACTTGCGCTGGACCTAGGATTGTTAGCATAGAACAAAGAACACCTTACCTGGCGAGTGAGATTTCCACTCAGATCGAGCTTGCCTACTCCGGCAGTAGTCTTTTCAAGAGCCAAGATAATGGTACTAGTCAATTGATACGTAGCAGATGACGACGAATCCTGCGAGATATCAAAGACGTGGATGGCATCCCAGACGCCTTTTCCCGTTGATGTTTCTAGCACGTCAGAATGTAAAAAAGCCTCTTCTCACTATTCTTAAACACCACGACCCCAGAGAAGCCAGCGGTTGGGTCTTCATCTGTCTTATCCCAAAAGTACACCGAGCTCAGACCACCTTCATAGTATCTTGGGTGTTAACGCCTCTCCGCAATTGGGTACCTACAGTTCTCTATAAACGTCAAACGTCTCGTTTGCGGCAACCTCTAATTCTCGTAAAGCCGGCGAAGGCAGATTCCCGTCGGATAAGGGCGGATAGTATTGGTTGGACCACGGGCTGCGATAACTGTCCTCGTCCCGATTATAATCGCAACAAAGGAATTCTCTTCCGGTCGCTTCACAGCGACGAGTGACCAACGGTTGATCAACGCACGATAACAGCTCCTCAGTCAATCCTGGCTCCAATTGACAAAGAGCTTTCGTATTCTCCCCAATATTTCGAGGATTCAACCGTCTGAGAAGATCCAGCGAGGCGTCAATAGGATCGGACTACCATTTAGTCTATTCTTCACTCCGTGATCTTACCATTTTAGAGAGGGATTGAGGGTAGGATGATGACCGAGCCTGTAACGCCAGTTGGGTTGGGGTCGAAAGTGGAAACTAGTAAGGACACGCCCTTCCTAAATTAGAACGGATCGGATTGCAACGTAGCGTTCTTCCCTTTACCTCGCTAAGACCAAGATGAAATTCACCCTCTTAGCCACGTTATTGATTGGCCTTTGCCAGGTCATCCTCGCCCAAGACGTCACGTCCAAGGTCTACTTTGACATTGAGCAAGATGGGAAACCGCTTGGAAGGATTGTGATGGGTCTCTTTGGTGATATCGTGCCCCGAACGGCAGAGAACTTCAGGTGTGGAGATGGTGAAGCATAACTGACGTCAATTAGAGCTCTGGCTACAGGGGAGAAGGGCTTTGGCTACAAAGGATCAAAGTTCCATCGGGTCATCAACAATTTCATGATCCAGGGGGGTGACTTCACCAAAGGTGATGGCACCGGCGGCAAGTCGAGTATGATCTGAACTGGTCGCACGTTACTGACCTTGTATAGTCTACGGCGCTCGATTTCCTGACGAGAACTTCAAGCTGAGGTGAGTTTTGACGCCATTGTCGCCACTGACCGTAAGACACAATGATCTGGGGATGCTGTCGATGGCCAACGCTGGACCAGACTCGAATGGATCGCAATTCTTCATCACCACTAGTCTCACGCCCCATCTCGATTACCGCCATGTGGTCTTTGGCAAGGTCCTTGAGGGATACGACATCGTCGACAAGATCCAAAAGACAAAGACCAACTCTCGCGACGCGCCCGTGTCCCCAGTGGTCATTGCCGACTCGGGAGAACTTCCCCTGGACACTCCTGTGGAGTCCTCAGCGCCTGTTTCAGAGAAAGAAGAGCCGTCTGCAGAGGCCACGGCCGAGCGAAAGGATGAGTTATGACTATCTTCGAAGCCGTTGCTGCTGTGGGTGCCCCTAGGCCTCGTCTGCGTCGGTGGACTGGCTCGATTCTGGTACACGCGGCCTCGACGCAATCATTTCGATTGAGTGATACTGTCTAGCTTATTCTTTACATCTAGTCTCGTATGATTCCAACATTTACATCTAAAGATTGTGGGCAGTGCGGAAGTGCTCACCAGCGTAGATGGCCTTGTCGCCAAGCTCCTCCTCGATGCGGAGAAGTTGGTTCAACTTGGCAAGACGCTCCGATCGGCAAGGGGCACCGGTCTTGATTTCGCCAGTTCGTAGACCAACGACCAAGTCGGCAATGAAGGTGTCCTCAGTCTCGCCGGATCGGTGGGAGACCATCACACCCCAGCCGGCAGCAAACGAGTCGGTGGAGGCCTCGATGGACTCAGAGAGAGTACCGATTTGGTTGACCTTGAGAAGAAGGGCGTTGGCGGCCTTGGTGTCGATGGCCTTCTTGATGCGGATGGGGTTGGTGACGGTCAAGTCGTCGGCGACGAGCTGGATCTTGAGGTTGGCCTCAAATTTGCTCCACGCAGCCCAGTCGTCTTCGGCAAACGGATCCTCAATGGACACAATGGGGTACTTGTGGAAGAGCTTGGTGTAGTATTCGGCGAGCTCGACGCCGGTGAGCCACTTGGACGGATCCGAGTTGGGGTTCTTGAAATCCAAGTCGTACTTGCCGTCCTTGTAGAACTCAGACGAGGCACTGTCAAGCGCAATCTTGACAACGTCCTCGTAGCCGGCCTTCTTGATGGCCTCAGAGATGAGATCAAGAGCCTCTTCGGCGGTCTGGAGATTGGGGGCAATGCCACCCTCGTCACCAACGTTTCCGGCTGAGGCACCGTACTCCTTCTTGGCGAGAGATTTAAGCGTGTGGTAGACCTCAGATCCGATACGAAGACCCTCAGAGAACGACTTGGCGCCAACAGGAGCAATCATGAACTCTTGCAGAGCAAGCGATCCTCCAGCATGCGAGCCGCCGTTGAGAACGTTCAAGAAAGGAACAGGAAGAACGTAGGGCTTCTTGGATCCTGCGAGATCGGACAAGTAGGCGTAAAGGGGAAGGCCCTTCTCGGCAGCAGCAGCTCGAGCGACGGCAAGGGAAATTCCAAGAATGGCGTTGGCACCATACTTGCCCTTGTTGGGAGTGCCGTCGAGATCGATGAGGAACTTGTCGACCGCAGCTTGGTCGGTGACCTTGATTCCCTCCTTGATCAAGGCGGGTCCCAGAACGGTATTGACATTGTTCACGGCCTTGGTAACACCTTCATCAGTTAGCAATCTCCTTGCATGTTCCGGTTCTGCCCGACTGCTCTTTCCGCTGGTGCGGTCCTCTCCATTGTCTTGCCTGCGCCAGGGCCCTGGTCAACGTCCAGTCGCTCTCGTCGTCAGGGAAACATGGAGGGGCCCTTACCCCTCATCCCGAAGAGTCGCAAGATTGCAAGAAAACGAGAAAAAGACTGGATCATCCAGCGTAATTGCAATCGATCTGGCACTTACCCTTTCCAAGCCACAGTTTGCCGCCGTCGCGAAGCTCAATAGCTTCGTGGACGCCAGTGGAAGCACCAGAGGGCACAATGGCCCGGAAGGTGCCCTTGGCAGTAGTCACTTCGACTTCAACAGTAGGGTTGCCTATCAATTAGACGTGATTCGGGAGATCCCTCACCTCGTGAGTCGTAGACGTAGCGAGAGTGGATTCGTTCAATTGACATGATCAAGTATGACTGGCAGTGACGCAAAACGCTGTCCTATATAGTCTGTTACTTTTGGCCCCGCCTGCGGTTGTGTCATCCTTGGCTCAAACGGGCTGCTCCTGTTACTGTAGCTGCTCAGCAGCAGATCTTCTAATAAGCACCAGAGCACGTCGAAATGGCTAGTTTGACACTTGTGGACGAGTTCAGAGGTAAAAGAGTGCTGGTTACGGGTGGATCGCGCGGGATTGGAGCTGCAATTGCGGTGCGTCTTGCTCGTGGTGGGGCCACAGTTGCGGTGACCGCGCGACACTTCTCCGAGGAGGACTTTGCCGAAGAAATACTCAGAGTTGAAGCAGATCTCAGCAATTCTGATGGTGTCAAAGTGGTTGTAGATCGGTTGGAAACCGAGTGGGGTGGTATTGATATTCTTGTAAATAATCTGGGGGCGAGCGATGCCCCGCCAGGTGGGTTTGAAACGCTCACTGATGAGTTCTGGCAGAATATTCTCGAGGTGAACCTGCTTGCTGCGGTGCGCCTCGATCGTGCCTTCATTCCAGGCATGATGTCCCGTGGAAAAGGGGTAGTCATCCATATCGGCTCGATTGCGCATATCATGCCGCAGACAAAGTCTACTCTGCCGTATTCCACGGCCAAGGGGGCGCTTCGTACATACAGTAAAGGACTCTCACGGGAAGTGGCTCCTACAGGAGTGCGCGTCAATATGGTTTCGCCTGGCTTCATTGAGACGTCGGGAGCGAAAAAGCATCTTGCTGAGTTCCAAAAGAACATGCATCTCAGCGAGGAGGCTGCTCGCCAAAAGATCATGGACATGATTGGGGGAATCCCAGCTGGCCGTCCTGGAAGACCTGAGGATGTCGCCGAACTAGTGGCTTTTCTGGCGTCTGAGCGCAGTTCCTTTGCTTTCGGGGTCGATTACGTCCTTGATGGCGGCACTATTCCGACCGTGTAGTATACGAAAAGTATGTGTGAGAGCTGTTTGATAACGAGTCTTACGTGGATGAAGGAAGCAGAGTGGTAGGAACCTGGCGGTGCCCTGGGTAATAGAAGCTTCTTTTTAGATGATCGTCCAACTTAAAATGATGAACCAAGCAACTAAATATAGATCCTTACTGACCCCAGCTAAAAACAAGGCTTATTGTAAGCGTAATTCATTTATTCTACTGTAACGTCAAAAGACTGAGATGATCTTGTTACACGATGTCGGAAGCGACGAGGGTGACTATACATGTGAGCTGATAGCAGAATGCAACGTTACTGGAAGCATCGTACTAGCGTCGAAAGAATGATGAAACTACCTTGGAATAAGCGAAACTACCTTTGCGGTCATATCTATGTAGTTACCGTGTGCAATTGCGTTTTAAGTCACTCTAGATGACCATTTCTTTGCGATTCTCGCCAGCAGTGAGTGGTGTTAGTCACTATGGGCGATCTTTTATTCGACTGGTTAAAGTGGCTTTGACTTGGACCTCATGCAACTGCTCGTAAACTCATCATAAACTCATTTTCTTCTCGTGCAATCACCATTCAGTAGCTACACTAGAGATACCAAGGACAGACCTGTGATGTTGGCGTAGCCAGCAGTGGCAACCACCACTCCTACAACCTTACACCGCAGCCATGTCGGAATCAGAGCCATTATTATCTCAGGAACAAGGAGAAATACCTCTTATTGATCAGGAACGACAAACTGCATTGGAGGAATACAAGAAAAAGTTACTACAGCATCGAGAATGGGACGCAAAGCTAAAGGATCTGAGGATGACCAATAGAGGTTTGGATAAGGAATACGATAAAACAGAAGAAGATATCAAAGCCCTGCAGAGCGTGGGACAGATTATCGGGGAGGTGATGAAACAGCTCGATGAAGAACGATGTATGTATCTGGTTTGTGGATCAGCGGCACTAATCCCTAGTCATTGTCAAGGCCTCGTCAGGACCTCGTTATCTTGTAGGCTGCCGGAATAAACTGGACAAGACCAAATTGAAACAAGGAGTGCGGGTGTCATTGGACATGACCACCTTAACAATCATGAGAATCCTTCCCCGTGAAGTTGATCCGTTGGTCTACAACATGACCTCATATAAACCTGGAGATCTGTCTTTTGCTGGCATTGGTGGATTGAATGATCAAATTAGAGAATTAAGAGAAGTCATTGAACTGCCTTTAAAGAACCCTGAAATCTTTCTCCGCGTGGGCATTAAACCTCCTAAAGGTGTGCTACTATACGGTCCTCCTGGAACTGGCAAAACGTTACTAGCCAGAGCAGTGGCTGCCACGCTTGGAGCAAACTTCATCTTCTCCCCGGCTTCGGCTATTGTGGACAAGTATATCGGTGAATCTTCCCGTCTGGTCCGCGAAATGTTTAGCTATGCCAAAGAACATTCGCCTTGTATTATTTTCTTGGATGAGATCGACGCTATTGGTGGCCGACGGTTTAGCGAGGGTACAAGTGCTGATCGAGAGGTTCAGCGGACGTTGATGGAAATTTTGAACCAAATGGACGGCTTTGATTACCTTGGGCAAACCAAAGTCATCATGGCTACCAATCGGCCCGATACGCTTGATCCTGCTCTTCTTCGTCCTGGTCGTCTCGACCGAAAGATCGAAATTCCCCTTCCCAACGAGGTAGGACGGCTTGAGATCTTCAAGATCCACGGTGAAAAGGTCAACAAGCACGGCGAGATCGATTACGAGGCTGTAGTTAAAATGTCGGATGGATTCAACGGTGCTGATATTCGAAACGTCATCACCGAGGCCGGGTTCTTTGCCATCCGCGACGACCGAGATTATATCGTCCAGGATGACTTGATGAAGGCCGTGCGAAAGGTGGCCGAGTCGAAGAAATTGGAGGGCAAGCTGGAGTACGAGAAGCTATGATAGCATAATTGATGACCTGATACAGATTCATTTCTCATAGACATGACTGGTGCTCACCTTCCGACACAGATTCATCCTCATAGACATGACTTTGCTGCTCACCTTGTCCCATTCACACCCGTCTTTGTAATGCCGTTTGGTTTCGGCAGCGACTCTAACACTTCCAGCCAGCTCGTTATCATGCAAACCCCCTCTTCACTCTTGCGAAAATCCTTCACATTCCACTCGATATCCTCACATGCCCGTAAAAGCCTCGACTGGTCGTCCTCAGCAAAGACCAGACCTACGTCGACTAGAGTCATGGCCAGCATGTCCGTGGCACTGTCTCCCGCATAGGCCAGTTTTTGATGCCGATTATCTTCCTTCAGTATGTCTTTAATAGCCTGTATGCATTCAGCTTTATCAAGAGCCGTAGATATCAGAGCTCCATCCATCACAGGAGGCCCAACGATCTTGCCTGTCGTCAGAGAGTCGCCGTCTGTCTCGAGATCGTTTGCAAAGACATGAATGACGCCAGGCTGTCCAACCGGTACGGCAGGGTCTGCAATTGGTAAATTCTGAGACTCGAGTGCTGCCTTAATAAAATGCGCTGACCAATTGGCACTAACAATAGAGATTGATGATCCCAGCTCAAGCAGGCGACGAGCTGTATCCACCCAGCCAGGACGCAGAGTCGTTAGATGGCCCTGGTCAAGAGACACACCGACTTTGGAGGCAGCTTCTCTTGCGAATACGTCGTACTTGAACCCTTTAAAGATCAGGCTCGTCTCAATGTTGGCGATACTGGCCCTCTCTACCGACGCCAGACCCGCCAGGAATCGAGCTTTATGTTTGAACGCAGGAGTGTGGTATTTAGGAGGGCATGCCTTGTAGAACCTCTCAAGAACAGGCTCTAGCGATGGGTCCAGCCACGGAGAATCCTGATATTTTGCATAGTTGTCAAGGTACTGAGACACAAAATGATCAAACGGGGGAATAGATCTATTTTTCGACATGGAATAGGCCGTCTCCGCTAGGAGGGAGATCGTGTCGGCACAGGTGATAGTCTCATCCCAATCGCAGAATAAATGAAACGGCTGGTCCTGACTCAAGAGTGATGATGCCATGTGCGCAGTAGGGACAATAGTGGGACAAGTAAGATGACACAGTAAGCCTGCCGCTGACTTGAAAACTGACATGCTCTGAGAATACTTGTATCTGCGTCGGTTTGCTCCTCTCAGCTGGCAGGCATCTCACGGTCGACCTAGGTCGCGGTTGACTTTGTATCTCTCGTGGTTATGAGTCTCTTCTGGCAACTCTGTCCTACGATTTGATGCTCGTCTAGCTTTATACATTAGACAATTGGAGCATGTGAGGAAATAAGTCTTGTGTGAAGGAACGAGTCTTTTTGCGCTTATTGTGTGGTTCCTATGCTCTCGCAGGTTATTCGTCTGATCAGCACGCAGTGCAGCTGAAGATATGTCAAAGTGGTTCGCAGTGCGAATTGTTTAATTTACATTAATGAACGTGAATATATGCTCACATCCAGTGCAGGTAGCACGCGAGCTTTGCATTTTTGCAAACAAGCGCTAAAGCTCTGGATGAGGAACCATAGCTTATGCAAGCAATTGTTATGTGAATGATCTCGCAACATGGAACCAGCTTGATATATGGATTTATAAGCTCCATGACTTGCTTTCAATTGGGACATATGAACAAGATGTATTCTTGTATGCTCAGCAGTTTTTCTAAACCAACAAAATCACTGGACCAAAGAGGTCTCTTGTATTTTTATTTTGATATGCGACAATATCGATTATCTCCTAATCCTAGCGACAGTTTTGACTAGCTGTTTCACTTTGGAACCTGCGCATCTCGCTGGGTATCTTACATGTACCTCATAAAGCCCTCTCTGAGATATCTCTTCTGACAAGCACAAGCATTGGATTTCCATTAGTCGAGTTGATTCGTCTTGTCGTTTCTGAGAGAGCAAGTAATTAACGATGTTCGGCAAGTCCAGATAGCTGAAGAACGCCGTTCTGATTGCAGTTCTTCTATCTTGGCTAGGTGCATGACGCGAAGTCAATTCTTTTGATATCATTTCCTTTGTTTAAAGCACACTTGGTGAAGGCGTGCATGCTATGTCGCCAACGTGGGAGACGGTGCTCAAAATGGAAAGGCGTCCAAACCCCGAGCCAATGAGAATGGTAGAGCCTCCATGCATGATAATCCAATGGCTCTCTCTTCTATTTTGAGTGCACTTTTCCCAGAGACTTGCCTATTGTGATATTTTCAGTCTTTCCATTTCAACCCCGATTAGGCAATTTTCCGTTTCCCACCTTCGACAAGATGGGCTCTCTCATCGGGTTCATTGAAGACAAGGCTTATTTACGTGCCATATTCGCGCTTCCAGATCATGAACAAAGACTGAGATCGACCGGATTTCGACATCGATTCGAGTTTTTGCTCAGACAAAGGTTTCACGGACTTGATAGTCAACACTAGGACTTTTTGATCAATATATAAAGGATTAATTCTCTCCAGTCTCCCATCATCGCTCAAGCTTATCTTTCAGCTCTTTAGTCTGCTTCTTACTGAACGTCTTTATTATCTTTAACAATGAAATTCTCTGCTACTTTTATGTCTATTGCTTTATTTATTCTTTTTGATATCACCGTGGCTTCTCCTATCCCGTGAGTAAAGCAGCAATAAGAGTATTAATTTTCAGTGACGTTGAGGAGCGTGGACTTAAGATTGGGGAGCCTATTTTTAAGCGTGAGGATGTTGAGGCTCGTGGTCTAAAGATTGGAGAGCCTATCTTTAAGCGTGAGGACCTCGAAGAGCGTGGACTCAAAATTGGCGAACCTATCTTTAAGCGTGAGGATGTCGAGGAGCGTGGACTCAAAATTGGCGAACCCATCTTTAAGCGTGAGGATATCGAGGAGCGTGGACTCAAAATTGGGGAACCCATCTTTAAGCGAGAAGACATTGAAGAGCGTGGACTCAAGATTGGGGAACCCATCTTCAAGCGAGAAGACATTGAAGAACGTGGTCTAAAGATTGGTGAGCCTATTTTCAAACGGGAAGATCTCGAAGAGAGAGGACTCAAGATTGGCGAGCCTATTTTTAAGCGCGAGGACCTCGAGGAACGAGGACTCAAGATTGGGGAGCCTATCTTCAAGCGTGAGGATATCGAAGAACGTGGACTTAAGATTGGGGAACCCATCTTCAAGCGTGAAGACATTGAGGAACGAGGACTCAAGATTGGAGAGCCTATCTTTAAGCGTGAAGATCTCGAAGAGCGAGGTCTCAAGATTGGGGAACCTATTTTCAAAAGAGAGGATGTTGAGGCTCGTGGTCTAAAGATTGGAGAGCCTATCTTTAAGCGTGAGGACCTCGAAGAGCGTGGACTCAAAATTGGCGAACCCATCTTTAAGCGTGAGGATATCGAGGAGCGTGGACTCAAAATTGGCGAACCCATCTTCAAGCGTGAAGATCTCGAAGAGCGCGGACTCAAGATTGGTGAACCCATTTTCAAACGGGAAGACATTGAAGAACGAGGTCTCAAGATTGGTGAACCTATCTTCAAGCGCGAGGATGTCGAGGAGCGTGGACTCAAAATTGGCGAGCCTATTTTTTAAACATTGCTATATATTGGCTTCTACAAATGATGTTACTTTTTCACGATGATTTTAGCTACTAAAAGAAGGATGCTGTCGGAAATTTATCATAATCGTACCAAATCACTTGCACCAAACCCACAATTCTCAGACACTAGAATTGATCTCTATCCACTTCCCTTGTAGCCTAATCTAGATCCATGTGGAACATCTTAGTACTCTTCAACTCGCTACAGTCTGCTCTCTAATAGGTCAGATCTACAGTCACACTCTTGTGCAGTCTGGCTGTTGGTCCAATATGTCCATTGTTACCAATCCCCCACATTTCAGCAAGATGGAACAAGAACAAGAGGGGTGATGAGGAGGTAGTGGATACGTACCAGAGCCCTCGCGCCCAGACCTTGTAGACATTTGTAGAAACAGAATCGACGATTTTCCGCGATTAAACCTTAAAGTCCTGGACGAGTCTGGGCCCAACAATCACCTGACCTCCGTCCGAGCGATATCGCACGACAAGGTCGACGGGGGGAAAAGTAACGCATGCGCCGCAGCGGTTGCGGCCCGCCACGCTTTCCCCGCAGTTCTGCCGAAAAGCATGACCCCTCGTAGGTGTATAAATCACAAGATCCAGCGTTTAGCGCTTTCCATGCTTTCACGACTTGCCCGAACAGCAAAGCCAAGTGTCATGGCCCGAGCATATTCGTCGATTATCACTGACAACGTCCGTCCCAAACCTGACAAGGTCCTGACCGACATTGCAGAGTACGTGCACAACTACGAGATCAAGAGCGATCTTGCGTTTGAGACCGCTCGGCTATGTTTTCTCGATACAATGGGCTGCGGTCTCGAGGGCCTGCAGCACAAGCAGTGCGAGAACCTGATGGGCCCCGTTGTTCCGGGCACCGTCGTCCCCAATGGCACCAAGGTCCCTGGCACCAGCTTCCAGGTTGATCCAGTCCGCGGCGCGTTCAACATTGGAACCATGATCCGATGGCTCGACTACAACGACTGCTGGCTCGCTGCCGAGTGGGGCCATCCCTCGGATAACATGGGCGGCATCCTTGCTGTGGCCGACTGGCTCACCCGATCGGCAAAGGCCAACTCCAACATCCCCGGCGCCAAGGTGTTCAAGGTGCGTGACGTTATGGAGGGCATGATCAAAGCCCACGAGATCCAGGGCGTCCTGGCGCTCGAGAACTCGTTCAACAAGGTCGGCCTCGACCACGTTGTCCTGGTCAAGGTCGCGACTACGGCGGTCGTGTCCAAGATGCTGGGCCTGACGCTCGACCAGACGACCGACGCCGTTTCCCAGGCCTGGGTCGACGGCCAGGCTCTGCGAACCTATCGCCATGCTCCCAACACCATGTCGAGAAAGTCGTGGGCTGCCGGCGACGCCTGCTCACGGGCAGTCAACATGGCTCTTCTTGTCCAGCGCGGCGAGGGCGGAATGCCCTCCGTGCTCACGGCCAAGACCTGGGGCTTCTACGACGTCCTCTTCAAGGGCCAGCCCTTCAAGTTCCAGCGCGACTATGGCAGCTACGTGATGGAGAACGTCCTGTTCAAGATCTCCTTCCCCGCCGAGTTCCACGCCCAGACGGCCGCCGAGTGCGCCATGACGCTCCACCAGCGGCTCAAGGACAAGGGCGTGTCGACCGACGACATTGGAAAGATCGTCATCCGCACCCAGGAGGCTGCCCTTCGCATCATCGACAAACAGGGCCCGCTCTACAACTACGCTGACCGCGACCACTGCATCCAGTACATGGTCGCCGTGCCCTTGCTGTTTGGCCGCCTGACTGCCAACGACTACTCTGACCAGGTGGCGTCCGACCCCCGGATCGACGAGCTCCGCGCCAAGATGACCTGCGTCGAGGACAAGAAGTTCTCCGTCGAGTACCACGAGCCCGACAAGCGATCCATTGGCAACGCCGTCAAGATCATCCTCAAGGACGGCACCGTCTTTGACGAGGTCGAGGTCGAGTACCCAGTCGGCCACCGCCGCCGCCGAGCTGAGGGCACGCCCCTGCTCTTAGCCAAGTTCGAGCGCCATCTGACGAACCGTCTTGGAGAAGCCAGGGCAAAGGAGATTCTCGCCAAGTCCGGCAAGGACGTGGGATCCCTCGATATCGACGAGTACGTGGATCTCTACACTTTGTAATTAGAAAATCATTCCGTCCTGAGACGTGACCATGACTGAGACGCCTCTGACACTAGAAAACCAAAGCCACCCCGGACTCGATGTTCCAAACAGACAGACAGTAGATGATGTAGGTTCTCTGTTGGCCTGCGCGGTATTTGCCGCCATCGGCCCCGCAAGCACTTCCCAGCGTTACGTAACGCCTTCGCTGAGGACGTTCGTTTCGCTTGTGAACGCGCACCGGTCGAATGCCCATGTTGGAGACAAATAGTCCTCAGGGGGAAACGCAGCTAACTCGTGAGTGCAGCGTGGATCCAAAACCAGGCCCCAGAGGCCGGTTTGGGGAGTCGTGGCTGACTAACGCCAGAACCGAAAAGAAAGCGGAACCGGATCCCTACAGCGTGTCTGGTGTGCCGGCAGAGAAAGCTCAAGGTACGTCCCGGGAAGCAATGTTTGTTTGGCGCTAATGTTCCCAGTGCGATCGCAAGCAGCCGTGCTCGACCTGTGTCCAGCGACACACTGCCGATTTGTGCAGTTATATCGAGCGGCCGTGGGGAGCCAAGAACAAGAATGACCGGAGCGACGACGGGCGCTCGCAGTCGCAGCTGCTTGCGGAGATCCACGAGCTGCGAAAGGCGAACGAAGAGCTCAAGGACGAGCTGAGGCGAGGGCACGTCAAAGCCAAGGACCACCACTATCCCGATCCCCTGGGCGGGTTCTACAGAATGAAGCGGGGGAATATAGCGTACTACGGGGCGTCGCACTTCTTATCGCTGATGAACGACGATGCGATCCAGTCGCTGTTCCGGACGCTGGACGAGAAGATGAAACGCAAAGAACAAAAGCGGCTGCTCTTGCATCCCGGCCACGAGGCGCTCAAGGAGTTTCGGCGCCAGATCTTCAGCCGGGCGCGGATCAGCAGTGATGATATGGTGACGGGGGCGGTATCGTACGACCTGAACGCGTTCTATCGAGACCTTGTCAGCTATTTGCCGTGCAAAGAGGAAATTGAACGGATCATCGACTACTTTTACGACAACATATATCCCCTGATTCCCTTCTACGACGAGATGAAGTGCCGGAACCGGACCAACCGGTTCTTTTCGTCGGGACTGGACGGATTCGACGATCCGATCGAGTTCCTGGGCTTTCTCTTTGCCATGATCCAGATCACCGTCTTTGCCTCGAGGATCAACTCGTTCCCCTACGACGACGGCGCCGTGCTCCACCCTCGCGTGCCCATCTGGACCAACTTTCTGGTCTTGTCCGAGTTTTGCCTGGGCAGAATCCACGCCATCAAGCAGTCTACCGTCACAAAGTTGATCCATTTACTGCTCCTGCGCTTCTGCTACATCTGCTCGCCCGAGGATGGCGACGGCGGCGACGGCGTCGACAAGTCCATCTTCACGTCGCTTATCATCACCGTTGCCGTATCAATGGGGGTGCACAGGGACCCCATCAACTCGGAAAAGGTGCTGGGAATGCGCCACATCAACTGGCGGAGGCTGTGGTTCTTCCTGATGGTGCTCGATCTGCTCAACGCTCTGAATCTCGGCCGGCCGCTGATCATTGGTGACGACTCGTTTGACGTGATGATGCCTGACGATCCCAAGTTCATGGACAATGTGCGTCCTGGCTTTTCTCCGCTGGAGCAGCGGATCCAGGATGGGCTCGGCCGCGTGTCCAAGGCAGTCATGTTTTGCCGCAAATGGTTCATGCTGCTGTTTATGCCGCAGTCAGACCCGGCTCCCGAAGACCTTGCTGCCGGACTGCAGGCCTGTCAGGAGTTTCTCCAGTCGTACCCGTCGATGGAGGCGCTCGTCGAAGGACAGCTGGGCATCAGAGACGAGGTCGGGCCGACGGTGCATTTCTACGAGACCAATGCCATCTTGCTTGTGTTGAGGCTGCAGACCAACATCATGGTCGCCGCCGTGCAGCTCAACGCGCCTTCGCGGGCCGAGATCGAGGTGCATTTCGACTTTCTGCACAAGATCTGCCAGTTTTCAAACTGGATCATCGGGTCGCCCCAGATGAAATGCTACCGCTGGTTTATGTGCTCGACGGTCACGCCGTCGTTGCTGAGGGGGACGCTCCTCATGGCGTGGCATATCCGAAAATACAACCTGCCGTTTATGGATATCTTTCTGGCCGACTTTGACCTCACCTACGCGACTCTGAGCGAGCTGGCTCCCGACTACTTTGCCGTGTGGAAGGCCTTGCTGATTCTCGACACCGTGCGGTCGCAGCTGCTCATGGTCCCGCAGGCCATCACCAACTTTCCGGTGTCGACGGTGCCGTCGATGGAACCGTCGCCGACGACGTCGTCTGTCCGCGATGAAAATGTCGCCCCTTCTCCCATGAACGGCGGCCCGTCGTGGCCAGACTGGGTCTCGGACGATGTCCTCTTTGTACAAATGTTGAACGACAACCCTCTTTATTCCGGCTTTTCCTATCCAGCCCGCGAGGCTGTATCTAATAAGGACCCCTGGGTTGATTTTTAACGGTCTGATAGACACGAGAACGCCCAAGGGGTACGCGGGGATACGCGGGGATCACGCGTTCTTCTACTGACGTCTGGAGTCATGGAACTCCTTTAGAATCACGAAAAATGCTAGAAATGATAATGACCCAAGAGATGAATGCTAGACCAATGGTTATACAGTAATAAAAGTAAATGCCTGGATCACGTCGTAGGAGAGTGAGACAAGTCTTGCAAATCACCAAGCTGCTTTGCCCTTGACGTCTGGTGTAGACCATAAGTCTCGTCGTTTGTCGTCCTTCTCGTCGTCTGCTCTTGTCGTCGTCTTGCCATCCTCTTCCCTCAGAAGAGCTGCGCTACCGCTACCGGTATTAGCCCTGCTACTCGTGTCAATCCCGGTTCCGACCTTACCAGCGGTCAATGCTTTCCTTACCAGAGATCCGAGAGCTCATGCGAGGTCTTGAAAAGACCTCCGACACTGAGAGTTTGGTGACGATTCTGACTCGACTCAAGCAGGAGGTCGAGCCGTCGGAGAAGTTGCTACGGGTAAGAGAGACCAGCGCGCGACGCTAACGGCAGGAAACCAAGCTGGGAATAAGCGTAAACAAGCTGAGGAGTAACCCGGATCCGCGGGTGTCGCAGCTGGTTAAAGAGACAATCAAGCTATGGAAGGACAAGGTGACGGCAGAGAAGAACCGGACGGGCGCGACTGCGAATCACCATCATCGTCCCCAGGCGCCTCCAGTCACTCAGCCCGAGAAGATGACGGAGACGCTGGTGGAAAAGACCCAGCAGGAGGCGCCCAAGGCGGTTCGCCACGGCCCGCGGTCGGCCAAGGCTGACGGCGTCAAGTGGGCGATCTACGACGACAAGGTGCGAAACAGCTGCATTGAGGTTACGTACAATGCGCTGTCGCTCGACAGCGACGCCACGCCTGACGAGATCTTGCGGGTGGCTATAGGGATAGAGAAGGCCGTGCACGGGGGAGAGAAGGGCACGAGTCCAGGGTACCGGACCAAGATGCGGTCGCTGGTGCTGAATTTAAAAGACAAAAACAACCCCGACCTGCGGGCGAACATGGTTGCCGGCCACATCACGCCCGCCCGGCTGTACACGATGAGTCCCCAGGAGATGGCGTCGGCGGAGCTCAAGAAGGAGATCGAGGCGCTCAGCGCGCAGAACCTGTTCAAGGCCCGCGGCGCCAAGGAGGAGCGGGCGGTGACGGACCGGTTTACGTGCGGCAAGTGCAAGCAAAAGAAGGTGTCGTACTACCAGATGCAGACCCGGTCGGCCGACGAGCCTCTGACGACGTTCTGCACGTGCGAGAACTGCGGCAACCGGTGGAAATTCTCATGATCTTGTATTTTACATAAACAATTCTAGTTGTACATGAAGCCTGCGTTTTTATACATGCTCAGCATCGGGTTGTCGCCACTCTTGGTCGTCGTCGCCTCGACGTCGGCCCACATCTTGAGAAACTCGGCGTGGTGGGAGATGGAGATGGACTTGCCGCAGATCTGCTCGTAGAGGAGCGCGGCGAGCGGAAAGTCGGTCGGGAAGAGAATGTCAAAGAAGCCCTGCTGGACCATGTAGGTCGACGTCGTGACCATGACGCCCTTGATCATGGTCTGCACGACCGGCGCGCAGTAGCCGGCGATGGGGTCGGGCAGCGTCGTAAAGTCGGCCGCCACCAGGTGGTGGTTTGGAAAGTAGTTTTTGAGCACGTGGAGGAACTGGAGATAGCGCGTGGGGATGAAGTCGGGCTTGGTCAGCTGGTGCGCAAACGGCAGGGCCGCCTTGATCTTCTTCCACAGGCGCAGCTCCTTGAGCGGATGGTTGCGGCCGTAGTCCCACAGCTTGTGGTCGATGAGCTGCTGACGAATGTTGAGGAACCGGGTCACCAGCGGATCCGAGATCGGCGTGAAGTACTCGTAAAAGTCCCCGTACTCGTTGATGAGCACGTAGCCCTGGAAAGGGGCGTCGGTGTTGATGTCGTACCGGATAACGTCGTGGGAGAAGTTGTCAAAGACCTCGAGCGTGACGAAGTAGCACGGCTCGAGCGTGAGGTCTTTCCAGTCAAAGATGCTTTTGTTGATGATCTGCACGTGGTCTTTATGCTTGGCTGCGCCCATTTCCGCCAGCCGGTCCTTCTGCTTGCTGGCCAGGTTGGAGCTGATCTCGATGATGTGGTAGCGGGTGCGCGAGTAGACGTCGGGCTGGTGCTCGCGCAGATAGTCGAGAATGTTCATCATCAGCACGCCGTTGCCTCCGCCCATCTCGTATATCTGCAGGTCGTGGTACGGATAGTGGTTCAGCTTGTAGTTTGAGCATACATAGTGGCCAATGCTCTCTCCGTAGTGGGGCTGTGGTCAGCAAACCCGGCGCTGGTCTCACCTTGAACAGTTCGACGGGCGTGTGCCACAGCTGGGTCTCCAAGCTCTCGTGGTCGCCTTGCTCGAGTCGCTGGCGCTGCTTTCGGTAGATCTTTGTCCACTCGTTGATGAAGTCCTCCTCGTCTCCCATTGCCTGGTACTGGAAGCTCTGCTCGGGCGAGAAAATGAGCGCCTGCTTGGAAAAGTAGCCGTAGTTTGGGTTGTAGAGGGAATCTAAGGCTTAGCACGTTCGTAGCGTCGCCTACCATCGATAAACTCTCGCGATAACATCTTGACCTGCCTTGGCCGCTCGACCTCCTTCTTCAGTCGCGACGCATGCGTCAACGGGACGCGATTGAACGCAGAGCTGTCTCCGCGGTCGCTGCGGTAGATGTAGGTCGTTGGCCGGATAGAATAATCGTGCTCAGGCAGACCGGCCTTAGGGCCGGGGGCGGTTTCCGCAGCGAGCTTGGCTGGGACGGCGGCTTTAGGAGCGCGGATCCTCCGGAAATCCACGTATCCCCGCCGTGAGATGTAAGGGATCCGTGGGAGTCGCATGCGTGAGTGATCGTAGCGGTCTGGCAAGGGACGTCTGGCGATACAGAGGACAGCCTTAACCCCAGCTATTAGCCGCTGTTCCAGGGTATGTAGGACCACCAGCGTTGTGCGCCAGTGGCTACACCTACGTGGATCAATAGACTGGATACTAGACTGGATACTAGACTGGATACTAGACTGGATACGTTTACTGAGCGCCAGTGGCTACACCTACATGGATCAATAGACTGGATAGTAGACTGGATACGGTTATTGAGCGCCAGTGGCTACAAGTATGGATCAGCTTACTTGTGGCTCCACAAAACAACTTACCGGGACACCGAGTGGATACGTACTACGGCCGACTTGCGCTATACTTTCACTGTCCTACTGTGACCATATCGTTTATTGTATACATTAGCACTCGCCTAGAGCAACTCGCCCAAGATCTCACCGGGAACGTGCCCTTTGTACTCAATCGCCTCCTTGACCGACTCGGCAATGACCTTGACCGAAAAGTCGATCTCCTCCTTGGAAATGACCAGCGGGGGCCCGATGCGGATGCGCACCGCCGAGCAGTGGGGTACGACGCCCTTGAAGCACATGATGGCGGCCACCCGGCGCGCGGTGATGGGCGCGTCGGCCTCAAACACCACCGAGATGAACAGCCCGATCTGCGCAATCTCCTGGACGTAGGGCAGGTGCAGCGCGCGCAGCGCGTCGCCAAAGTACTTGCCCTTGACGTCGGCCTGGCTGATCAGGTCGTCCTCGACCAGCACGTCGTAGGCGGTGATGGCGGCCGCGCACGCGGGGGGCGTGGCCGCGTACGTCGACCCGATCTCGTAGTACTTGAGCGCGTTCATGGTCTCGTTCATGCCAAACACGGCCGACAGGGGGTAGAAGCCGCCGGTGATGGCCTTGCCGACGCAGACCAGGTCGGGCTTGACGTCGTCGCCGTCCATCATGTACGAGAAGAACTTGCCGGTGCGCCCGTAGCCGGCCTGGATCTCGTCGCAGATGAAGAGGACGTTGTACTTGGTGCAGAGCTCGCGGCACTTGCGGATGTAGCCCGGCGGGGGGATGATGACGCCGGCCGCGCCCTGGACGCCCTCGATCATGAAGCCGGCAATGCTAGGGCCGTCCTTCTTGAAGGCCTCCTCGAGGTCGTCGGTGTTGCCAAAGCGCACGTAGACGCCCGACGGCGACACGGGCCCGACGCCCGGGATCCACGAGCCCATGGCGCGGGCCCGGCGCTCGGGCGCAAGCGACATGGTCGAGATGGTGAGCCCGTGGTAGCAGTGCTCGGTGGTGAGGATGAACGAGTCGCCCTCGGGGATGGCCTTGTGGTCGGTGCCCCAGCGGCGGGCGATCTTGATGGCCGAGTCGTTGGCCTCCGAGCCCGAGGTCATGGTGATCATCTTGTCGAAGCCAAACGCGGTGCAGAGCTTCTCGGCCATGGCCGGGTAGCAGTCGTTGATGACGGAGTTGCAGGCGAGCGCGCGGGTCTGGATCTCCTTGCAGACGGCGGCGGCGATGCGCTCCTCGCCGTGGCCCTGGTTGACGACCGACATCGAGCCCGAGAGGTCGATGTACTCCTTGCCGTCGACGTCGAAGAGCTTGGCGCCCTTGGTGCGCGCGATGGCGACCGGGAAGGGCGTGAGCCCGCCGGCGATGAACTTCTTTTGCTCCTGGCAGAGCTTTAGCGTCGCGGGACTGAGGCTGTAGTCGGTGCCGGTCATTGTGCTCGCCAGCTGCCCAGGCGGCCATGGACTTATATGAACCGATCGCCGTCAGCTGTCAATGTTGGTGCTGCGGCGTGGATGTGGAGATAGTAGCGGTTGGAGGGCTCAATGGGGAAGGGCGGCGCCGAGGACATCGCAGGACGCAGGAGCCGAGGGTTGAGCCGAGGGGTGACACCGAGGGGTGGAACCTATGGCGAGGAGAGTCCTAATTAGTGAGATGCTATTGCTGATCGGACGCGCGAGTGTGGTAGGTTCTGGCTTGGGAACTGGCATTGTAGTCATCGAGTAGGTCCCGCATGTTTGTACAGAGCCTCGAGAGTAGAGTCGTGGTTGGGACCATACTGTTGTGCATTGATCCAGTTCCACTCGTGGTACAGCAGGTGGTACAGTTCGCCTGGCACAATAAGCGAGCTTCTTGCGTGGGCATACCGTGTATCCTTTTAGATGGCTATTTGAATTTGGACTGGATATTAAGATTGTGCGCGGTGTAATTATCTCGTCGTCGTTGACAAGCACAACTATCTTTGCGACTGCCTACTAGGAAGCTGTTCTTTTCCTCAACCAACTATTAATCAATGAATACTTCACCCAAACAATAGCATCTGTATGTCAGGCAAGCGTAAGTGGGCAGTAGATGTTCCGGGTAGAGACGTGCCTTTTGACCTGTCCGAGACCATATCCACTTTGGTAATATGTAACAGATCAGCTCCAACTTGATCAACTCTCGTTATCTTGGTGATTAGAACTTCTCGTAATATACTGTGTTTTACCCTAGGGACAACTTTACATCTTCGTCTTAGTTGGAGGACACCCAAGGAAAAGTCTTTACGTTTTCTATTTGAAACTGACCAACGTCTAGAACCTATATCTCAAGACGCTATGATACGACTACCTAACTAGATAAGGCGTCGCCTCTGCATCCTTGGGTGTTCAGGCGACGCCTTAATGATAGAGACTAGCTATTATAAAAAGGCAGAACCACAGCAGCTCGACATTCAAAATGGTCTACTTTTTTGAGCATCTTTCCAATTCTTCTGTTTCTTCTTTCGACTTGTCTTGTTTCGGTGCTTTCACTGAGGAGCCCATTGATAAGCAGGCCGCTGAGAGCAACTTTGATCCTCTCAAACTCGACATGGACGAGCTTAACCTTGAGAGCATTTTTACTGATCTAGACTACGACTCGGCGCAAATGGAAGAACCAGCCGAAAACAATCAGCCCCAGCTCGACAGAGACGTGTGGTATGAACTCGACCACATTCGAATGCTGCAAAAAGTCTGGGGTGTCTCTACTGGCTGCTCTCCATGCAACGACATCTGGTCCTGGACTTGCAACGGCGCGACCAAGGCGGGCGAGGCGACTCCCGAGGACACTCTGGGCGGGCATACTGACTGTAAGGCGGATCTGATTACTCCTGCCTTGCACTCTAATTTGTGTCAAGAGATTGCTGTATAAAGATAATTTCAGTTGAACCCGACTTTCGTAGCGACCTGTAGCGGTTACAAATTACCAAACAGGAAACGCACAAGGCCAAAAGTTGGACTAGACGAACGATTCTGCTATGGCGAGCATACACTAGGCGTTCGCACGGCAATAGCGGGTTGGCACAAGGTGTCGTCGTTCCATTCCAACATTAGAGCCACCGGAACAAGTCGTGGCGAGTTTGCGCGCGTCATTGTGGCGAACCAAAGCTGGCCCACTTTTAACTCTAGAGAGTGGGCACGGTGTTCACATTCACAAGGACGCTGTGACGGTCAAAGCAAATCTGCGACCGCAAACACAGCACCATCTATATCTTGGTGCAGTAATAGTTGTATATTAAATACAGCAACTACGAGTATCCTCTTTATCCTGACCTAATATCACATCAATACTCAACCCACCATACACTGCACTGGTATCTCATTCACACAACATCCGTTGAACACCTGACTCTTTCCACCCACGCACCGTTCGCGTTATCATACCTCTCGATACATGACGTTGACATCAAGTGCCCATCCCTCTATGCCTTCTGCTAAACATCATAGCGCTCTTCCCAAACACCCTACTTACAACTACACTTTGCTCCACGCTCAACTCACTCCCTCTCCCCCCTCCCACCCCGCCAATCAGACATGATGTAATACCGACGATGTGACAACCGATCTCTCACACGCAACCGCCCTTCTACTGGGATGTATCGTTACGCACGACCGCTTGCTCGACTCAACCGACCACTCTTGCAAAGAACCATGAAAGTTGTTTCGATTCCCATGTGGTGGGGCACCGGCGACAACTACTCGTATGTGATTTCCGACACCAGCACCAACGAGGCCGTCGTCATTGACCCCGCCGAACCGCGACCGTGAGCATGCTGCCCATCCTCGCTAACGACTAGGGTCCTCAGTCGGCTCACCGAGCTCGAAGAGTCTGGACTCAAGCTCACTGCCATCATCAACACGCACCACCACCACGACCACTCGGGAGGAAACCAGAAGCTCCACGCAGCCTACCCTGAGCTCCCCATCATCGCTGGCAGAGACAGCCCGCTCGTGAGCCGGACGCCAGGCCACGAGGAGGAGTGGAAACTGGGCAAGGATATCACCATCCGAGCCCTCCACACCCCTTGCCACACGCAGGACTCGATCTGCTACGAGTTTGTCGACGCTGCCGACGGCACTCGCGCCGTCTTCACCGGGGACACGCTCTTCATCGCTGGCTGCGGCCGTTTCTTCGAGGGCACGCCCCACGAGATGGACCGCGCGCTGAATAGGACCCTGGCGGCCCTGCCCAACGACACGAAGGTCTATCCTGGCCACGAATACACAAAGGGCAACGTGCGCTTCGCCAAGACGGTCCTCGACAATGCCGCGCTGGCCAAGCTCGACCACTACGCAAACTCGCACGCCTACACCACCGGGGTGTTTACGATCGGCGACGAAAAGGCCCACAACCCGTTTATGCGCCTCGACGACCCTGCGCTCCAGGCGCGCCTGGGTCTCAGCGACCGCACCGAAATCATGGGCAGACTGCGCGAGCTTAAAAACTCAATGTAGCGATCGCGGTGACTTCTACAGGCTCCACATGTACAAAGTGCCGTTTGCAGCAAACTTTTGACAATCTATTACCTATCATGTATAACAACGCCCAAAAAAATGCCAAAAGACAATAAACAAGAACGTAAAGCAAAAAACAAGAAAACATAGACCCACAGAGCAGCTAGTAGTAGTCTTTCTCAGTGGGATGGGTCGGCGCTGCGCTATAGCCACTTCGGTACCTCTGGTACCGGTCAATCGCCACAAACAGCAGCGTCATGAGGATGGTCAGCCCGACAGCAATGGCCAGGCCTATCAGGACGATGAAACCCCGGTCGATGTAGTGCTTTTCCTTGCGACCAGCGGCGGTGGCCGTCGCTGAAGGAGTGCCAGTAGCGGTGGATGAGGGAAGCAAAGACGTGGTCGACGTTGGCGTCGAGACGGTTTCGTTGCGGTAGTCCCAGCTGATCTGGATCGAGCTGGCTGACGACGACAAGGACGCCGGGGAGCCATCGCCATTCGAGGCAACCAGAACGGGTACCCACTCTGACGTCGTGCCGTTGAAAACGGCCATCGACACAGCGCCTTCACCGAGCACGAGGTTTCCCGAGGCAATCAGAGAAGGCGACAAAGTGGCGCGCTTGACGTTGGCCGCGGAGGACTCGGGAATGTACTGGATAGAGGAGATCGTCGTTTGGTCCCCAAGCTCAGCGCCAAGGGAGTTCCACGACGAGTCGTGCCACGAGTATACAAACGACGAGCCATTGGAACGAGTGCCAGAGGCCACAAACGATACTGGATCAATTCCAGTAAGAACCAGCTGGGACACAGCTCCAGGTAGGCTCTCGTGCGAGCTCCCTACATCGGAAAAGTTGCCTCTGACAACATCGAGCAGACCCACATACGAAGCGTCTTGGCCAGATGTGACATTTCCTGCCACAACCACGTCTATCGACGACACAAAGGCCAGGCAAGAGACGTTTCCTTGCAGACCAAAGCTCGTCCATCCCGAGCTGTTGTACAGGGCGACGCTGGAGTTGCTAAGCACGCCGCCAGCAACGACATCAGTGCTAAAAGGACGAGGCGCAAGAGCATAGACAGAACCTGGAGTTAGAACATGTAAATATCTATCTTACCTTCAAGTGGATCAATATCAGACGCCTGGCTGGTGTTGAGATTGATGGAAAAGACGTTGCCAATCTCGCTAGAGTCGACTGTGCCAGAAAGCTGCCCGCCTGCGTACAAGATGCCGTCTCGCTGGGCCAACGTGTAGACCTTGCTTGACGAGTCTAGGTTGTAATTGGACACCGAGACGACAGAGCCGTTGCCGACCAGTACGAGGGACTGGTAGTCACCCGAGAAGTCGCCGCCAAAGGCCAAAATGGGCCCTTGGCTGCTATTGGCGTACAGAGTACTGTAGAGCGTGGCGTTTTCAGGCAACGCGATCGACAGAGAGGAGAAAGTGCCGTTGGGGTTCAGAATTGCAGGCCCTCGCGTGCTGTTGGCATCATACAACAGTCGTCCCGCCAGGATGTCTTGGCCGTCAACACTGACACTTGACCGCACCCGTCCGTCAATCGACGGCAGCGAACCGAGATCAGAGTACCAGGTCTGATAGGCGGGCACCCACACGGCGATGCCATCCGAGGTCGACGAGTCGTTATAGGGCAAGATGACATCGGCACCCGAGAATGAGTAGACCAGTTCGTTCGTGCCGTTAAGAGACATGTTCCAAGAGGCAATGTTGGTCACCGTTCCATTCAGCCCGGACTCAAGTTGGTGCCATCGCCCAGTGTAGAGCGCAATCGCGTTCAGTGTCGTATCATTAGTGCCACCAAATCCTCCGCCAACAAGCAGGCCTTCGTCGGCAGCGTAGATATCATAGACTGTTCCATCCAGCCCGCCATCGAGATCATCTAGCGAGCTTGACAGCGCCAAGATGTTGGAGTAAGAGCCAGAGAAAGAGCCACCGAGATATAGAGTGTCGTTATCGACCTCCAAGGCGCGAACAATAGCTCTGTCATCGAAATGATAACCCAGCGAGTTAATGGACGTATTACCAACAGGAGTGGTCGCATTGGAAGTGAAATTAGCAGGCGAATACTCAAAGACGCCATTGAAGGTGAAATTCGTCGACGAAGAAAGCGACGAGTTGTCAAGATCAACTGCCGTCAGGACCAGTCGCACACTGAGCCCAACCATCTCGAGGGGGAAGATTTGTTGCGCGACAGGCGCAATCTGGACATAAGGTGTGAATGACCCGTGAGCTTGGTCGACATGGCCCTGATAAATCATGTCGTACTTTAGATACTCGTTGGTCTGATAGATTTCCTGATAGGACGGGTCAGACTCGGCGTCGAATCCCATCGACACGTTCACCAAGCCGCGATACTGGCACGATCCGGTGTCGACACACCCTGGCGTATACAAGAGCACGGTGTAGTTGCCATCGACGGGCACGTTGGGATAGAACTTGATCACTGTGTCCTCGTTGTAGTAGTCAATGAAGGTCGACAGGTACTTGTTGCCGTCTGACGACTCCGCAGTCCAGTTGCCACTGGTAGACGCCGACGAGCTATTCGACACTGAACAGGAAGAGGGCACATTGTACGAGTTGTCGGCGTAGGTGACAATGTCAGACTGATACAGCTCGAGGCCGCTCAGTCCTGCTCCCTCGCCGTGGTACCCGAAAAACTCAATGGTAAAGCCTTGCATGTCGATTTCATTGACAAACGTAAAGTCCACCGGTTCCGACGAGTTGGACAAGCTGCACCAGGCGTCGCACGCGACCTCGTCGCCATCCGAGTCTGTGTAGGTAAAGTTCATAATGCCATTTTGGGGATAGGAGACAAAGCGCCACGTTTCAGCTTTGAACTGGTCGACGACCGAGTTTGTCAGCCGGAGTTTGTTTGGCCGCACTGTATAGGGAAGACGCAAGGACAAGGAGTTACCCGAATTAGCTGGCTCCATTGCCCAAGTGGCATCAGACGAAGGACAAAAGATGGCCGAGGGATCAGAGTACTGCGAGTCGGAGGAGCTTCCAACCGCGGATATGTTGGCCGATGCAAAGTTGATTAGCGTCACAAACTCTTCCAGGAGTTCGGGAGACGTGCTCGAAAGCGATTTATTGGACGTCAGCGAATACTGCTTGCCGAGGGCGGAGAAGTTGCCAGCAAACACAATGGAGTCGTTGAAGGACGTGATAGAGAGAATGGGGCCATTGAAGCCGTCAAAAGGGAGGGAAGTGATGATGTCGGACGAGACGTTGTACAGACCAGCATTAGACAAGTCGCGCGATGAGAAGTCGCCTCCAAAATAAACGACACCGTTGGTCGGGTCGCAGTAGAGGCAGGTGACATTAGAGAGTTGCAGGGAGGAGTTTGCTATAGGCGAGATCTCTCCAGACTGGAGATCCAAAACGGCCAAGCCAGCGGCCTGAATCGAACCAATCTGGGTAAAGTTGCCTGCCAGGTAAAGAGAAGTATCCAAAACACACAAGTCCGCGATCACGCCGTCAGTTTTGTTGCCATTCAGAGCGAATGTAGGATCCCCATAGATGATATTGTCGTGGTCGCTTTCGAAATTGTCTATAGACAGCAAAGTATCAGTCGTGGCCAGTGAGACTGATGAATATGAGCCGGCAAGCGCTATTTCCCCCACCGACGATAGATCAAAATCGAAACTCTGCGCTGCACATCTCTCTAGAAAGAGAAGACCGCAAAGGACAAGGCCAGTAAAAGCCTTTAGACCCATGCAAAGAGCTTATGCTAATGATAGACGTCTTGCACAGTTAGACTAGTAAGAAAGACAAGAAATACCTTGAACAAAAGGGCCGCCTGCTGCAGATGGAAAAAGAGCGTCCAGTGACGAGTAACGGCAGACAAAAGACAACAAACCGCTGCAAAGAACGCAGGAGGAGACGATTGAATGCAACCACAGCACAGACTTCTGCGATAGTAGAGCGACCTGTGAAGCCAATCGGAGAGGAGAGTGACTGTCAAGAGAAGAAAGAAACGCAGATAGGAAAAGTGAGGAAAAAGTGGTGAGGAGGTTGGAGCAGTTGGCAGGGCAACGAGGCGAAAACAATGAGCAAGTGTAGCAGTGTAGCACATGTAGCTTCATTTGACACCAGCCCTGACACAGAGGAGGAAGCTTACTGAGAGGCAGCTTGCGAGTGACGATACGATTCTGTAGGGTATGACGGTTGGACATACGAATGAGTGTTAGAACCACAACAGCGGAGTCGCTGTTGCCCAGCTGTGCTAGGCCAAAAGCTTAGTAAGACTCAAAGATAAGCGAGAAGACAGACGTAGAGGCCGTCTTTTTGTCACAAATGTCATTTACCGGATTAGGATGGAGAATAAGTAGAAATAACAGGGTATCGTTACAGCTTAGCCATGTTAGTCTCTGGACGCAAGCATCTTTAGCTTCAAACTCGAGTAATATCCGGGGTGAACTTGCCAATTATTAACTCCACTGTAAAACAAATAAACTAGTTGAAAAATACCCCTATTTCAACCGAGAAAGTTCCTCTAAAACGCTTATCTTCTTGACTCCCCACAAACGTCCCGTTCAAACTCTCAGATCGACCAATTGAACTTATCAACTGCAACCCTAGTATAAAACTAAACCAGACAATACAATCAACCCCAGCAGCCTCGATGTAGATCACTTCTGGGACGATAAGCATCGGGTTTGTTTACTGTATCAGCTGGTCACCACAGCAACTCCTCAAACATTAACCGACGTAAACACACTCTCTCCGTCATGTCTTTGGACGACAATGCCGCCGAGTATTCGTTTGCGAATAACTTTTGGGTATGCTTGGTCGAGAATGGAGCTAACTAGGCAGAGCCAAGATGACTCAGGCCTCACTACGTTGATCAACCGCATGCACGACGCAAAACAGACCTGCGAAGAAGTGAAACATTTTTACAAGGAGCGGTAAGTGAGACGTTGAGGAGGGCTTTGCAAGGCAGTGTGATGATATACTCAGTATACGTCGGGTGTATCTTCAGATCTAATTATAGACTCTCGATCGAGGAAGAGTATTCGAAGCGAATGCTGGCCTTGTCTCGGAAACCGCTCGGGAGTAGTGAGACAGGGACGCTCAAATCGTCTTTGGAAGTCGTGCGACAGGAAACAGAAGCCATGGGGAAGGCCCATTCCAAGGTTACGAGCCAGCTGCGGCAGGATCTCGACGCTCCTTTATCGACGTTTGCCTCGAGCATTCGAGAGCGGCGAAAGACGTCGGAAATGACAATCGAGCGCTTGGCAAAGGCTCGGGCTCAGCACTATGCGAACCTCGCCAAAGCCCAAGAACGCTACGAGGCCGAGTGCTACAAGATCAAGACATGCCTGGCCCAAGACAATCTGCTGGTGGGACGGGAGAAAGACAAAAACAGAGTGCGCATGGAACGGCTGACGAGCTCGCTGAGTATCAGCCGCCGCGAGTACCAGAACGCCCTGAGAACGCTGGCAGAGACGGTCGATCGGTGGAAGACGGAATGGAAGCTGTGCTGCGATAAGTTCCAGGACCTCGAGGAGGAGAGAATCGATTTCCTGAAGTCAAGCCTCTGGACTTATACCAATGTGTGCAGTATAGCGTGTGTAGCTGACGACGAAAGCTGCGAGAACATCCGCTTGGGACTCGAGAAATGCTCAGTCAACGCAGATATTCGAGCGTTTGTGTCTCAAAAGGCTACCGGCCACACGATTCCTGAGGCTCCTGCCTATGTCAATTACGAGCAGGGCGACCACGAGCGCTCTCCTCAAGGGGAACCGGCCAGGTTTGCCAGGAAACCTGCTCAGATCCACACGTTTGGCGATGAGAATGATCACAATCTCGATATAATTGAACCTGAAATCGAGCCATTGCCGCGGAGAGACTCAGATATCCACCCTGCCTCGACCTACTCTCAGCCCATGTCTCACCACTCGTCAAGTATGCTAGCCGACAAGGCAGCGTCTCGCCATCAATCTGCGCATCTGCCTGACCAGCTTGCCCTCTCTCTTTCGCGCCACCAGTCTGACCTCTTGTCGGAACACCGCTCTGTCTCGCCCCAACACAACGCGGGCCTTGCTATAGACCACGGATCTTCTCCTCTCACCCGCGAAGCTCTCGATGCCCTGCACAGAAGCACAAGCTCACTACTGGACAGGCCGCAGCCGTCGTTCAACTACGGAGTGAAAGCTGACTCGCAGTCGTCGGCGTCTTCTCCCCGAAAAGACGTCGCTGCCTTCTCTCCCAACCGTCTCTCGCTCGAGTCGTCGATCTACTCTGACCCGACCACGGTGTCTGGCTCTGATGGACGGTCCAAGAGCCCCATCAAGGGTTTTGCGGCCCACCTGCGCCAGAACAGCTTCCGCAGGGACGCTGAAGAGCCCTGTCGAGCTCCCTCGCCGTCAAAGAGCATGCCCTTTCTGCGCTCGCGGTCCAGACTGGCTGAGGTGCGGCCCAAAGAGGTGCAGCCACCCCAGGTTATCAAGAATAGTCGCTCAGCGGGAACCTTTGCCCCGTCTGGCGGCGATCCTCTAGAAGATGCCCTACGAGCCTTGCGAGACAGCGTGGACGAGCGTCCTAATCTCACGGTCGACACAACTTTTACTGCGCCCAAAGCGTCTGTCAAGCCCCAGCCGGTCAAGATGCGCAGCCAGGACGCTGCATTCATGAACAAGAGCTCGTCCCACAATGCAATTCGCCCTAAATCGATGCTTCTCGAGGAAGTCGAGCAGCCTGTCCCGCGTGGGTTTAGCAAGGCAGCCAGGGGCGAGGACGAGTACAGACGAGGCCGTGCCAGGGATCAGTACGGCATTGCGGTGACTACAGACCACGGGGCCGCCAAAGAGGCCATGAAACGAAGCCGGTCTGCTGGCGGACTTCCACGAATGGCCTCAGACGGGCGGCCGATCATTGGCCATGCGCGCGCGCTGTACGACTACCGGGCGGCAATCCCCGAGGAGATTGGGTTCAGACGAGGAGACTATTTAAGTATTATACATAAGCAGGAGGACGGCTGGTGGGAGGCGGAGATCGTTGGACGGACGGGTATTGGACTTGCGCCAAGCAATTTTTGTCGGATGTTGTAATTATGAATGTGATATATTGACAGACTGTTCATTTTCAAGGTTGCCCTCGGTGACTCGGGCCATCTCTTCCTGGACCTTGGGCGACGGGACAGGAGAGGCCAGTGGTGGCGTAGCGACGGCGGCAGTAGAGTCTTTGGGAGAGGATGCCAACGACTGGGATGCGGGGGTATCGCCAGCACTAATGGATTTCTCTCTCGGAGCGGGCGACGGCTGGCGAGAGAGGGGAGTGGCGGGTGTTTCGCTCGAGACGGTCGACGACGGCTCTGCGGTCAGTCGGTACCTGTTATCGCCCACCCGTGTATCATAGAGTTCCGCCAGTACATTGGTGGCATCCTTCAGGTCTCTGTGTGATACACCAACGGACTTGTACCAAGGCAGGCCATCGACCAGAGGGATCTGGGCCTTACAGAAGACCAGCGCATAGTACAGGGCTCCACCAGCAATAACCTTGGGGGGAAACCGTAGACAGAGGACTGAGCGCGACGAGTCATTGAGGAAAGCCCAAGCCTTCTTGCACAGGGCGGTATTGGGAGTGAGATGGAACGATTTCAGAAAGGACGACAGGAACGAGTAAGGGGAGGGCACGTCGAGGTCAAAACAGATGGCTTCGAGAACAAGCTCTTCATTGTAGAGAATGGTATCGCGCCAGCGCCAGTACTCTTTTGCCATTTCGTCTATAACCAGCTGGTCGTTCTTCTGGGCGACCCTCGCGCAGATGGGGACCAGCTGTTTCAGCCGTCGCGTGGTCTCTTCGATCTTGCACGCCAAAAACAAACACGTCGCCCCAATGTCATAGTAGTGGTACGATTTCAGACTGAACCGCATGTAGAAGCGATGAAGAAGCGTCGTGGCAGCATACAGGGTCCCATGAGGAAGCTGCAGCTGCAGACCGACCTGGATAATGAAGTTGGCGCCTTTAGACCGCAGGATGATCTCGTCCTTGAACGTCATTTTGTCCTTTTCGCTCCCTGTCTGGCGGATCTCCGTCGCTGAGTAGAGCCAAGTGTTGGACGGCCTCGACACGCCTCCCTTGCCCTCGAAGAAACTCCCTCCACCAGGCGATCCTTGGGGCTTCTGGTGCTCCAGGATGCCCTGGTACGATTTGGGCTGATCAGCAGGCGGGATCGGGAGAGGGGTCCCTGAGAGCATGGTGAGTGAGGAGTCTTGGTGATCGCGTAGGGTGGGAATAGCGCCAGGCGAGGACGTTACGTAGCAACGGTATCATCCTCCGCTACATAAACTAATGAAAAGACGTATATTTACAGGTGTCTGTTACATGATTTTGGTGAAATGCTGAGCCTGCTCGGCACCCGCGCACTCAGAGCTCGTTCAGCACCTCGTCTCGCCCCCTACTGGTGAGTTCAAGGCGAGAGATGTAGTCGTCTCGGTTGATGTAGGCCCCAGACAGTTTACGGGCGCCCGTAAAGGCAGTGCGTCCGTGCAAGACGCGCCAGTTGTCGATGATTACCGCTTGACCCGGCTGCAGCTGAAGACGGAGCTCAAGCTCAGGGCGGTGGAGGATATCGTACCAGAGCCTCATTGCGTCGTAGAACGCGGCCACCTCGTCTGGATCGGACCACTTGTTCATGGGAGACCGGTCGTTGTTGTTCCATCGGATCTGCAGAACCTGGTGAGTGACGGGGTCGTGGCGGATGATGGGGGATGGGAACGACGGCCTGATGCACACGTCGTCGTTGCCGGCACTATGAGCCTGGATCTTGACGCTGCTGAGAAGCCGGTACGCGTCTTCGTTCTCTTCCAACAGCAACCTCGCAGCCTTGAACCCATCGACCAGAAGCGTCTCGCCTCCATGTCCTTCATGGTGCAGCATGTGGAAGAGCTGTAGCCCGGGCGGGTCAGAAAAGTAGGTGCCGTCCGTGTGCAGGTCCAGCGCAATGTCAGTATAAGCCGTGTCCTTCTTATCCATATTCGCTTCTAGAGTCCAGAAGCCGCCATAGTGGGTGTTTCTGATAAACGCGATCCGCTCAGCCAGCCGCTCAGTGTCCTCAGCCGTGGGCGGAACACCGTCGACAAACGCAATCCCGTACTTTTGCACGTTGGCCAGCCAGTCAGACACGCCCGCATCGCTGTCCATAACCTTGACAAAATCCACAGTGGGCAGGTTGTCAACGATCTCGCTGCCCCACAGCGCTCGTCTGATCTTAGCCCAGCATCGACGTCTACTTACTGTCCCGCTCCATTTTCTTCCATGACTGGGCTATACGAGTGATTATAGAGCCAGTTCCACGAGAATACGCTGGTGTGTTTATCCTGCTTCCCTATCAATTAGACCATCCAAATCTAGCACCCACAGTGAATAGTCAAATAGTCGTCGCTGGCCTCGACACTCTCTGGCTTGATGTCCTTTGGAATCTGGCGTTAGACATATTTGCCAAACACTCACATCAAAAGTATTAATCATTCGTTGCTTGGTAGTCTCATGAAAGCACGCTGGGCATTGGCACGAATCTCGCAGCCAGATGTGATGGAAAAACGAGGTCCTGCCGTCTTTCCAAGGAACATAAAGCTTGTTGTCGTCAAATGACACTTTGTGGTATGGAGAGTGGATCGTTTTAGGAGACGGGGTCGGAGGACGGTCATGGACAAGCTGTGGTCAGCACAAATAGTGGTATACGCAGAGAAGCATGGCATTAACACCAGCAGCATGGCATTAACTCCAGTAGCATGGAATTATAACACCAGCAACATGGCATTAACCCCAGCAGCATGGCATTATAACACCAACATGCCAAGCGCAGTGTCGCAACGGAACTCACTGAAGCTAGTTGACGTGAAGCAGACCGGAGAGAGGATCGGAGGTCGAGAGGTTGGGATCGAAGGAGCCTAGAGATCGTGGCGATCCTAGAGAACCTCGAGAGCCTAAGGTCAGCGTGGAAAATCGAAAACATACCTCTGGAGACCGATCTTGTGCCAGAATTTCGACGTCGAAGTCATCAAGATGTGGGGTGAAACTTGGTATCACTGTATCGTTGAAAAGTTCTAATCGTGCGACTCCCAACTGGGCAGAAAAGATCAAAGGAATATACAAGTTAAAGCTACTAGGTTGAGTCGAGTACAGAACGCGGTGCGCGTACTTGATTGGTGGCTGCTTACAGTCTGTGAGGACACACTGCCTCACAGATATGGAGTATCAGCAGAGAAGCACGATACCTTTGAAAGAAGCTGGGTTGATAGCGATGGTAAATATGATACTACACTGCATATCTGTAGCTCACGTATTATGAGTCCTCTCAATAAAGTCAACTGTCCAGGAAGAATATGATCACCGCAACTCCGACGTGACATTGGCGTGTGTCCTTAAAACCGGTAAATCAGTCGTAATCGTAATATCACTGCATGACAGTCAATTGAAATGGACGTGCAAGAAACGCTGATCATATATAGCAGCCTTCATAATGGCACTCTGCACTCTGCACTATACTGTAACTTCCGCCATGAAACACTACACTCGTAGCACATATATATGCAAGTACCGAATCTACTCGTGATATTGAATCTTACCCTGATATTGCGAGCCCCCGAGCGCAAACGGCGGTCGATTGCCAGGCAGGCAGTAACAGAATGTGTTACCGAAAGATCAGTATCATCCATATTCACACGTGGTGGCTTCAACGCTAGGATGGAGGAGGACTTGGAAGAAGGTGCTAATTCAGACCAAGTCACTGCCGAAGTCGATTTATCAGTGATCAGACGGCCGCCCTATGAGAAACTGGTGCCTCCACTCAACTTTTGCCCTGTGGAAGTCGGCCTGTACCGCAGCGGGCAACCTGCGCCGGTCAGCTTTCCTTTCCTGAAAAGCCTGAATCTGCATACCATTGTCTGGCTTGATGTGGAAGATCCGGCAGAGGCCTTGCTGGGCTTTGCGGACGATAACGATATCACCATCCACCATCTCGGGCTGGCGACCGAGAACGCAAACCCATGGGACCAGCTGACTGAGGATACCATCAAAGAAGCCATCAATCTCATTGTCGACAAGCGGAACCACCCCACTTTGGTCTGTTGCGGCATGGGGCGCCATCGGACGGGGGCAGTCATCGGATGCCTTCGTCGCTTACAACGGTGGAATCTGGCTAGGTAGGCTCTTGTTTAAACGAGGCTAATCTAGTGTATCTGAGGAATATAGACGGTTTGCTGGATCGAAAGGACGCGTCTTGATCGAGCTACACATAGAGGTAAGATAGGTTAACGGGTTACCCTCTAACCGCAGTCATTTGATTCTTCTTCCATCAAGGTGGATTTACAAAATGCGCCGTTCTGGCTCTTATGATCTAGTGTCATGCCTGTTGGCGGTTCCTATTGTACAATACTGCGATAATCTCATCTGCCGCGCGAGCAATAGCTCGACATAAATAGGCCTGAGAATCACTCTTTCAACAGCTTCAGAGACAAGGCCTCCAAGTCTTCTAGATCGTCTTGGACCTTGACTTTCTTGGTCTGCCGCTCATCGTCATCCTCCTCATTTCCGTCATGCTCAAGTTGTTGTAATAGTCGGGCGTTGTATTCATCATTATTATCTTGTTCATACTCATCTTCCTCGTCGTTTGATTGCTGTCGCTGCCGTAGCTTCTTCTCCATGCGCTTGCGTTTGGCAACAGCCTTGTCCTCCTTGTCGGCGTGCATCATGTTCTGGGCCTCCTCAGTCAGGAATTTGGCGATCTGGTCGGCTGGCTTGCCGGCCTTCTCGAATCCTTCCAGGTCCTCAAACTCGTAGATAGCGTGAGGCTTGCCCTCATCGTCGTAGATCAGCTTCGTGGGGTTGCCTCGATACTTGGACATGGCTTTCTTGGACAAGGCCATCTTGGCTTTGCGTTTGGAAACAGGCTCCTGGGCATCGTCGTGCTCGTCATCCAAACCGTGGTCTGCCCGCTTCAGCTGAACAAAATCGTCCTCGTCGGCTTCGTCCATCACCTTATCATGGTCAATAAGCTTTGAATAATGCTCGGAGAGAATGTTTTGGTTTCGCCGCTCAAACATTCGGTCGTACTTGGTCCGCACAGGCTTGTCTTTCACCTCATTCTCTTCATTCACCAACTTTAGGACCGCCCTGGACATATTCTTTCTCTCCTTCAATGCGTTTCCTCCACCAAACCTCACGTTAGGCGCGCCAGGCAGACCCAACGACTCGGCAAAAGCTTCAGCTGGGAACTCGTCAAACTTGAAGATTGACTTATCAGACTGCAAGTAGATTGACCGCGCGTATGATATAAATGCTTTCTGTGCCAAGTATTTCATTTCTGGGTCGAGACACAGTCCCATAAGGAAGTTCTGGACCTTGCGTGTCTCTTCCTGCTTGGGAGGTTTAATATTAGACCTCACGATGGGGATCTTCTTTTCCTTAAACCTAGCCAGCATTCCAGACTCCTCACTAGGCGTGAGCATCAACAAAGCGTCTCCTTTTTTATCGTAGCGGGCCGTTCGCCCCACGCGATGGATGTACGTATCTATGCTCTCTGGGCAGTCGACTTGGATGACCCAGTTCACTTCAGGAATATCAAGACCCCTGGCTGCTAGATCGGTTGCAAAAAGACACGAATACCTCGCTTTTGAAAACTTGTCAGTAATTTCGATCCGGCTGGTCTGTTTCTGCTTTCCCTGCAGATGCAGCAGGGGGATACCTGGATGGAGCTTTTTAAAGGCTTCGTACACAAACCTGACTTGCTTAGTCGAAGAAAGAAAGACCAGGATCTTCGACTTTAAGTGGGTGCGCAGGAATCTGTATAGGACTTCGAGCTTCTCAGGCAGAGGAACGACCGAGTAGACCTGGTTCAGCGTCATGGGCGTACTCTCCACTTGTTCATGCACAGAGATATATTCAGGATTCTCAAGACTAAGGCGAGCCAGATCAGACACTGACTTGGTCTGAGTAGCCGAAAATAAAAGAGTCTGCCGATCATGCGACAAGTTCTCAAGAATAGCATCCAGTGACTTCTTAAAACCCATGTCCAGAATCCTGTCTGCTTCGTCCAGCACCAAAAGCTGAAGATTAGACCCGTCAAACCCAACCGTTTGATCCATATGCTGCAATAGTCGCCCAGGGGTACAGATCAAGATATTCAGCCTGCTCAGCCGTTCTTTCTCATCATGCACGTCTTTTCCTCCAATGATCAAACCGGCCGAGAAAGAGTGGTATCGTCCAATCTTCCTCAACACCTGAAAAATCTGCACCGCCAACTCTCGAGTGGGCGCAATTACCAGGGCGCCCAACCCGTCTTGCTGGTTCCACTTGTTTCGATACAAACACTCGAGCAAGGGAATCAAGAAAGCCAACGTCTTTCCGCTTCCAGTGCGCGCAGCTCCCAGGATATCGTTGCCCTTTAACGCACTCACAATAGCCTGCCGCTGGATGTCGGTCATGGTGATGTAATTCGAATCGTTTAGGCCTTGTAAAGTAGGCTTGGATATCGGTAACTCCGAGAACTTTGTAATCCCAGCATCGTCCTAGTATTAACTTCAAGCCACTTGATTCTTCACTCACAAACTCCTTCACTCGAGTAATAAGGTCTTGGAGATTCTTTTCTGCCTGGTCCCGCAGCTCCTGTTTACTTATTTTCTTGTGCTTTACTTTCTTCACCGGCTTGGCCATCGTTGGGAGAAATTTTTTGGATTCTTGGGAAGTAACGGTCGAGTGGTAGCGTCGTTCCTCTCGACGTCTCTGTCACCGCGACCAGAGTAAACTAGTCGGCAGGTCGCTATAATGACTGATTGGGACTCTATCCTGGAGTCGGAGGAGCGCGAACTAGCAAAGGTAGGGTTCTCGACGTGGCGTCACTGACTGTCTTAGGACAAGGAGATCGATAGAATCATCCACACGTTCCGGCTGGATGCCTATTCAATCTTGAACCTCCAGCCGGGCTGCACGCCTGATGACATCAAGAAACAGTATAGAAAGCTGTCCTTGTTTGTTCATCCCGATCGAACGAAGAATGCTGAGGCAGCCAAGGCCTTTGACATTCTCAAGAGTGCCGAGAGTGAACTGCAGGACGAAAAGAAACGAGAGGCGCTGGATAAAGTTATAGCTGCTGCTCGGCGTATTCTAATAGCGGAGAAGAAGTGGACGATTCACGACGATAGACTCAAAGGAGACGATTTTAAACGGGAATGGCAGGATAAGACTAGACAGCTTCTCGTTGAGGACGAACTGCGAAAGCGCCGCCTCCTTCAACGACAAATGCAGGAAGAGGGTCGGCTACGCAAAGAACAGGAGCAGGTCGTGGAAGAAAGGAAGAGGAAGAAGGAAATGGAGGAGAAATGGGACGAGTCGAGGGACGATCGCATCTCTAGCTGGCGGCAGTTCCAGAAATCAGGGCCCAAGAAGAAGAAGAGCAAACAAGGAGTTTTGGGATAAGGCTGATCCATGCTCTAGTCGGATTTTATCCTGGACTCTGTTGCTTGACATGATCCCTCAGCTCCTTTCCTATAGCAGTGACTTCTAAAGGGACTGAACTGCTAAGGATACTTGGTTTACGTTTCCACCATACGCTCGCGCAGACTTTACTGTACTTGGATTGTTTTGCAGAATGATTGGCTGCGATCAGTTTATGCATCATGAGTTATCCAATATACAAAATATTCAATACTATATCGGCGTAAATATGCGTTTCATCGATGTTCTGGAGCGTCTATTTCCAGGGCTTTATGATTCGTAGCGGGGCTTCTGGACACACATTACTTGACAGAATATCCATGCCATCCCAGTGAAGATGCAGTGAAAATGCACCGTCGGTTATAGACGACTGTCTAGTCGTTCAATGCCTTGTCTGTTGGGCCACACCTGTATGTTAGATAGGGATTTACTTCTACTCACTGTATTCAGAGCTTGCCAGATATTGCTCACAAAAATAATCTTGAGGTCCTCGCGCACCTCTTCAGGAAGATCTCGGGTATCTTTGACATTGCGTCGTGGCATGATTATCGTCCTCACGCCCGCTCTATGCGCGCCTAGCAGCTTTTCCCTGATTCCTCCAACAGGCAAAACGCGGCCTCCTAAAGTCATTTCACCCGTAAATGCAAGAGTGGGGTCGACGGGCTCATGTGAAAGAAGACTAACGAGTGCCACCGTAATAGCGACTCCTGCCGAAGGCCCATCCTTAGGGATTGCTCCTGCAGGAGCATGGATGTGCAAATCGTAGCCATCCATCACGTTAGTCAGAGCATCAGTCGTTAGAGACAACTTGACGCTATTCGCCTTGACCCATGACAGGCACAGCTGCGCACTCTCCTTTATGACATCGCCCAGTTTGCCAGTCAAGCGCAGCTCTCCTTTGCCAGGCATCAGCGTCGCTTCGATGGTCATGATGCCACCGTTGCCTGTGCCCATGTAGGCCAATCCATTGACAATGCCGATCCTAGGGTCCTCTGCCACCACCTCTCTCTCAAAATCTTCATTTCCCAGAATCGTCTCGAGATCGTCAACTCTCACAACAGGACTGTATGGTTTCTGTTTGTCGAGGCTATCAGCGTATTCTACCGCTTTGTAACGACACACTGCCGCAATCTTTCGTTCCAAGTTCCGGACCCCGGCCTCCCTGGTATAACCAGTTGCAATCTTCATCAAAACCTCATCGTCCATCTGCACATCGTCTTCTTTATCCAATCCACTCGCACGAATTTGTTTGGGAATCAGAAACTGTCGAGCAATACGGACCTTTTCCAGGTACGTGTACCCGGCAAGCTCAATCGTCTCCATTCGATCAAGAAGCGGGGGAGAAATCGATGAGATATTATTCGCTGTAGCGATGAAAATAGTCTTGGACAGATCATAAGGGATTCCCAAGTAGTGGTCTTTGAAGGTATGATTCTGTTCTGGGTCCAACACTTCAAGCATAGCGGCAGAAGGATCACCGTGGAAACTATTCCCACTCAGCTTGTCAACTTCGTCCAAAAGGATGACGGGGTTGATGACTCCAACCGTGCGATAAGCTTGGATGATTAGACCTGGCATCGCTCCAACATAAGTTCGTCGATGCCCTCGGATCTCTGCCTCGTCTCTCACGCCACCTAGGCTGATTCTATGGAATTTGCGACCCAGAGCAGTAGCTATGCTTTTAGCCAGACTAGTCTTACCCACTCCGGGAGGACCAGCGAGAAGCAGGATGGGTCCTTTGTCATCCTTGCTATCGGTATTGTGACTCTCGCGAGATTTGAGTCTCAGAATCGACACATACTCGACAAGCCTACGCTTGACAGTATCCAAACCGTAATGGTCTGCATCCAGCTGTTCCTGCACTTTGGCAACCGTGTTGTTGTCGATAACTGACTCACTCTTATTTGTCCATGGAATCTCGGTCAGAACTTCAAGATAGTTGCGACAGACTTGGTATTCAGCCTGGGTGGGATGCATCCGCTTCAGCCGGGTCAGCTCCTTGTCAACAACTTTTTGAGCTTCTGCAGTGAACTTGATGGACCGGATCTTCTTCTCCAAGTCGGAGACCTCCCCACCTCCGCTCTCAGGCTCTTTATTGGACTCGCCCAGCTCGCTCTGGATCGCCTTGAGTTGCTGTCGTAGAATAGCTTCCCGCTGTTGCTTAGATAACTGCGCATCTGCAGCCGATCGTATCTGCTGCGAAACCTTGAAAAGTTGACTCTGGCGAGCCAGGCACTCGCTGGCATGCCGTAAGCGCTCCGGAACCGACGTGAGCTCCAACAGAGCTAGCTTCTTGGGGTAGTCGGTTTCGATCGCAGACACAAGAACGTCAGCAAGGCTCCCTGCCTCCTGTCTGGACGTGGAGTCGATCATATTAGCGAGCCTCGTTCGAGCTGAAGGAGGCAGGCCATTGCCGCTGCTGATGGTATCTAGTAACTTCTTGGCCAAGTCTTTGAGCTCTGTCAGTAATTCTTCAATTTTCTTGTCGTTCAAATCTAGGTCGTTAGCGCCGTTTACAGCTATTTTCTTGCCTTTATCTTCAAGCTTTGTCACATGCGCATTGAAAAACAAGTCGCCCTTCTCGATCGACTGGACCTTGACTCTGTCTGTTCCTTCGACAGTAAGAGAGTATTGCCGGCTGCTTGTCCTTTCTAGCCGAACAACCTTGCCAATGCATCCGTAGCCCTAGACGTTAGCCTACCCACAAATAACGGTCATACATGAAGATCATCGGGGTGCAAGTCACGAACGATCAGTCTTTTCTCATTACTCGGAGCGCTTGGTTCCTTTTTCGCACTGAGATCCGGCTCCTTCACCGATAGAGGTATAAAGGCAATAGGAGGAACCGTCTTGCGAGCCCGCAAACGGCTCAGGATATAGGCGCTAACGTCAAACTGGTAATTCGACGAGGGGTTGAGCTTTGAAACAACCCCCGGAAATATAATATTCTCGTCTAGAATCGGGAAAACTATCGCTTTCATCTGTGGCAAGAGAGTTGGGAGATGGAGTATCGGGCAGAAGGCATGACACAATCAGCCTTATCAGAGTTCTCAAGAGCACATCACCCGTGTGAGCTTCAACTTGTTTGTTCGAGAAGTGCATCAGTGTAGATTATCTACCGAGCTTACGTTTACGCACGGTCGTCTTAACCATCCTCATAACGCGCTCACTGGATGACCGATCACATGACTGCTCGTCGAGACAGATAGCCGATAGCGACTGGCGACGTCCTCCACGAGAGCAAGCGTCTGGCTCTCGAATGTGCAATAGAGCAGAGGGAACGCGGTTAGCTCGAATTAAATAGAGACAACGAAGCACGGAAAGTGTACATCAAGAGAGCATGAGACAATTATGTGTTTGCGCCTTGGTAAGCAGACGTAGAATACATAAGATATCTTCAGAGATGGGACCTCTACTGAGTAGACATGTCATGAGAGAATTCGCAGAGTTACAAACTCACAATCTCGCAGTTAGATGCGCTCCGAGGGGAGGAAGATCACCAGTGGCTAGATAAGCATCCTAAGGTCGTTACAGCGCTACCCTTCTCGGCCGTGGACTCGATAGCCTCGGCATGACTTTATGGACAAGTGCTCAAATTGCATGGGAAGTTGTCGATAAATTCTTGAAAATCCCGCCAGAGGATGAACAGATACGGTCCACGCAAGATCAGATGCGACGGTCAAAGTCGATAATCAGCCGAGCACTCGACAGGTTCAAGTTTTCAGAGCTGGCCCTGTCGTTCAATGGGGGAAAAGACTGTTTGGTGCTGCTGATTTTACTGCTATCCGAAGTGTACACCCGCAAGGAAGCCTTAGTGGCCGAGAACGGCGACATATCCTCTATTCTCTCAGTCTACGTCCGGAGCCACGACGCTTTCGAAGAAATGGATCAGTTTGTAGAGGAATGCTCCTCGATCTACCACCTTAGCATCAATGTCTGCTCCTATCCCCTCAAAGATGCGTTTAGCGGGTTTCTGGCCTCGCATCCCTACGTCAAGGCGATCTTTGTTGGAACACGGCGAACGGATCCGTTTAGCAGCGACTTGGAGGATTTCGCAGCGACTGACCGAGGCTGGCCCTTCTTTATAAGGATAAACCCCATACTGGACTGGCACTACCCCGAGATCTGGACGTTTCTCAAGCAGACAAAGACCCCTTACTGCAGTCTCTACGATGAGGGCTACACATCCCTGGGCGGCAAGTCGAATACGGTGAAGAACGAAAAATTGAAGGAAAACGGCTCCTATAGACCAGCATACACTTTAATGGATGACGATTTAGAACGCGTTGGACGAAGCTGATTGTACATATACATTGATAGACTCTGATGATAGACTGACTATGAAACCCTTTTATCTTTCATACACTCACTTCCTTTTGCGACTGGGGCGCGCATTCTTATCATGCCGCCGTTGCTTCAACTCTCTTGCCTTTCTCATTTGGTGAACAGTTCGTAACTCATCCCGTGTATCCTTCTTCTTGATTCCTTTAGTTTCAGCTTCCTTTACCTTCTTGGACTGCTTATGATAATCATCGCGATACTTATCAGCCTCTTTTGGAGCCTGCGTTCGGGTGTGTTTGAACCGCTTGCCTCCTCCAAAATGACTCTCGCCGCCCTCGCCCGCATCCGGCCCTTCATCTCCAGGAAGACGCCGTTTGGCTCGCCACGCATCGTACCGCCCGCTCTTGAACGTAGCCTCCACCTTGACCCCATTTTCTCCTTTGATGTACTTTTTGCCTCTCTCGCTGCCAGCATTGACGAACTTGCCCCGCTTCTTGTCCCATACCATGCCACTCTTTTTCTGACCCAGATTCTCATCTCCAACCAAATCAAAAGACGCATCCTTACTGGCCTGGGTGAAGTTCGTACCGTCCCCCTCGTATCCTTTCTCTGCCATGACACTTGCAGGAGCGAAATGTGCAATGTAGTTGGGGTCTCGATAGCGGTTTTGCCTCTTGTTTTCTCCATCGTTCTCCACAATCTCCCCAAAAGCCCCCTTCAATTCATCTAGTGAAGCAATCTCTTGCTTTTCTGTCTTTGGTGCCGAGTCTTTGGAAAGCTTATCCTCAAGAAGGGCCGATTTGGTCTCTTGCGCCTTCTTTTGCGCAGGCATAATCTGTTTTCTTCTTCGCTCCATCAATTGAACGACCTGAGCCTTGCCTTTACCGCTCTTTTGCTTGCTAGTAGCTTCAAAAATTGTCTCCTGGGGAACAAAGTTGGATATCCTTCGCAACAGATCATCCCTTGCGCGCTCAAGATCGGTATCCACTTTACCAAACAAGGGATGTGGATCGTCCCAACCTAGCTGTTCCAGATTTTTGGCTCGCTTGGAAGACTCCGACGATGCAGCAGCCTTTGATCGCTCATACATTTTTTCACCTCGTCCGGCGACTTCTCTCAAATTTTGCAGATCATGGTCTGAATTCAACTTCAAGTTCACCTGCTCACAGCTATCTTCAATTTTGTCTCGCGGCAGACTTCCCAGGTAAATGTCTTGCGTATAGTCAGGATCGTCACGGACGTCCTGGGGTAACACCACTTTCTTGGCAAGAAAGAGCTCCAAATCCAAAAGATAAGGAATTTCCGTCTCCCGGATGAGACTATAAGCCCAGCCACGCCTTCCAGCTCTGGCAGTTCTTCCCACCCGGTGAATAAATACCTTGACGCTGGCAGGAAGCGTATAATTTATGACATTAGCGAGAATTGGGATATCAATACCTCGCGCAGCGACATCGGTGACCACCAGGATCGTGCTCCTCCCGCTTCTAAAGTCGCTAAGCATCTGTTTGCGGGCATGCTGGTCCAAAGCTCCATAAATGTATGAGACTGCAAAGCCAAAGTCCTTCAGCAGTGCTGCCAAATACTCAACGTGGTGCTTGGTAGGAACAAAGATGATTGTCGAATATGGAGATGTGCCTTCATCTCCACTATGCTTCTTGCCCTTTTTGGTCTTTTCCTCAGGCTTTGATTTCGTGCTAGCGTCAATTGGCATTTTTATTACGTCATTCAGTAAATATAATAGACTTGCATCGCGTTCGTTTGTTTTGATGGCAAAAAAGGCCATTTCGAGATCGCTGGATATCTTCTGTTCCGTATCCAGTCGCACAAGAACAGGATCATTGAGCCCAGCCTTGGCAAAGCTAACTAATGACTTGGGTAGTGTAGCAGAGAAAAGAAGGGTCTGTCGATTTTCAGGTAGATAGGTGAGAATGGTGTTAAGTTGCTCGGAAAATCCCATTTCAAACAGTCGATCAGCTTCATCAAAGACGACATACTCCAGTGATCCAAGATTCAGGTTCATTTCCACTTTCAAATGGAGAAATCGACCGGGCGTCGCAATGATGATATCTGGGTTGCTCATCATAAAACTAAACTGGTCTTCAAGACTATCGCCTCCTACCAAGAGTACCGTCTTCAGATCGGTTCCCTTTGTAAAGTCTCTAACCACTCTCAACGTCTGGAGGGCCAATTCTCGACTGGGAGACAAGATCAACCCACGAGATCCACTCTAGATAGTTAGCACACCTGCTTCTGTAGCCCACATACCCTTGCTGAATGGACCTTTAAGCGATCAATCATAGGCAAGACAAAAGCAGCCGTCTTACCGCTTCCAGTTCTCGCCATTCCTACCACGTCCCGCCCTTCTAAGATCAAGGGAATGGCCTTCCTCTGAATAGGAGTCGGCTGCTTAAACCCTTTTTTAGCAACAGCTTTACAGCATATCGGTGATAAGCCTAGTTTAGCGAAAGGCGCTTTGGATGTCTTCTGTCGCGCTTTCGACATCTCTGCAAGACCGCTCAGATCTCCAACGTTTTGCTCGTCACCCTCGTCTGCCGAGACACCAGGGAACCCCAGGTCGTCTAGATCATTCACGGCTTCCGACCCATTCAGCAAATGACTGCTAACGTCATATTCTTCTTCGCTGTCGCTCATGCTCGCTGGTCGTAACGGTTGGGAGAAATTTTCTTGTCCCAACCTGTCGTCGCTGGGTGAAGTCGTCTTGTAGCGGGAGCTTCTCAGTCTCAATCAAAGTTCTTGTGCAGCCATGGTATTATGGAGACGTTCGAGACACTACAAGGATGGGTAAAGATGCTTTCTACCTACGAGTTTATTCATCACCAAAGAAAGGAAAAACTGTCTTGTAAATACTCCAAGTCTAGATCCAAGTCTAGAAAGTCTCACTTCCACAGTCCAGCAATGCTGGGTGGGTCGAGATGAGAAACACAGAAAATCAAACAAACTCCGTACTCGTAAAGTCATATAAAGCAGCATCATTTTGAGAGATAAACGAGTCTTTAGGGGGAATCAAACACGGTGCACTAGACCAAAGCTCCTGGCTGATGACTGGAAACGGTGCAACCTGGTAGAGCGCAAGCTGGTCTTCAGAAGGCAAACTCACTTGGTCTGATTGCCCGGTGGCAGGATAACAGGAGGAAGGGTCATACAGCTGGCTGAACTGGTTATCGACCTTGTCCCAGATATCCTTGAGCAGCTTGGCAAATTTCAAAACACTCCCTTTTTTCGTAAGGTCAAAGACTTTGCGGAGCATACTTTCGACTCGTGCTCGATCTTCCCTTTCAAGCGAATATTTTCCCAACAGGACTAAGGGCCAATCTAGAGCGATCTCTGAGAAGCTCCCCCAGTCCAGCGAATCGAGGTGGACCAAGCTGTCATGAATCAAGGCTTGAACGGCAGAGTCAGTAAACCAAAGCTCATCCTGCATCTGTCTGAAGAGTCTTTCAATCTCTAGACGAGCACACGCAATTAGAGAGTCGCGAATAATAATCTCAGAGGAGGTGGCACGCTCGCCAGAAGGTAATTCCACAGGCGGAGGGTTATCTAGTGAGTCCTTGATTTCGTCAATAAGAGCGAAATCGGCCTCACTTAATCCAAACGTCGAGTCGATACTGAATAGTTTGAGCAACGCCCCAAGAACATAGTGACTGGCGCCAAACAGCGGCGAATCAACCCAGTAAGCGTCACCGTATGTGTCACGTATAGTCTGGGGCTGCATATATTCATTAAATATAGGAATTCGGCTTAGGCGGTGACGATGCTGAGGAAACCAGCTCGACATTATACAGCAATGAAGGATCGTCGACTCAACCCAGAGAATCATTTCCCGGTGGATAGACGCCTTGATCTGGCCTTTTATTTGAATTCTCCACCGCGAAATAACTATCGGAACAAACTCCTCAAACAGTTTCATACAATTGGCCACCTGCCCGTTAAAGGTCTCGTAGATGGCGAACATGCATAGGCTAGGGAAGACCCAAGGCTCCGAGCCAGTGATCTTGCCAGTAGCAAATCCATCAACCACAATATCCAAGGCCTTGTTATAGAAAGAAATCGACTGTTCCTTGTGCCGGTTTTTCGATTTCACCATTGCCAGAAAACGGTGGCCATGCGCCAGACTGAGGTACATGGCTGCCTCGTTCACAAACCCAAATGGCACAAGGTACTTGTACAACGAAAACACAGGAGGGCAGTAGCCAAAGGTGAATGTTGGAATGACGTCCCGAACAAAGACACTAAAGCACTCGGCGTCAGGGCAATGAGAAAAAAAGGGACTAAAACACTGCGAATTCTCAAGCATCACAGAAAATTCCAAATAGTATTGATAAGTCGACGAATGGGACGCAATCAGCATCTGATCCTCGAGCTCCCTATAGTCATATCGGAACTTCTTTGTTATATTGGCGGCAAAGATCACTGCCTCCTGTTGCCGACCTTTCCTGCAGATCTCGACGAGCTTAATCAACATCTTCATCTCATCCGCCTTGTTTGGTAGGGCGTGTAATAATTTGATTATATTCGAGCTGTCTTGGTACTCGAGCTGCAATTGTAAGTCGGCCGACTCTTTGCGTTGGTGAGTAGAACGAGTTTCTTTCTCTGGATCCACAGTCTGTTTTATTGTTATCATCCGCTGCGTCTGTTCTGGTCTGCTATCCTTCTCACTGTTGGGCCAAACGCATTCCAGATTGTTCCGCGTACAAGCCGAACAAATGGGCTTCTGCTCGTCGCATTTCTTCTTCCGACGTCGACACGTGAAACATCCCGTCTTGACCCGTCTCATTCCCGGACGATGAGCATGTTGGTTCCGCCCTTTGTGCTTGTCTATCTTGGACATTCCCTTTGTGAAGTGTTGTAGCCCCGCTTCTAGATCACAAACTCAAGTTGCACATTCCCCGAGGGATTTCAGTCTGCGTATGGTCCAGTGCTCGCACCCAGTCGAGATTAGTAAATTTAGGTTAACAAGAAACAATATTAATCTGTGGCCCCAACACGTTTCGTTAGTACGCAGTGAATCACAATGGCGACACCAACGGTCGCTACGAAGCGAGTCGCTGATTAGATAACGGGACAGACGAAAGCAACATCCTTGATCAACAATGAATAAAGGCAGCACTATGGATATGGTGGATAGACGCTTGGTAAGCAACTTTTGTGGCATCCCTTTATGCTGAGGAGATTCTCGGGCAAAATGTGGACGAAGGGTTGGGAATGGCCGACTTAAGACTATGAGGCCTACCTTTCCGTCATTCTTGAACACTCATTTATCATATTCACTGTATTACTCAACTACTGGGAGACAATAGGCTTGGCGCTCAGTTCTCGGCTAGACATCTCTTGTGACCCTAATCGTAGCTTCATGAAGATCGTCTGTCGGATTAGCGCTCGGTAAAGGCCCAGTTTCTGTGTTCATCTTAAGACGCGTATTGTTCTACAACGGGAGGATAGGTACATAAGTAGTGATAAGTACCTACAATTCCGCATCTCCTTCGACACAGCCTCTATTTTACTCGTTTACAAATAAAGCACAATAAAAGGAACCTCGACGTCTTCTCCGCTCTCATCGTCGCAGCATACTTCAAAGATAAGATGCTTCGCGTGCGCGGGAATAGGCTTCTTGGTCACACTCTCCACAAGCTCGGTAAGTCGGAGGGGCATCTTCTCTTGCAACTTCTTGGGAGGGAAAATAAAAGCATAAAGCAAGCTCACACCGTGTGACAGCATCGTGATTGTGAGCCCATGTTTGGATTTGAAGTCGTCGAGCAGTTGTTGGAGAGTGATGTCCTCTCGCAACTCAAAGCGCGACCAGATTTTATCAACCACTGTATCGTTGTATTTGCCTTTGGGTGAGGCCATTGGCTCCGAAAAGCCGAAAAATGGCAGAGCCAAATTGACAAAGCCGTTCTTGAAATCATCTATCTTCCTCTCACCGTCAATCACCTTGTAAAGCTCACATCCAACAAGGCCAGTCACCAACGCAGTCGTAGTTGCGATGGCGGGAATGATCCGTCCAGCAATAAACTTCGTCTTGGACCGATCAGCAGGCTCAATTCCGTAGTTGAGAGCACGCAAGTTGGAAGCCGCATTGATGAAATCGATATGAAAGTTGGTGTCGTCGTCCTTTTCAAATTCAGCGGGGTGCAGACGATAACCTGCTAAAGATGAGGGAGAAGGCAGCGACTTGATGATAGTCGTCATGTTGTCTTCATCGACGTCAGCCATGTCCTGGTCAACAGGCTCGTTATCGTTCGTCTGAATCCTGAGATTCTTCTTGGGTGAAAATGGCGGAACATCCACAGTCTTTAAAGCGTTGAGGAAGAAGGCTTTATCAGTGTTTCCCTTGAGCCCATAGTTATATGCATGAAGGTTGGCAGCAGAAATTATAAATTCCAGATGGTCTGGGTTGGAAGGATCAAACTCAAGAGGTGTGGGAGCTCTTTTAGGGCCAGACCAAAACAGCGTTCCAGTAGAGGTGACTGCATCAACAGGGAAGTTATATAAAAGCTGCTTGATCTCATGGTTGTACTTTCTTTCGAATTCAAGGCGAGCCCACGTTATGCACTCTTCAAACGTCAATGGCTTGGAAGTAACAAGATATTGCTGGATTGACTCGAGAATAGACTTTTGGTCCCCGCTGGTCTTGAGTGTGGACTCGACGAAATTTGGCTGACCAAGATACAGGTTCACATTCTCAATCGGCTGGTAGAAGTAATCCTGGAATAAACTTTTGGCCCAAGCAATGGTATGTTCAATCTTATTGGGGAAACTGCGTAAAGTACAGAGAGGGATACCTTTCTCGGGAGGATCCTGACTGGATGAGTAGCTCTCTGTCAAGTAGGGATAGATCACCTGGGTATTGCCCTTAGTTCCCAACGTTCCACTTTCAAGCAAAGGCTTGCAGAAAAAGACGCACCGGCGATCGACATAAGTACGGGCCTCAATATTATCAAGTGCATTGGTGACGACATCCAAAGAGTTCCAGAAATCGTCATCAAAGACGTCCTCCGTGTCGGGGCCGACTTTATCCTCGCGGACAACAATCTTACCCTCCAGATCATTGTTTATCGCTACAGCTGCCACCGCTGCTACCTCGGACTTAGCCTTGCCAAGGTCCCAAGGTCTAAACAGAAACTGTCGGTTGAGATTGGACTTCTCAATTGTATCATTATCAGTAACAGTAATCTGTCCCGACGGCCCTGTTCCAAGGCCCATAAGAGCCCAAATCTTAAGAGTCTCACAGCCAATGGCGCCAGCGCCAACCAAAAATTGCCGAGTGTTGGCAATTTTCTCTTGAAATGTTCGTCCAAAGACTGCGATTTGCCCATCGTAGCGGCTTCCAAGAGGTTGGCAGTCTTGTTCGGTAACTGGCACATGGACTGGAAGAGACTCTAAAGAATCAAAGTACATGTACTGCTTGATTGGTCCAAACTTTCCAGAGCACGCTTTAAGAACCTCCTGTGCTACTAGACCTCCATAGAAAGCAGTCATGGGTGCCAAGTCACCGCGAGCTTGATAAGAGATTTCTTTGATGAGTTTCTCATTAAGTTCAGCTCCATCAAAAATATTCTTAAATCTCTCGTAGAGACCCTTGGCGATCTTCAAAACAGTTTCGGCATCCGCTTCGTTTCTAGACCGGGGAAGAAGGCCGTCCGTCTTAGCAAATTCATGCAAAGCCAAAAAGCCCAAATGGATCTGGGGAGGTCGATCAAACTTGGCAAAATCTGACACAAGGAACTCAGGAGCTGCTATTTGCTTTTCGAGAGACTCAAAATGGCTGACTTGAGTCTGCTTGACCTGTTTGAACAATCCTCCAGATACATACGTTCCCAGGTCCTGGACGTTTCCGATAGAGAAGGTGTAGGGACCATTAACTTTAATCTTTATAGGCTCACACCCGTTCAACTTTTCCAGACCTTTCACTTCAGAAAAGGTAACATAATCACCGTCCTCCAGTCCATGACGGCTTTCATCAACAACAGCAACAGTTCCATCCTCGTCGATACTAGCAACCATTCCTTCAATTGGGTCTTCACCATTTGCATCAACAATTAAGAAGTCATCACCAAAGTCGTTAAAGACCGATCCAAATAAGCCATGAGTCTCGGCAGTGATAAAGGCCACTTTATGCTTTCTAGCAATGGCATTGATGCGCAATTGTTCTTCCAATGCAGTATTGGTCAAAACCACCACTTGAAACTTGGAGATAAGCTCTTCTGACAATGGCCCATCTTCGACAGAAACCGGAACATATTGGTTCAATTCAGCTAGTCGCGGTGCTGACACCTTTGCTCGAGGCTGTCCCACTTCATTAGGTCTAACAAAAAACTAAAGACGTGAGTCATTTTCACAATTCATCACTAACCTGAGTAGACAAGTCTTCTATTCTAACCGGCTCTGGATCGTAAAGAGTTATGCTTTTAACTCCGGCAAGCGCAACATTTTTGGCTGTTGATTAACATCGTTCGAAAGCTAAGACTCTTCACTAACCTATTTCTATCCCAAGACCTCTAAGCCCGACAATGAGAACATTAGAAGCACTCATGCGCTTCATGGCCTCTTTACCAAGCACATAGCTTACTGTTAGTCCTGTGACATGGATTGAACTTACAGCTGACGAGAGTATAGACCTTCATCTATTTCGGCACTTAAATTCGAATCCTAACTATCAATAATTGCATAGGTAGATGGACTTACCTTGGTCGTCATTAGGAGTGTGGAAGTAAGGTGCATCGAGTTGTGGCTACCAAAGTGGGAGTTACCCGGTCTTAGCCACCGTTGGTGACTAAGATGAAGATTGTAATGGAAGGTGGACCCAAGCCTTAGCAAAGATGACGTTATGGAGGGATAATACTCGCAAACAGAAGTCTTACTAATGATGCTATCATCTTTTTGTCATATTAGTATTATTAATAGAGAGTACATTCTACAACGTTTTGGAGTGAACAAGGTACACCGTAATGATTCACTTCCAGCCTGCCTCTAAAGACGGTTGAATCGAGCACAATAAACTTAACTGGAGCATAATTCTATTGATGATACATAAAGATGATAAATGGAGGAAGGGTAATTAAAGAGGAGCAAGAAAGCGGGAGGATGTCATAAAAGTTGGGTGGTAGGATGGCTAAGGATGCGCCGAGGGCGAGCTGTCGAGAATGCTAGCTTTTCCAAGGGTATTTATTCTTAATATAAGAACCAATGATTTCTCTCATGGCCACCGCTTCGGATTCACAGTATCCGATTGCACTCTGAATAGTCTGTAGCAATTCCGGTTGAGAAAATTCACCTATACTTTCTATCGACAGTAACCGTTGGCATTTATCATTTGCAATTTCGAAACAGATGAAATGGTCAGAGTAAGGGAGGGATTTTATGGGTGTGGAATCACGATAAGAAGATATCACTAGTTTATCATCCACATATTGACTATAGAGAGCAGCTGAGGAGGCGATGGCGTTCATGGGAATGGCAGCATTCAACAGAGCCAAAATAGTTGCGTTCAGGCAAGCCGAGTACAAAGGGAATTTCTAAAGGTTAGACCAAAGTCATCCAACAATAACATACTGATTCCAATTCCGGGTCAACGCTTACATACTGTATCACAATCTGGATCAAAGATCTAGGAAACATATCTGTCCTGATTAGTGGTAAGATGATCTTTTTGATCCGTTCCTGGACCAGATGTTCACTAGTAGCTTAACTGGTTAGAAGAATACCTATAACAACATTACCCGAAACACCAGCTGCTGGTCTAACTAGCACGTCAATGGTGGCTTCAGTGGCCTTTTCGTCTCGAGGACGGACATCCATGGGACCACTCACTGAGCATATCACCCTAGTCTTCCCTATATGTACTTGTGCAGACCCATCAGCCTTATCAAGAACATCAACACAAGTTGACTTATTCAAAAAGCTCATCGACCTTCAGGAAACCAGTGCCAAAGCAAGGTTTGGGTTTCAGGAGAAAACTTGTTACGGTAACGCTATCCTTTGCAAGTTAGAAGTCTGAAACTTGCTCCTTGGTCTTGCCGAGGAGTCACAATTGGATCATAATTAACTTCCGAGTTTATGGTTAGGTTGCTTTCTTTGTTATATCGTCGTCACCCACTACATAACATGACGAGTTCCCTAGTAAAGCCGGATAGAATTATTCATAAAATCCGATTGAGCCCAAGAGAAGAAGAGGTATTCTCGTTATTAAAAGACTTCACAAAAGAATATAATGAGAGCCGATCAGAGCCTTTGGTTCTCCGTGTGACTGGAGGTTGGGTTAGGGATAAGCTGATGGGAAAATTCAGCCACGATATCGATATTGGCATTAACATCATGACTGGAGAATCTCTGGCTAGGCACCTAAACGATTACATAAATACCCATAGTGTGGGAACTAAGATGTCGGGCATGCACAAGATCACGGCCAATCCAGAGAAATCAAAGCATTTGGAGACTGCGACCATGAAACTGGCAGGCATTGACATTGATCTCGTCAATCTTCGAAGTGAAGTATATACAGAATCATCTAGGACGCCTATCATGGCCTTTGGCACCCCGGAAGAGGACGTTATGAGACGCGATGCCACTTTAAATGCATTGTATTACAATTTGAACACAGATGAAGTAGAGGATTTTACAGGCAAAGGGTTACAAGACTTGCGTGATGGTATCTTAAGAACACCAATGGATCCAGTCAAGACTTTTACCGACGATCCGCTGCGTGTCTTGCGGCTGATTCGATTCTCTGCACAGTTCAACTTTGATATTGACAAAGCTGCTGTGGAAGCCATGAAGCTACCAGAGATTAGAAAGGCGTTCGACTTGAAAATTAGTAGAGAACGGGTGGGAATAGAAATGGCCAAGATCATTGAAGGTCCAGATCCAAAAAGAGCTCTGGCATGGATGACTGAGGTGAATTTCGTCGAGACTATCCTACGCGTTCCAGTGTCTCCATACCCAGCCTATGACTTTATCTCCAGTCCATTTGCCGTGAGCGGTGTCATATCTTGCTATTCAGCTGACCTAAATTTGAATAAGTCTGAGAGGAGCTTATTATGGTACTTTGGGATCACTCATCACCTTCGTGGCATTACTGTACCTGATGGAAAATCGTTGGATCCGGGTCCTTTTGCCGTACTGAAAAACAGTCTTAAGACATCGAATCAGCTTGCCCGAAGCGTGCAGGGCTTATTCGACTCATTAACCGACATCCAAAAGCTCGTTGAGGAGGCACCTAATAGGCGCTCGGCTTACGGTTGCATAATTAGAAACTGTGGTCCTACTTGGAAACTCAATTTCCTGGCGGCTCTCATTGATATGCGAATCAAACGTATCAAAGACTCAGCCTCCTTTACACGCTACTATAAGATATATGATGAAATAATTTTTCCTAAAATTAAAGAGTTTGATCTCGAAAAGGCATACGAGTTGAAGCCATTAATGAAGGTTTGATAGCAGCCTAAAGATTTACGCTAAATATTTAGGGAAATGAGATTGCCGATTCACTTGGAATTCCCAAGAAGGAATTTCCAAAAAAGTTGAAGCCATTACTGGAAGAATTGATTAGGTGGCAATTTGATAATCCCGAAGGAACTCCAGAAGAAGCACTCAATTACCTCAAAACTACAATCTAATGGGCATTTCTACGGTTAGCTGCAATTATTACCATCCAGTTAATTTGTACTTTCATGAAAACATAATCCCTTCCGTCGCTTTCGCTGTTCTTGTCCTTTATCCGTTTAAATGGCAGCCACATATTCCATGTCGTTCGACCGTTCATATTCATACATGTCCAGCGCCACTACAGCTGACTCTCTGACAACGCGTTCCTTGTCTTGGGCAAATTTAGATAGAACGGGTAAGACGTCATCCGTAGCGATGCTTCCCAATGCCTCGGCTGCCTCATGACGAACCATTCCTTCCTCTTGTTCATTCTCAAGAACACGAATAAGAGAAGGTACCGAATGAGGGCTACATAGTTGTCCAAAGACATATGCAATCTCATGACGGAAGAGAGCAGATGGATCAGCAAATCCCGAAGCCAACGCGTCCACAGCTTCTGGGGTGCCCAGATCTCTCAGCCTGAACATGGCTCGATATCTTTCAAACAACGGCTTAGACTGGTCATTAAGAAGTGCCTGGAGCTCTTCAATGTCAGCATGTTTCTCTTCTAACGCAGGAGCGGGGTCAATAGAAGAAAAGTCGGAGGGCGCAATCACTTCTTCCTTGGACTTTGGGCTTGACTCCCAGCGGATGCGCTCAATGGCCAACTCGCACGTCTGACGGATAACTTCAGATGGATCCTTGTTGTAGTATTGCTCAAGTAGTTCTAAGCTGTCTTTATCACCCAGGGCGCCTAAAGCCTCGGCAGCCTCGTGGCGGACCATTAGCTGTTGATTCGGATCTTCAAGAACTTGGCGAAGTGGACCCGTGGCGTAAAGGTTTTTCGTCTGACCGAGGACGTAGGCTAACTCGTGTTTAAGCAGCTCAGAATCATCAGCAAAGGCTACACTAGATCAGTTAAGCTCGACCAAAAACTCACCATCTCGAATGATATCAATGGCATCGTTGTTTCCTTCAGCTCCTAGACATTTCAGAGAGAAAAGAGCTCTAAAGCGATGAGCCAACGGCACATCTCCCGTAGTATTTAGAAGAGCTGTTCGCAATCCACTAAGGTCTTCTTGGGTCATTGAAAATTTTTGATATCGGGAGATTCCTAGTTGGGAGTTACAAGCCGCGAGGCAATGCTACTGATGCGGAAACGGTCCTGCCCAAGACAACCAGTACCTCTTTAAAGAGAACTTGGACAGCAATATACACTACAGGTGTGAAGCTAAGTATGACAATATCATATACCAGATACAAAATCCACCAAGAACCATGCTCCGACCGTACTCCAAATAAATATACACGCACACGCAATCTAACACAAATAACAGCAGAACATTGGGAGCTGAGATTTCCGACTTTAGGTCGAAATCTGAACGCTCTCGAAAGGGATCTTCTTCTTTTTCATTTGTTCGTCGCTCCAGTCCCAAAGTCTTATAAGTTTCCAAATCCGAGCTTCCTTGTACACGCCGCTAGCATCGAGGATCGCTTCATTGACTAGACGAGCAACTTCGATACGCAAAGACGGGTCAAGGAGGGATTTGAGTCTAGGCGTCAACTTATCATAAGAAAAACACAACAATGCCATTGTTTCTTCCAAGTCCGAAAGAAAAGCAGGGTTAGAAGCAGCTCTAGGAGCAATATGGAGAGAAGCAAAAGCTAACGCGTTCTCAATATCCGCTTCTGAAGATGATGAACAATTGCGGATTAGTTCAATTAGTTGAAGACGAAGAAGTGTATAGTGTAAAGTTGGGTCATTGTCAAGGATCTGAAGGTTAGAATCCGAAATAGATTAGGAATTCAAGATCGCTATTACTGGCTCATTTTGAAGACTGAAGTGATATTATTTCTCTCCAGTGACTTGATAAAGCCATCAGAGTGGTGCATGAAAAGTATAATCCTAGCCAAATGCGATCTCCATCTCTATAAACATACCTCAGGATTGACCTCGTTAATCAACTCGATCGCTTTTTCCACTTGTCCTGAATAGATTGCCATGCGGATGTTCATCCTCATCTGCATAGTACTTGAGGCTGATGAAGGCAAAACATTGGCCTCCTGGCGCATTTTTTCCACCGCATTGCCATATCCCTCAGTAACCAGGAAATCCATCACAATTTGATCCATTTCCCTATATAGTTAGTATTTTCCGCAGGAATTGAATCCATTCAGCTGTCAGATACCAAGAAATTGTGTTTTCTCCGTGGTTTTGTCAGAGAGATTCCCAACTTGCTTTAAATTCATCACGATGCTGAAGGAATCAATATTAAACTTACCCCTTTGAAATGTTCACATCCTTGATGCTTTTGGACCAATTCTGTCCTTCGGGGGAAGTTTCCCTCATAATTGCATCCGCTTCCACCTCGCCCGTCATGAAGAGAGAAAATCTGCACGACGACGGAAAGCGCACTCAGCGGACCGGCCAGGCGGTTACCCGGAGACTGACTATCCTGTAAATATAACTACATCTTACGACGGCGATATCAGATTCCTCGTTTGTAAACTGGCTATTTATCAATGTTTCACTGAAATTATAGAATTATATCTAGTTTCTTCTTTATTATTCCTGGCTCCAGTACATATTGAATCAGAAGCTAGCCAAGTTCGAGGGGATCATGTGAGACGTTGTGGCTTGTAGCGGTATGGCTTGTCTTTAATATTACACCCAGCCTCCCTTTCCTATCTGGGCAAGCATGTTTGAAGATGACTTTTCCAAACGAAACTACTTGAATCTCTCTGGTGAGAGTCAAGTAAGTTTTGCAAATGGAAAAACTTCGAAGATTTCGCGATGAGCAGAGGGCGCGATTTCAAGAAAAGACGCAGAGTGAAAAGGGCAGAAACAGCACAGGAAGAAGGATGCCTGAGATGTTCAAGATCCTCCGGCGATCATCGACAGACGATGATGACGGATTCATGTTCGATTCAATCAGTGAAATAACTCAATTGCAAGTGGACCATCCGACGCCCAAGGAATTCTGTGATCGTTCTACTCAGCACAATCCTGCGGTGTATACATATTCACGCCCTTCTACGGTTGATCTATCATACCATGATAATCTCTATGATCCTTATTATGAAATTAACATGGCAGATAGAAGAAATCAGCCGTATTATTCTTCATTTGCTGGGCCAAAGTATATTTCCAACGACGAACTGAGTGCAATACCGAAATCACTGATTCCTTGGAAACTCCTCCGACGATCTCAGCAGCCGGTCATTAAGCAAGTATGGCGTTCTTCTATCTCCGACACTTGCTATCCCAAAGGGCAATGTATGACCACTGATGAACGGGTAGCTGAATACGCTGCATCGTCCGACAAGAGAATAAAGTCTAGTTTAGTCGAAATGGCCAAGCATGTCAAATTGGTGTCTATTATTTTGGCTCCTTTTGATAGCATAGCCACCATGTCAAAAAATGTGACCTTCCAGAATGTCATTCTATTTACAGAACTGACAATCGTCGGCTGGCTTCTTTATCAGACGCTAAGAATTGTTGAAACAATCACTTCTGGAATAACAGTATATGGAGCACCTGCCCTAGTGGCCTACAAGTTAGCGCGCTATCTATTATTCTAATATCGTGATTTCGTCTTCATTGACTTTTTTTTTTCTTTTTGGGCATTATGGAAAGGAGATCATAATGGATTTGTTGGTTACGGAAATTGGATAACGTTTAAAAGGTTAAAAATGGACACAACCGAGTCTTGGGCTCGGCGATCGTATAACTAAACTCTCACACTTGATATCCATGAGAAGATCAATTAACGTTTATCATGATGGGATCGCAAGAGCTTTTCAACTGCCAATCTTATCCACCTTGCTTAGTTCAGAGGAATTCCCTTCATCTCTAAACACGCTCACAACTGATTGCCTCTAATGCTCTGCAAATATTACACTACCAATGAATGATTAGTAGATGCCGGTACGTTTTGACCCTCAACGAGTCATGGGAGTCACCCAAACTGGCATTACTTCTGCCGTTAATGGGTAAGAGCTACACCAAAACGGCGCTGGGAGGGATCACGTGCCGAGCCCGATGGAAGTATTTCAGCTCTGAGCGGATCCCCCGAAGAGCCCCCGAAGACCTCTGAATAATAAGAGATCTGGCGAGAGTCGAGATGAGTTTCGAAAACCTGGAATTCCGCCAAACGACCGACTACAGTGAAATAAGGAAATGTCATGAGGCCAACAGCGAAGCTTGGAAAAGTAAGCTGTCGACTGAGGAATACGTCGAGAGGGAGAGACACCTAGGATCTCAGGATCTCAGCCGATATCGAAAAAGGGACTGCATTACTGGGTGTTATATGATAAAACAACTCATAATATTGTGTCAGGACTGGAAACCTTCCAGCGACCGGCATTTTATTCTCGTCGCGTTGAGGGTCAGGATAAGGCTCTCACTCAAGTTGTCCAAAGCACCACTATTGGAGGTGTGTATACGCCGCCAGCTTATCGAAAAAAGGGATATGCAAAGTATATGCTGACTGAATTGATGAAATTTCTGGATAAAACCGAAAAAGACGGAGATTTCACCATTTTATATTCGGAAATCGGCCGTCAATTTTACGAGCAATTTGGATTCAAAGGAGTCAATGAATACGAATATATCATTTCTAGTGCTAGCGACGGAATAGCCGATCTAAATGAAGAGAAAGGGTTGAAGATAGTCGGAGAAGGCGAGGAACTGAGACGTGTAGCAGAGAAAGATGTCTCGGCGACACGAGACTACTTAGAGCAAGCTACTGCGAAAGATGGCATATCAAGAGTGGTGATTGTACCTTCTTACGAGGTCCTTGAATGGCTGCATGCTCGATCTCAGTTCGTTCTCAAACGGCTGAGACCAGACAGCCCTGATATTGAAAACTGGGGAGCCCAGATTGCCAACAAATGGATCATCTGGATGCATGATTTTGATCATGATACCCTGAATGTTTTACGACTTGACGAAGAGCTGCCATATCTCTCCTACACCCCCCAAGATCATGACAAGACAGAAATGAAAGTTCTGCTCCGAGCGGCTAAACAAGAGGCCCGATTCTGGAACCTCAGCAAACTGGTTATATGGAACGAAGCTTGTCCGCAGTGGATGATTAAGGAAATCGAACGACTGCCGGATTGCAAGTGTGTGGAGAAGCAGAGCTCAAACGCCATGATCCGCGCTAAAGATGACGTTTACTGGGAGCTGAACGGTAAGTACGCATGGTTTTAAGTTATGAAACGCAGTTATGTTGGCGTTTACTTAAAAAGGGACCAGGCCAAATGTCTTGTCCAGCATAGTTTTCAGACAGGCTTTTTCAAGATCTTGTAATTAAAAGTAGCATATTCCGATTCAGAAGGCTTACGCCTATATAGAATAACATGCTTTAATACTAAATACAAGCTATCGCTTTACCTTTCTCGATGTTGCACACCTGAGGGCGGCAAGTCAGTATCGCGCCTCAGTAGCGCACCTGTGGCCTGACCAATCACGTTACATGTTTTACTAAGACACCTTACAACATCGAGCTTCACCACTTTGCGGGCAGGCATGCCGACAGAACCTGAGAAGTCGAACCAAACTGCTTTCTCAGGGCAGACTTGCGCTAATTGTGGCACAACAAGGACGCCGCTTTGGAGAAGAGCCCCCGATGGGAGGACGATATGCAATGCGTGCGGCCTTTATTTAAAAGCGAGACACACAGACCGGCCGATCAAATCTCGGCGCCCGAGAACGAATCCAACTCCTAGTTCAGAAGACAGGCAACAAACGAGTATTCCCGCGCTGACGGCGACGCCAGGAACCTGCCCTGGAGATGGGCACTGTAATGGAACTGGCGGATCGGCTTGCTGCAATGGCTGTCCTGCTTACAATAACCGGCTATCAAAAGCGGTTGTTGAAGAAGATTCCTCAAAGGTTCCAGTTTTATCGTGTCAGAATTGCGGGACCACAGTCACTCCGTTATGGCGAAGAGATGATGAAGGTCATAATATCTGCAATGCGTGTGGTCTATACTTCAAACTTCATGGTACTCATCGACCAGTCGGTATGAAAAAGGGTGTTATCAAGCGACGGAAGCGCACCTACCCAATATTTGATAGTCGGACCACTGAATCTGGCCTCACGCAAGAGTCGCCGCCACGATCGTATTCAAGAGTCGATGCGCCTCCTGCGATCGACCTTACTAGCAGCTTTGCAACTAACTCCCAGAGTACATACTTCAACAGTCCTCTCCCGTCTTCAAAAAGTATAGATGGTCCAAAGGAGGAAAGTTCACCCAAGCCTACTCTACCGGCAACTCCTCAAGGTACAATTTCTGGATCCGCCAGCGTCGAACCACTATCAACTAGAAACACTCCTCCTTCTCTTTCTCCTACGCCCGTGGCAAGGAGCTTCGACACAAAGGGCCCTCAAGATGATGGAGACTCTGAATCTCCGAAATCACCGGTAAAAGGAGAAAAAAGGTCGACCGTTAGTCCAAGAATGAGTGGTATAACTATGGACCTACTATTGAACCCCCAGGTTCCAAAAGATGAGGAAGACAATAAAGTGGTGGACGATACTGAAAGTGAAGTGACGTTAAAGCGAATGTTGGTGGATGATTTGGACGACCTTGAACAATCGACTACAATGAGAGAGTATATTGCTGCGAAGAAAGCCAAGCTCGAGCATTTAATAAAGACGCAACAAAGTGAGCTCACCCAGTCTAAACATTTGCTGGATCTTTATAATGAGCGGCTAAAAAAGGCTGTACCTTCCAGTGATTGAACTATCGTTCTTTCATTGTGTTTTTTTACGACCTGACTGTTTTTGTTTACATAGAGTGTTTAGGCGCAGAGCATCGAGCGGGTTGTGGAGTTTGAAACGTGTTCCTAATTGGGTCGCTGGGAAAAAAAAGCGTTTGTTGGTTACGATTAGTGTGCGATACTAATGGATTTTGCATGAGATTTCTTAGTTAATATCATTGAAGCTCGCGAGTTTACCCCTTGGGATCTTGCCAGTGGCTGTTTTGAGAGACCGCTTGAAGACATATAACCGAACAAATCAAGGACAAAAGTAAAAGCAGTAGTTCTTCTCAAAGAAGAAGTTTGTTTCAGTGTGCGAAATTATGCTTCTCGCACGTGTCACTTTTAATTATGCACATCTTCCATGGCATTCTACCTCTGGCCACGTGACTCAACGGGCGTGGCGACCAAGCCGCAGAGCAACTATAAAGGGGATCCGCTCCCCCCTTAACTTGTAATAGACATTTCTGGATCATAATAATCCATTATGTGGAAACGATTTCTCACTCCTTGGACAGTTTTGTTACTGTCGCTAGCATGTGTTTTTCTTCCATCCTCGTCGTCATTTGTGAACGCCGACGATGTCGAGAACTACGGAACAGGTAAGGTTGATCCGGATCCGATCAGCTTGATCAGCCCATTATGCATCTTTCCTTGATTATTCTTTCGAAGCTTAGGCCGGTGATATGCACATAAAATATCTATTGCATGCTGATCAAGATGATTCTGGATCTCGTCATCTCGGGTTGATGTGCAACTACTAACGTCTCGCAGTTATTGGTATTGATCTTGGTACAACCTATTCGTGTGTTGGTGTGATGAAGAATGGTGGCGTTGAAATCCTTGCAAACGACCAAGGAAATCGAATCACCGCATCTTACGTGGCCTTCACTGATGAGGAACGATTGATTGGAGACGCTGCTAAGAATCAAGCTGCCTCCAACCCGACAAACACTATCTTCGACATTAAGCGTCTTATCGGTCGATCATGGAGCGACAAGAGTCTACAGAAGGATATCAAGAATCTTCCCTACAAGGTCATCAAGAAAGACGGAAAGCCTGCTGTCGAGGTTGAATATCAGGGCAAAGACAGAGTCTTCACTCCTGAAGAAATCTCGGGTATGATTCTCCAAAAGATGAAGGAGATCGCTGAAAGTTATCTTGGAAAGAAGGTCACCCACGCCGTTGTTACCGTCCCTGCCTATTTCAATGACGCCCAACGTCAAGCTACCAAGGATGCCGGTACGATCGCTGGTCTGAACGTTCTCAGAATCGTCAACGAACCTACTGCAGCTGCCATCGCTTACGGCCTTGATAAGAAGGACGAAAGCAAGATCATCGTTTATGATTTGGGTGGTGGTACTTTCGATGTGTCTTTACTTTCTATTGAATCCGGAGTTTTCGAAGTATTGGCAACCAGTGGCAACACTCACCTTGGTGGCGAGGACTTCGATCAAAGGATCATCGACTACTTTACCAAGCAGTTCAACAAGAAACATGGCGTTGATATCAGAACCAACAAGAAGACTATCGGCAAACTCAAGCGGGAGGCTGAGAAGGCAAAGCGAATTTTGTCGTCTCAATTATCTACTCGAATCGAGGTCGAATCTTTCTTTGATGGCATTGACTTTTCTGAAACTCTTACCCGAGCCAAGTTTGAGGAGTTGAACAATGATCTCTTCAAGTCTACCCTTAAACCTGTGGAGCAAGTTTTGAAAGATGCTGACGTTAAGAAGTCTGAGATCGACGACATTGTTCTCGTTGGCGGTTCTACTCGTATTCCCAAGGTCCAGGCCCTTCTTGAAGATTTCTTTGATGGTAAACGCGCTTCCAAGGGTATCAATCCCGATGAAGCTGTTGCCTATGGTGCTGCCGTTCAAGCTGGTATCTTGTCTGGTGAGGAAGGAACTGAAGACATTGTCTTGTTAGACGTCAACTCTCTCACTCTTGGTATTGAGACCAAAGGCGGTGTCATGACTACTCTTATTTCACGAAACACCGCCATTCCTACCCGAAAGTCTCAGATCTTCACAACTGCGGTTGATAATCAGCCTACAGTATTAATCCAGGTTTATGAAGGTGAACGTGCCATGTGCAAAGACAACCACTTCCTCGGAAAATTTGAACTGACTGGCATTCCCCCTGCTCCTCGTGGTGTTCCTCAAATTGAAGTTACCTTTGACTTGGATGCTAATGGCATCTTGAAGGTCACTGCAAAGGATAAGGGCACCGGTTCTACCGAATCAATCACTATTACAAATGAGAAAGGCCGCTTGTCTGCTGAGGATATCGAACGAATGGTCCAAGAGGCAGAGCAATTTGCTTCCGAGGATAATGAGATTAGAAAGAAGATTGAAGCCCGAAATGGTTTTGAAAACTATGTTACCTCGTTGAGCAATCAAATTTATGATGAAGCTGGTCTTGGTGGCAAACTTGATGACGAGGATAAAGAGGCTCTTTCGGACGCCGTCAAAGAGGCCCAAGAATGGCTTGACGATAATGCCTCCACTGCTTCGATTGAAGACTTTGAGGAGCAGAAGGAGAAGCTGTCCAATGTTGCGTATCCCATTACTTCTAGACTTTATGGTGAGGATTCCAATTATGAGGACGACGACGACGAGTACGAAGACCCTGATCACGATGAGCTGTAAAGAATGAGCTTTTATGATCGGGTAAAAAAGTTTTCTTTTTTACAGTGGTATTTGGTGATTACGACTTGTAAGGTGGCTTAAATGAAGCTATTAGTACATCATATGATATAGAAGACTTGAGTAGACAGGAATAGAACATGCAGGCCGTAAATTGTCATGACAGGAGAAGATTTGTCTAAGAGATGAAGGTTGCCTCGTTAAAGAGAATGCCTTTCTCCTCGTAGGTGTCATCGCCGTCAGTGACCTTGATGACAGCAGGGTTGCAGTACTGATAGACGTATGGCTTTGTGCCGACAACCCCCGAGATGAGACTCTTGATGAACATGGGGATCTCGTACAAAACGTCGACTCGCTGGACGATAGCATCCATTTTCGCGTCTATTTCAGCAGTGACCTTCTTGTCGGTGTCGTCAGGAGCCGGCCCAGACCATTTGAAGACAATTCGTTTAGGCGCGTTCCACCCAGTCTCTTCATCGACCTCCACTTCGGCGTGGTCGACTGAGTTGTCTATCGTTGCAGCCAAGATCTTATCTTCTTTGGCCACTCCCCCAACGGTGACGAGCCGGCTCCCGTACGAAGGAGGGGTTGTGAACTCCATCATGATGGCCGAAGTCGTGGGTCCCTGGAAGTTTGCAAAGTTCCACCGAGACGCAGCGTGGTGGGGTTTCATTCCTTGGATGGCCATGACGTACATGCAGATTCCCGAAAGCGGGATATCATGGCCTCTGACGCTGATCTGTCCAGTCACAGAGCAGCGAGGCCAGAACACATGGCGCATCGAGCCCCAGGGCTCGTTTATGTCGGTTCCATAATATGTAGTGCCGTCCTTGCCAACCTTGAACCCAGGCGCAATTCGTTTTACCTTAATATCCAAAATCGTATCAGTATTTACATGGGAGGAAAAGGTATACTCGTCGCCGCTTTCGTTAAGAGTGATGGAGAAATCATCACTGGCGCAGTTTGTAAGATCTTTGATCTCAAAATTTCCGAGGTTAGTCGACGTCCAAATGCAGTCGTCAGTCTTTTCGGGGTGATAGACTCTGCAAGTAAATTGAGCCGTAGTATGGAGCCCACTAGCACGTCAGCAACCGCGTCACTCTTATACTCACGCGACATTAGAATGGATGAGTTGCACAGTCAGCAAGTGTCCCGAGTCAGTCGTTAAATAAAACGTCTGGGTCTCCACGTTTGTAAAAGGAGGGTTTCTCCATTCGAGATCATGACTATCTAATGGCGAGTAGGGATTAGAGTCCTTGACCGTATCCGTGACCGGATGAAGAGCTTCAGGCCCATATTCTGGCTCGGCAGTTCCAGCAATAGCAGAAATTCTTTAACAGGATAAAGATCCATTCTCCAAAGGCCACTACTGGCTTGGAGATATCAAGCCACGCGTTAGCAAGATTCACAATATCTTCCGCCCACTATTAAAAGTAGGCAGAGCAAATAATACGACGTACCCAGATTGTACCCACTTGAGCATGATAATAAACAAGGGTGTTGAGGAAGATGTCAGGAATTTCTGAGGACCAAAGGTGATTTCATCGAAATGTTTTGGTCATTAGTTGGCATGCCAACCACGCTCGATCATAACGGCATCAAATTCTAACTCAAACTGAAAGAGCTTGTACCGTACGGAATGATGGCGTGTGGAGGCAGAGAATCGCATGCAAATGACAAATTACTCTATCTCTCTGGCTTATGAAGCGAGAGCTTGTTATTGGCAAAGATCCATACGATTTTCTCCATTGATCCGTTACATCCGCCGCTACTCTTCCTGGCATGACGCTGGTGGTTTCATTACGTCGCCTTTGGCGTGCGGTATTGCGGTATTCCTTAATTGGTTTGTTGCATTTCTGCTAAAAGTCTGCAGGCGGATGTTTTAATGTTTCAGTCGTTTATAACTTATGATATTAACCTAAACATACTATACAAACAATGCCCATAAATAAACATTCACCTCTTGTTTGAAAACAGGGTGCTGATCTTCTTCCATATGCTCTTCTTTTTGGTCTTTGTTCCAGGATTCGAGTTTCGTTTTGTGTATACCACGGCTTCTCCTTGAGAGGGATATAAGATTTTACTCACCCGGGTAGAATCACGGCCTCCCGCCTTTGGCACGATCACCTCACTGTCTTTGGACACAATCCGCACGCTTTCTTTTGGTTTCACTCCCCAGTTACCTGCCTTCGGCACGGCTGCAGGCTTGTTGGCCGTCGCTGGACCATCAATTAGCATTGACCTTGGGCCATTTGCCCCAGAAACAGATTCCGTAGTCTTTGTATCCTCACGACTTGCTACTGAAGTGTCTCTAAAGTGTGTAACATTCTCTGATTGAATAGGGCTCTGCTGCTCTTCTTCTTCCACAGATGACCGATCACTGTCCTCTCCGTCAAGGAACCGCGACAGTCTGGCAGAAGCCGTCTTTTCAACCTTGTTATCCTCAGTAGCTGTAGCGTAGCTCTCAGCAACAGATAAGGGCCGGACGTCAGCCTGAGTTGGGGGAAGCATCTTTGTTCTGCGCGGCCGTTTGTTGAGATTCTCAGCGTCCAGCAGCATGCTGGTGGTCAGATTGTTTATCGCGCTCGCGCCGCTATAAGACTGAGTGGAAGCCGAGGGAGCTTGCTTAGGCTCAGGTGCAGTGCTGACTTCTTCAGTGACAGTATTTGTGGGACCTTGGAAAAGAGCAGAGACTTTAGACAAATCAGCCAAGGATGAAAGAGCCGAAGCCTGTGGCAAAGCTTCACTAGACAGTAGCCGCGGTCCTTGATGAGTGGCAATAATATTACTGGATCCCAATGTCGTCCAGCTTTCGGTCTTGGACGTTATGGGTCTCTCTGTCTCTTCACTCTCTTCTTTCACGCTGGGCTTTTCTTTCTTTTCTTCTAGTAAATGCTTCATCTCAGGATCCTCGGATATCGAATCAAAAAATGACGATTCGTGCGATAACATCCTCAAAGAGAGACGATGCTGAGAAGGTATGGTGGAAAGTTTCCGGGAAGAACCAAAGGAATAAGTAGATTCCTGGTCAGCATCCTTTTCATCCTTTTCCTCATCATTCTTGTGCAAATCCGCTTCTTCATACTTGTCATCCACAGTGTCTTTCTCATTCAAATCTGCCAGCAGCTCACTAGGAAGAGCGCCCTGAAACTGTCCATCGTCGACATGCTCAGGAGTCGTATTGGCCGAGTAAAAGACATCAGATTCTGAGTCGGCATCAATTAAAGGAGCCAAATAGCCATATGATTCCTCTCGAAGGTAGAGAGTCTTGGAAGACTGAAAAAACTTGTCACTGAACTTGGGCGAGACACTGCTGTGCTTCGCCTCCTTCTCCAAGAGATCTTGATCGGCATTCTGGTCGTATACAAATCCAGAAATCTTGTCATAGCTGAACTGGATGTCACCATTCAAATAGGAGCCGAGATACGCATAGGATGGTTCAGCGGGGAGTCTGACCCGCCGATTTTCAGCAGTTGGTTCACTGGCCTTAGCGTTTCCGCGGTCAGAAACAGAAGTATCAACTTCTTTAGTGGAGTCCACAATCGCAGCGGCATCTCCATCGTCTTCAGCAGGTTGGTCATTGTTATCCGCATCTGGCTCGTCGTTCCTATACTCATATCGAATTGCTTCATTGTCGTCATTTTGTTCATCAGCTAAGTCTTCGTCATCATTCTCGCTGCTCCAGTCCTCCTCTGAACTACCGTCATCGTCATCACGCGATATAATACTGCCATACTCGCTTGTTTCCTTGGGATAGCTTTCCGCCTCATTCAGACTTTCTGATACAGAAGGATCATGCGGGATATGGACTTCACTGTCTGTTTCGCCTTCAAGAGTCCTTTGGCTTGTCAGCTCTGGAGAATCAAAGACGGATTGGACAGTTTCTTCCTCAGGGATGTGGGTAACTTGATTACCGGTCTCGGATTCTCGTGGAGTCTGATCATCGTGCGGAACTGGGTGCATATATGAGGAGCTTCGACGGCCATGCTGCTCATTAATTGTATTATCTGAGTCATCCTTGGTGATTAATCTGACTGAAGCGCTAGGGGGAACACCGTGAGTTGCGACAATTTGTGGGCTGCGAGAGATAGTTTCTGACAGATCAGAGCCCTTGTTCTCAGGGATGGGAGTACTTTCGTCAATAGTCTGAGGGACACTAGCCTCAGTAATTTGACGAAGCGACTTCCTGTGTCCAACACTTGCCGTAGGACTTGTAGGAGGCTCGGAAAAGAACGACAACCGATGAGTGTGCTCCGAGTCCTTTCGAATACTCGAAGCCCTTTCTGTCTTTGGAGATGGAGGAACAATGGAACTCGCGATGCTTGATCGTTTTCCAATAGAATTTCTTCCGTAGCTTCTGCCACTAAATATCCGTTTCAACAGAGACGCGTTAGATGCTCTCTTCCGACTTGCGCGCTCACTAGGAGGGCCAGCTGCGACATCTAAGGCCTTGACTGAAAGCTCTGAACCAAATTGAACTAACGATTCCGTTAATTCGTCATATCCCTCGCTGTAGACGTCGACTAAAGAAGGGTTGCTGGTAGAAAGATAGCCATACAAGAGTGCGGTTACTAAAGTTAGAAAGGCGGTGAGAGAAACGTACACATAGAAAACAGGTCGTCAGAAAGCTGAGCAGAAGTGGTTTCAACATAGTCGGAGACACCAAAATCAGATACAGATTGAAGAGTGATCTTCTGCAGATCGGATGCTTCGATAGACAGAAATCCATGGATACCATACTCAGATAGAGTGTCTTCGTTCACGTCCGTATTGAGAAATATGCATATCGGAGTCTAAATGTGTGAGCAGATTGCCATTTTGTTTCTTACCTTGACCGTTTCCGAGTTATACGCTTCATATTCCTGCACGGTAACAAAGATGTCAAGACCAGGTTTCGAATATTGAAAGAGATGGAAAGGATTATGCTTGCTGATAATAGAGGCTTTCATGATTGACTCAATTATCCGTAATGAGGTTGCGCCACTAGATTTATCAATTCTATAGTCTCCGACTCGCAGGACTGTGCCATTGGCTGCAATGAAACCTTCTCCTTTGAAGAGCATTCGCACGCAATTTTGACCGTACTCGACGGCCATAGTGTCGCGCACCAAGGCATGGCCAATGACATCGAGATCGGGAGGATCATGCATATAAGATTCGTTCATTAATGAATGCATCAATATATCAGCAGTTGAGGGCCGCTTGCGGACATCCTGTTTGTCGCGCAAGATCACAATAAAGTCGTTAAAAATCACCAAGATTTGCGATTCGTACGTCTCCTTGGAAGTAATCAAGCTTTCCACTGATACAATGGTGATGACGCGTCGATAGGTCCAGTTATACCGCAAAGGCTCCGGCCAATATGAAGCAAACTCGGTAAGAAGCTTTCCCGAAGGCGTGACGATCCTGTTATGGCGAAACGTGGTTCGAGGATGCGAATTTGCAAACGCATCAATAGTTTGCGTAATGGTAGCCAGATATTCGTCCACACTATCGCGCTGATCAGATGGCCAGTCCTTCGATGCAGCAAGACGATGCAGGATCAGCTTGATTTTCGTCAAGTGGATCCCACAGGCCATGATTGATTCCAACGTTCGAACTGTGTAGAGGTTTTCACATCCAGGAGGAAGATGTTGCGCGATTAATGGGTAATTCTCTTTGATTCCACGAGCAAAAGATCGCGTGGCAGATTGATGTCTCATGCAAGCCTTATAAAAATAAGGCACCGTGACAGCTGCCGCTTTAAGAATTTGGAAACTACCATAAGGAGACGCTTCTTGTAACGCTGACAGGAAAATCTTATTAATACGAGCGACCTCGTCGACTGTAGGGGGGAATAGCTGATTGAATTTCCGAATGTCCAAGTCGGAACATTTGCCTTCCAGGCATTGTCCTCGTAGAGGAGAGATGACGTCCTTTAATAAATCTAACAGAGCTCGAGTGTAGTTGCTCTGCACATCAACTAACTCGTCAATAACTGCTTTTTGAGTCTTGTCGTCGTCATTATAGGCTGAACTCGGTCCTTCGGGTGGATAGTAGAGCTCCTCGGTAGGCTCGGGCGAATACTCGACAAGAGGGTCGAACAGTTGAATCAGTCGGCGACCAAGGGAATAAACAATGTCGTTATTAATATCAATTGTGTCATCTGAGTCCTGATAAACCATATCGAGACCAATTCTCGAAAGAATCTTCGTCAATGTGACTCCATTGTCAACTATCCGGTTCCCAATCTGCTCGGGACTCTTTCCATGGAGCAGCGTCAGTCTCCCCGCGAGATCGCCGGCGTTGGTTTCATCCCAGTCAATCACCTTGGTCGACGCTTTCTCGATCAAGAAGCTCCTCATTGGCGCTGGCAGAGTTGCAAACGCCCTTAATATGCTCACTGCAGCAGCACGAGCATATTCATTCGAGTAGAACTTGGAAGGAAGGTTCGCAATTGCTCCATAGTAGACGGACCGTTTATCGAGAGTGATATCGGCAAAGCTTGACAAACCGTGCTTGGAAAGAATGGCACTACTGAATTTCTCGCTGGATTCGTCAAAGAATAACATAAATAAAACACGTCCAAACAGACGATCTCTCCCGTGAAGGAAGACGGTCTGACGCCGGACCGACGCGGACGAGGAAAATCGGGTTAAAAACGAGCATCCAGATCCGAGCCGAAGACAGTAGTCCGACTCGGAATGTGATTGAGATGCTGGGGTATCCAGCAACATCGACGCCATCGACCTCTTCAACTGTTGATCAAGAGAATGGAGTTGTCGTTGTTTGTTTAGCCGGGTAAAGCGCGTGGCGCGCCGCACGACACCTCGAGAAATGAATGTTACATGCCTTCGTGTCTGCGATCACAAGGACCGTGGTTGGAGAGTCGAAGGTATCTGCCTTTTATTCTTTAAATATTCTTCTGCCTGCTGTCAGCTCGAGCTTTACTTTTGTAACGAGGGAGCGCAGTTGCTAGGTCAGGCTTAATGGAGGTCAAACTGTCTCCTCGAGATTCTTTCAAGCTGATTTCCTTAACTGGCGAACTTGCGCAGTCACTGAAACCAGGATCAAAGTAGGTATGGGGTAGTCGATTTACTAACGATGAGACTATCTATCAGGGCATCATCTACTGGCTCAGAGGCGTTTCTGTGCACAAATAAGGTCACCTATGCCTTACGACACGTGCGACAGACCAACGCAATAATACTACTGGATCGCACGGGCTGCCGTGAGTACTCTGCGCGAGCCAATATTCTCGACTATGTCGAAACAATACAGGTATCTCCTTGTGCCAATTTCAAGGGTATCCCCGTTTACTTGGGTGGGGATCGATGGTCGCAGAAAGAGATGATGAGTATTAGCCAAGTTCGCGACCGAGTGGCTTTGTCAGACGATGAGTTTGAGGCTGCTTGGTCCAATGCTCGAGGAGCTGTCATAGACGGTAAGATATGGGTTTTGTTCTGCTCTAATGCTCAGGAAATGCCTGTGTAGTGGGTGATGAGGTGACATGCCTGATTATAAGGTTTCTATTGGAGCGCTCGCTGGCCATGAGAATACCGTTTGACTGTGTTACCCCTGAACTTCTCAAACAAAGCTCAGAGCTAGAGGAGCCTCTCAGTGTGGTCTCGTCAGTTGTCTCCTTCTTTTACTCTGCAGACAGTGGCTTGGATATCCCAAAAGTCGTTTGGTGGTGTGGTTTGGAATCGTTGCGAAAAGCTCAGGGAAATGTGGTTCATCTTGAGACGGTATTGACGTGGTGGAAAGATTTACTCCCAGATGACGACCGATTTCAAATTGACATCAAGCTTTTGGAAGGATACTATGTGCCGCTAAGTTTCGGAAAGGTGATTTATGTCGATCCCGAGTCTCTTCCGCATGACCCTGGAAGTCGCTTTAAGCAACTGTTCGCAATAAAGGAGGAATGGGAGCTTCCAGAAATAGAGCCTTTTATTCGAGACATAGCAAAAGGGAAACTGGAATCTTATATAATGAAGTATGCAAGGAAGAAAACGATGCGACAAAAAACCATCGTCACTCGCCGGTCTTAGGAGTATATGTCTATATCTATTTCTACATAATCACAGGACATTCATCAGGGTCGTCTTTGCAGTCTCATAGGTGCCCAAGAAAATCGCACCTCCGGCGCTGATCCACATCGTTCTGGGACCAATGCCTTTCCAGAAGCTACCAGGTCCATCACTGGATATTTCTTTTATGATCTTGAAAAAGGACATCCTTTTCTCGTGTAACATTAGTCTCGTTTTGATGACATCAAGAGGCGTTGTGGCAGCGGCAGCTATGCCTCCGGCTATCGATCCACAAACTGCCCCCTCGACAAGCGAGACCTTCTCCTTCTTGGTCTTTGCCGCCCATTGTCTCTTAAGAAACTCATAAAGAGGAAATTGTATCGCTGTAAATGGCAGCTCGCGCAGAATCGTCGTACTCCAACCCCGATAAAGACCTCTAAACACCCCCTCCCCAGACTTGTTTGCAAGAACAGACTTGAAAGCTTCGAGCGAAGACCGATACTGAGAAGCTTGGGCCCGTTGTTTCACAACTTCAGCTGGCACTCTGACCGTACAAGCAGCAATCTCTCCGCATGACGCTGCAGTCATATACGTTAGTGCATACGACCAGAACTCTGAGTCGATTGATCGTTGATAGAAGGGTCGGACTGCATGAGAAACGGACTCGTAAGTAAGGAAAAATAGACTGGCTGGTAGAGTTAACAGAGCACGTGTATAGACCTACCGCCTGGAGAAGACGCAACAACAGCAGATCCTACTCCTCTATACATTCCCCTCCATCCTCCATTCGCGAAAAAGCCACCTTTGGCCTGAAGTCTCGTCTTCAGCGTATCGATAGGAAAGAAGAAGAGATCGGTACAAGTCCCAGCAACGCCCCCACTCTTGAACGGTTAGCCTCAATTGAATGTTTCAGAGGGTCAATTCATACCAATAAAGGAATTAGCACCGGATGCCTATCCATTTCACCGTTTCGAGTTGAGACAAAGACTAGAGAGACCGTTACATCTCGCCCGTTACACTCAACTGCCGGACTGATTGAATTTTCGTCGAAACTTGAAAGCATGAGCGCTTTCGCCATTGCAGGACAAGCAGCACTCTTGCGGTCTGCAAAAGATGCTTTGCCGGTGAGAGCCGCGGAATTTAAAAAGGCTTTTCTACGGTCGGCCGACTTTGAACGGAACAGAGCCAATCGAATCAGTAAGATCCCGTTTTTAGGGAGGAATTGGGCTGACGTTAGTGATTGCTGTCAGTGGAGGCGTCGATTCTATGGCACTAGCATATCTGTGTCATCGACTGTCGCAAGATATTCCAATCCAGGTGGATACGCTTACTATTAACCACAATCTACGACCCGAGAGTGGAGACGAAGTTCTTCGAGTAGTCGATGAATTAATGAGGATAGGTAAGACTTTCTAGGTTGAGCTGCAGCTTATACCAGGATACGAATCTAATAGAATACATACTGCGTCTATTCAATGGGATAAGACACCCACGTCGGGAATAGAAGAGCGGGCTCGAATAGAACGATACAAAGTTATTGGCGAGCTTATGAAAGAGTTGAAGGTTTCGCGACTATTACTGGCCCATAATCAAGATGAACAGATTGAAACTACAGTATTAAGGTTGTCTTCTGGTAGCTCTTCGCCTGGTTTAGCGGGAATGCGCCATAAAGCATTGCTGAACCCATTTTCGCATTTTCGGGATATTTATGGAAGGAGGGGCTTTTCCCGGCCCCTGCTGGGTTTTCCAAAATCTCGCCTTGTCGCTACGTGCGAGGAAAATGGTATCTCTTGGGTCACCGACGAGACTAATTTCGACCCTACCTACAGCTTCCGAAATGCCATTCGTTTTCTTTACCAGAATCCAGAAAATCTCCCGTTGGCGCTACGGCCGCAGCGACTAGAAAAATTTGTTGATCGAATGCAGACCAATCAAGCGAATGCCATGAAACGCGCCAACAAGCGATTTCTCCAGGATTTGGCCGCTAATGATATCCGCTACGAACTCGGTGGTACCGTTCTTGGCCTCAATATCTCCAAGGATTTCTGGAAATCGAACCGGCTGGACCAGCTTCTTTACCTTCGACAGTTGCTCCAACCGCTGTCTCCAGTCCCTGATCTTCATCATAATCTGCGACAGATTGGAAATCTCAGAGACATGCTCGAATACACTCATACCCATCTTTCAAAAAACGACGGCGAGCCTCTTGAACCTGCATATCGTCGCTTTTCTTTTCTAGGTCTCGTCTTTGAAGTCGTTAAATATACGGATATCCGACCAAAGAAACCGATTAAAAATAGACGCAATGAGTCCGCATTCGATAAGATCGTGAAATCTTTGGTTTCGAATTACCAGTTCCTCGTCTCTCGACAACCGCCCTCAAAACGGGATCCTCACATCGTTCCTGTCCCCGTACAGCTCCGTCTCAAAAACCAAAATGTCGAGTCTATATTCTGGGACAGTCGCAAGAGGTTTGAGCTTTTCCTTTCCGATCTATGTCCTCTCGAGAAAGAATTTGCTGAGTTTGATGGCCTGAGTAACAGTGACGAAGATGTTTATGAATCTGATGAGCTCGATTACACCCAATCCACGTCAGATGAACCTTTAATGGACTCCTCTCCTGCACCATCGCTTTCTAGCATAGAGACGGCCGACGAAGCTGAAGCGCGCGGCGTCTACAGGTTTGCTGTTCGGTTCTTGAATCATCAGCTGGACATTCCCGTGTTCAAAAATTCCTACTATCGACAACCTGAAAAGGACCATATTCATAAATTAACCCTTGACTATCCCTTCAATCGCCTTCTTTCTCTTCCTGTCAGGTGGAGATCTGTCGTCCCCGTTATAGTCGATGCTGAGACCAACAAAATAATAGCTCTTCCCAGTCTTTCTGGCCGAAATCCTTTTGTGCGTTTGCCCCAAGAAGTCGTTGACCGCTACGATAAAGGTAGGACGACGCCTGTTTATCTTTGCTGGGTTATGAGACCTTTGGTTAGGCCGGCACAGCTCAGTCGAAGACATAGTCGTTCTGAAAATCCCAAGTACTAAGTAGTAGCGTGTTTTGAGACCTCTTCATCGTTCACTAGGGAGGGCAGGAGGCCCTCGATATGTGAACCCTAAGTTACGAATCGCCCCTTTCCATAAACCTAAAATACCGCTACTCTAAAAATTTACGGCCAGCTCTTGAAAATAATGGTCCCTTTGTAAATATTAATCATGATTTGTTTTGTGGGGAAGTTTGCACTCATGCTAATATATGAACTCTTCAATCATTACCTTACTTACAATCCATCAACACATGAATACAAAAAGAATCTAAGTCTCACTCACATCATTATAGTCCGCCTTTTTGCGATAATATAGGGCAATATCGGTTCCTGACTTCCACATTTGTGTTCGAAGCGTGGCCAAAGTTAATTTAGGCGACAGCACTTGTCCGTTGCATAGAATCTCCAAATAGTCTTCTGGACGCATCCCAAAGTACGGTTCCTTCAAGTCACTCTTCTCATTTTCTCGTGCCCAAGTTTTTTCTTTTTGTATTGCCAAGAGTCTTGCAGAGGGCTTGCAGCTACCCTCAATGCGTTCATCAATATAAGTCAGAATTTTCCGAATCCTTAGCATATGGTTTGCATTCAAACGCGAGTCAGCATTGGGCATTTCGGGCAGCTCATTCTTATAAGGATGAAGAACAAAGCTGATCTTTGGAGCTGGCTTGGGCGGAGGAGCATTTTGTAAAAGAAATCGACCCACCCATCCAGGCAAGACCGACTCCATAATGTCGGCGTCAATGCCTAACGTGCCTATTGTCCCAGTATAAAGATCAACCAGTCCACCTGCATCTGCGCCGAGCTCAGACACAACAATTACACTAGTCGGGTCCAAGTCCAGAATAGGCACTTCAGATCTAGGAGGGAGGGTATAGCCCGTCTCTGAGAGAGGCAGGGGATCATTCTGTCCAGGATTTGCTGCCTTCTTGGCATCTTTTGAATACCTCTTCCTGATTGAATGAATAACTGCATCCAAGTTATCATCGACGGGCTCTTCAGGTTGATCTTGTTGCGTCCCTGCTGCTAGTGCATTAGACTCTTTCGAAGAAACAGTTGAATTGGGCAGACCTGATCCGCTTTCACTTGAACTTGTCTTCGTTGCCTTATTTCGGCCAAAAGAACGTAATTTGCCCATGAAGGAGCCAGAACCGGAAGTGTCACCAACGGATTCTTCTTTAGGAGGTACCGGAGAAGATAACTGAGTTGCCAATGGAGCAGACGTGGATAAAGGAGAGGCTAGAATTGGAGAAGACGCCACAGGTGAAAGGGGGTGGTCTAAATACTCGGATTTTTCCAACGGCGAAGTCGGAACGTGGGTAGGATGATCAAAGTAAGAGTTTCGGCTCGAAAGATAAGAAGGCCTAGGGACACTCAAAACGGGGCGTCCTGATGGTGACGTATCAACTCCAAAGACACTTTTCTCTGGTTCATTATCTTTGCTCAAAAGTCGCCTATACGTTTGATCGCGGGACAAAAGTTCTGAAACAAGATTCTGAAATAGAGACATCAAGACTACTTTGCCCACGTTCACCCGCTGATCTTCTTTTGCATCCATGTTTTGAAATAAGTCGCACTCATCTGCATAGACCTCGGCATCGAAGCAATAGGTACTGTCTATGGAAACGCATAGCCTGCCCATTCTTACGGAGACTTGGCACCAGTTTGACACGAACTCCGTCGTATTCAGAGATTCGGCAAGATCTTCAATGTCGCCTGATCCGTATTTGGTAATAGGCTTGCCTTGAATAATATCCCACAACACAACTTCTCCAGCAGTGTCAAGAGTCAGGGCCCGTCTGCGATCGCGAAGGAGGATGTGCTTAATCAGACCATGCCTGCCTTCCATGGTCTCCAGAGGATCATGGTCAATGGGTACTATTTCAACAATGTCGTTTTCAGGGGAAAAATCAAGATAATCTTCGGTAAAGTAATGCGAGGTAGGATTCAGATGCAATAGGGAGGTTTCTAGTATTCTTGTCCCAGAAGAGCTATCCGCAACTTTAGAAAGCCGCTTATAGGACTCCATATCTCTATTTTCGGTATCAAAGTCTTTCCAGCGATGAATCTTCGAACTCGACGTAGCCGCCCAAACGTTGTCGCCGGCAGCAAGAATTTTAGAAACGCCTTGATGCTCACTGAATAGTGCAACTGAGATACCTTCATCACTTGAAGGGTTTCTTATATCTGTTTTTGCGACAAGCCCAGACCTATCAGAAGAATAAAAGACCTCAAGGTTCGGATGGTCACTGTATAAGGACCACACGCTCTGATCGTGGACAGTAAACGTTTGGAGTAGACGCCCGGAAGTCACAGACCAAGCCTTGATTGTAGAATCTGATGAACCTGTTAAGAGGAGTCTCCCATTATCGCTGATAAGAATAGAACGGATATTATCGGAATGCCCAACAAACTTGGTAATTGGCTTTTGGGGAGTCCGATGGTCCCACAAACGAACGATGTTTTCAGGTCCACCACTAGCAATGATATCTCCAGACACGGCCATTGCATAGATGCTCCCTTTAGTGTTGGTTCCATTGAAACTTTGGTCGATCTGGCACATCTCTGTTTCTTTGTTCACGTCCCACAGGAAAATCTTCCTATCGAGCCCTCCTGAGGCTATCCATGGAGAAACGTATCCGGGAGAAGCAAGACATTTGACATAATCAGAATGCTGTCCCAATTTCGACGAAGCATTCGTATGAGGGTTCCAAATTTTAACAGATAGATCGGAAGAACAAGATATCACACAGTTGTCATTACATATAATATCATTAATCCAGTTTGTGTGCTGTTCACATCGGCTATAAAAGGTGGTGCGACCCGAGTTGGGCGGATACTGCTGCTCGTCGTGCAGATTCATATCGTTTAATAACCATGAGCAAATGACCCCATCTCTTCCTGCACTGTAGAGGGTTCCTGCCGTTCCTCGAGATATGGGAGATACGGTGTCGATGGCCAAAGAATTCACTCCTAAGGCATGTCCAGCGCAGTGGGAATCATTCGGTCCGACAAAATAAGCTAACTTTCGAGTGGATTTGACTCGGCTCATCTTTCTAGACCTAGACATGTCAGTAAAGATCTCGATATTATCCTCGAAAAGGAATGACAAGCCTGGCTTATCCTTCGCCTCAACCGCAACTCTACTCACCTTATCGCCCTTTTCTCGACTTGTTTGACCTTCCAAGAGAAATCGATAGAATTTCACAAAGGTAACCGCAGTGTTCTGGCTTAGAAGTCGGATCCAATTGATATCAGCCGTCCTTTGGCGTCGAGATCAACGCTCTTGCGGGGCAAGTAGGGTAATGAGAGGACCTCATGTCGTCATCTCTACCGGGCGACACCTTACGTGTTATTCTGAGGATACATGAAGTAGCACTTTTATCTTCCATTATTCATTGAAATAGTATTACTGTGGTCTCATCGATAAGAGCCCCCGAATAATATGTGAAATGAAAAGTTCCTATTCCACTTTAAATCAATCACACAAACATAATGTTCCATAAAATACATCTTATTAATCTCTAGAGTGAGCTTACATAAGTTCTAAACCGGTGTCCGTATCGAGATTTTTGTGCTCTTAAAGGCGTTCTCATTTCAAAGTACGTAAATAGCGACATCTACAGTGACAAATCAAGGGCCAGATAAGCTTCAGTCTTGTTCATAATCCAAGTGTCGTAAAGTAGTCTCACTATATTGAATGGAATTCAGATCAGGGTTAGCTAATCACTTGGTGTATTACAACTGAAGAGAAAGAAACCTTGGCATCGTAAGGTTTGTGTGTAACAGAAGCTTGTGTTTCAACCCAGACTGGCCCACAAGTCTATCACACCGTCTTCTCGTCGCTGTGAAGTATATGTCGATGCGTGACATATTCGGGAAATTGTAACAGTACATCTACGTTACCGACATATATTGGCAGCCTACAGATCGTGTCATAAACTGAGCTATAAGTGCAGCGAAAACACTTTAACAAGTCAACCTACTATATAATATCTGTCTTTTGTAATTCTCCTAAGAGGTGACCGTGGAAGGGAAAAGCCTATCACGAATTTACAGTTGACTTGACTACGAGACTGGTACATAAAATGAAATAAATTAATGGAAATAGAAAATCATCGTGATAGCTATAGTTAAATCATGTACGACGCACAGCTACTATAAACAGAAAAGCACACAAAGCAGGAGCCAATTTTAAAGGTCAAGAACAGGACTTAGACTCGATGATCTCACTATGTTCAGAGACGGACGTCCTCTGAGAAAAAAAGAAGAACTCGTCTCGCTTGTAAAAGTAAAGAACGACAAAAGTCCAGGAAATCATCATTGCTGCCGCACAAGCAGAGAATATATATCCCTTCTCGAATCGAGGTGCATCAGTGGTAGGGTAAAGAACAAGTGAACTCCAAGCCACAATAGCCTGAGGTATGAGGTTGGCCCAGCTAAGCACAATAGCTCTGTACTCATCGTCATGACGAAGGATATCATTCATCCACCCAAAGATGATGGACGAAATAGCAAAGCTGGAGTATTGAAAAGCATAGGCACACCAGAGCGCACTTTCTGGAACGTACCAAATCGACACGATTACCAAACCGACAAAGTTGAACAGCTCACAAAGGACAACGGCTCCCCATCGACATCGAAACAAATCAGCACCAAAAGAGAAGACAAGCACAAATACTATTCCAACAGCAGGGCTTATCATTGACAGATTATTCAGTTCCTCAACAGAGTACCGATCCAGAGATTTAAGCCAGAGGATATATGTACCGGTCTGTACCCACAGAGCAGCATTCCAAAACACGATGTTCCACCAGGTTAGCACTATAAAATGCCAAGTAGAGAAAATCCCCTTGAAATGCGCAAATGTAAAGCCTGGTGAAGATCGCCGTCTAGAGCATTCTAGTCTCCTTTTTGCCAGGTCGACTTCTTGTTGACTCAGGAATATCCGATAGCATCGATCAGGAGTCCCAGGAAGGATAAAATAGTCTATGACTCCGACAGGAATGGTAATGCAGCCATTGACAATAAACATCCATTGCCAGCCACGTAAACCGTGTGAGCCGTTTAGATTGCGTTGGACAGAAGCTTGGATAGCTCCTGCTGATAAGGTCCCAACCATTTGACCACAATAGAACAAGCCGCCTCGTCTTCCTAGTTCGTGTGCCCTATACCAGGAGCCAAACACATAATGAACGGAAACATAAAAAGCTCCCTCAAAAAGACCAACAAAGAACCTATAAGCCAATAGCTCCCGATTATCTCTAGCGCGATACTGGAGTAATGTGAACACTCCCCATAGAACGTCCAGTGAAGGAATGACAAGGCTCATTGGGACTTTTGCGCAGATATAAAAAAGTGGAATTTGGCCAATAACAGCTCCTACGGTGTAGAATGTTAGAACTCGAGCCAGATCTGATTTCTCCATTCCAAGGTCCTCCTTCATCCCCGACGCATAAGCGTTGTAAAGATTAGACTGATCAACATATTTCAAGAAATAGATAACTGTGCAGCTCAATAGTACCAGAAAGTCTATCTTCAATAGTAGAGCCTTCTCCTCTTTTGAATCGCAGTCGCTATACCACTTGTACCACTTAGAATTGCGACATCTTATTCTGTATTCGTCTTCATCAAAGAATCGCCTCCATTTACTGCGTTTTTCAGGAAGGAGCTCTGAATTCACACCCATAGACCAGTTCTTAATCTTTAGAATTCCTAATATATCATTTTAATCAAAGGTTTTGGCCATTGCCGAGTGACACACCTGAGCAGTCTCGCCCTCTTTAGGTAAGGACACAAGCTCCCATATAACAGCATGAAATATAGACAAAGGGAATAACGACCATGTCCCATCATATGAAAATAGCTTTAGGCCCTATCTCAGTGTTCCCACAGCATTTACCACGACCTTTAGGATCAAGATCTTACTATGGCCAGCTAAACATGGACGTACAGCCACGGAGACCTAAGCGCTTGGGAGAGTAAATACTATAGATATTACCCTCAAAGAAAACCATATAATGAGAACGATCTATAAAGGGGTACATCAGCGTAAGCTTCCAAACCCTAAACGGAATGAGGCTAGACCATGGCGAAAGATTTCTCAAAGTCTAGGAAACTTTTCGGTTCCTTAAGAAAGAGGATATAGTTCTGCAGCTATTTAAGTACTCTTCATTTAAATGATGCACATTTTTGCTGAAAACCAAAGAAGATTCAATATGCAAAGATGACAGATTCATATCGTACTATAGCACTAATGTGCTAAACAGTAATGTTAAGTGTCTAGAATTTCCATCTAGTTGGGTACGGTATCAATTCAGGGCCATTTAATTAGGAACACTGAAATACACAGAAAGAAGTCAATCTCTGAGATTTCCGAACATGTCACGGCAATCTCACCAGTTAGAAAGAAAATCAGGAATACCGTGAGTTTCTTAATTGCTAGCCAGGAGTGTTCGAATATTAGGCCAAGTTAAAAAGCCATTGTGCAAAGCAAAATGAAGAGAATTGGCAAACTGGCGGCAGGTATTGTATCAACTCTGGTTGGGAGTTTAGAACGATCTCAGATCTCCAATACTGGATCTGCCTGATTTATCTTTTACCCGGTTAAAGGTGTTTTGATTAGAAATCATTGTATTTTTCTAGTAAACTAAGAACTTTGAATGAAAGTCCGCTTGCTCGAATAATTACCGCTAAGACTGAGATACCAATTGACGACCGCTCCTCTCGTGGGTCCGACTAATGTCAATTTTTCGATGCTCTATCGAGAATGGTGTTAATTACCAAAAATGGGTGTCTGTTCTGCACGGGTTTTCACGGATACATGAAGTCTTTACATTCGAGATTTCCCAAGGAGGAGTAAGTCAGAAAATGGAGACAATATACTGATTAATAGCTCAAGATTTATATACTAAATGGCACAAACTCGTCGTTTGGATGTGCGACGTTCAACAAGTCTTTCTTTTCATCATTTTCAATTGCTTCTCTGAACCCTATGACAGGTTCAGATGGGATATTGACTATTCAAGTGCAGTCAAAGGTGAGGAGAACACTAAACGCACTGACCATTTAGTTTCTACTGCCTGCATTTAAAAGCCAAGATGAATCTGTTAGTAAATGTTCGCTAGGAATCATATATTCCGGTTCAGCTAATCGCTTGGGGATCACTTTGTCCGGAGACAGCGGTGAGCATTAGCCGTATCTAAGTTTCTGACATCACAAAGGAATTGTTAAAACCTATAAAGTTATCTACTCAGACGTCACGGATGGATATAGGGTAGAATTCGACAAAGCTGCAGCCTCTTATCATTTTGCTTTTCAGCCAGCTACGATCAAGGACACTTTTAACCATATTTCTCATAAATGCGAAAATGGTACTTTAAATTTCGATGAATCGAATATCGAATTTGATGCTTATACTCCAGGGGTAGTTTATGGCAAAGGTTATTCTAGTTACTTATCTGATCTAACAAAGTAGATGTACTGAAGCAGCCGTACCGGACAAAAATGCTGCTTGAGACGTCCTGTTTTATGTTTGTTCCAAAGTCTTCATGTTCAGTAACGTTTGGGTTCCCTGATTTCCGGAGCATGATTACACTATTTGAGAGCTTGGATTCTGCGGTGAACGGCTACTTCAGTGATGGGACTCCTGTGCTTTTTGAGACTTTGAATAAAAACGATACTGTCTTACTGGAGTTTATCTTTATGGCTATCGATCCCCAGTCACAATCTGGTGTGAGATCGTCGCGAAAGCCTCACAGAAACGAATCGCTCCTTCGAGATAACGCTGTTGGATCCATGGTGAGATTGCAAAAAGCAAACGCCAGTGTTCGAGATCCTTACGATCCCATGGAGGACCAAGAGCAGGACCAGTCGGTCTCTTGGGATGTGTCATATGAGGTACGTCGTGCTGGATGTTACTCTGACTTTAGGTCAACCAGGAGGAGCAAGGTTTCGATTATGATGATGGAGTCGACGATGCTACCCTATCACAGTTTGCACAGGAATTGGAAGACGAAGAAATCGGCCCAACGCAGCCTGAAGTCGTACGTATGGCTTATTTTCTATCGCTAATATAGAAGGTGAAGGGACTGTTTGACTAAATATCTTTATTTACAATGAAACTATAGTACAAATCAAATATCTGTCTGCAGAAACTGTCCACTGAGAGAAATTTGGGACGAAATTATCATTTCAAGACATTGCTACTGAACCGATGCGTTATTTTATTGAAATGATCATGGTGAGCAGGCGCGCTTTCTTCTCTAGCTTTGAGGATTTCAAAAGCAATTTTGTAAAACCGAATGGCCATTTTGATCGACACAACATTCTTATCCTTTTTGCTAGTATAATCCCTATCCCAGAATTGCCGATTCTTATACAAGACCAAGTCAAGCACATCTAAGAGTGCATGAGGATCAACTGAGGGATTTTTGGCCAAGTCTCTAATTTGGATCTTGTAAAACTCTCGGGATGGTTTGTCAGAAGGCTCGTTGAGGATGGCAGAATAATCTCCAATATGAACACGGGCAGAGGATGTAAGAAGTCGGTGGCAAGCGCTGTCTTTAAGGATATTCTCATAGATATTCTGATCTTTCTCATAAGACTTGATATAATCAATGAGCTCTGCGAAGATATCTTTATCGTCACTTAGGGAGAGAACGAGCTTATTAAGAATCTTGTGGAAGTCATTGGTATTCTGGAAGTGCGTGAAATAATAATCGCATATGGAGAAAAGTAGTTCGTTCTTCTCACTAAGTGGAGTAATAGGACGATCCAGAATGCCCTGAATAATCTGGATCATGACATCGGAAGTAATGTAGTCGTGCAATTGTTCGCAACAGAAGACGAAATAATCCTTTAGCTTACTAGTCGTACCGAAGTTTATGATTTCCTGCTTGTAAAACGACTTGAGATAGTAGAACACTATAGAGCCAGGAACGTTTCTTGATTCGTAAGCTTTAGGAATACTGAATATGATATCTTTTCTAATGACCGCATTCGGAATGTCTGACTCGTTGATCGGAAAGTCGAGCCATTTATTACACAAGGCTAGAATTTCCTTATTAGCGACTCTACTGTTGCAACAGTCAAGCACCATGAAAATGTCATGGTACGCAACAACATTTAGATCTGACCTGAGTTTGTCATTGGTGCCGATCTCAGTTATTAAGGAGAAAAGCGTATCAATCAGGATCTCCTTGTTCGTTTCATGATCAGGCATTGCAGTTGTTGTGAGGAATTTCTTGAAAATCTTTGCAATATTAATAACTCTTTCGTTATCTAAGTTATAGATCGCGATGTTTTCCCAGCCGTAGGTAAGAACTAAGCTGAAATAGAAAGAATCGAAGTTAGAAATGTGGAACTTGAGGACCTCCAAAAATGCTGTCATATAAAGTGAAGTTTCATTTGGCTTCCGTGACTTTATACCTTCGAAGTTATTCTTTAGAATGTCATTATCGGCATATTTAATAAAGTTCTCGGTTACCCACTTGGAGAGCTTTTTGTGAGTTAGACACTTTAGCTGGTGCTCAGTGGGAGAAGGAACTTTTTGAATCAATTTGAGGTGGTCGTCTTCTAACTTATTTCGAAGTCCAATTACCATCTGAGAAAAGGTGGAAATCGTAGGTTGATTTAGCGGAAATCGTTTCATCTAAAATGTAAGTTTGGCTTTGAGTGCACTGGCAACGTACCTTATTATATAGTTCTTGGGTCAAAGATATTGGAGCGTGCAAACCTAAGAATAAGAGAGCGATATTGAACCCAACCGTAACATCCATAAACCTTGCTCGATCTAGCAAAAGCCACAATGCATACGTCGTCGATGAGTATTTAGTTTTCCTTAATAGTCGATGAATCTCTTTCACGACCATAAAATTATCCCATTTCTTATAATATTTTATAACATGAACGGGCATTTTGGTATAGTCCATGCGAGAAAGAAGGGAATCTAAATCCTTGCACTTAGCAAGCTTAGTTATCAATTCATTGTCCACAGTTCGAGTTCTCTTTCTGTATTTCTTGCTAAAATGATTTTGAGAGACTTCTTTGTTCCGATTCGTTTTCCGACGCTCCTTCCCGGCTTCCTCTCTCTTCTGTGTATGCATCTTTCGAGGATCTTTGCCATCACTCCCATTCTTCTTAGCGCCGACCTTCTTATTCGGATCTCGAGCAATTATTCTCTGTGGAGATTGCAGCGAATTTTCTCTCAGTCGCGAATCCAACTCTGTCCTCGGTTGCCCAGACACCTTTCGAACGTGCCTGAAGCTTTGGATAATCGGTCTTGATGTAATTGCCGAATTAATTAAGCACCGCGAGCCCCAAAGAGGGGGTATAGGGTGAGTAATTAGACTCCAGACCCTCCCCATTAGGAACACAATCTTTTTCTGCCTCGCTTCAGGTTGGGAGTTTGAAGTGTTACAGGATCAGGATGCCGGGTAATCTTGGGAGAAGCCCTGTGTATACACTCGCTTGACGTGTCGCGTGAACGTTGCTGGCTTGATAGACTCCTGTTGGTTCTGTGAGCGAGATATTGTCTCTAGAAAAAGCGTTCCAGCTGTTGGGTAGGAATGGGGATGAATGAACTACCCCAATTGTCGACTTCTGAACGAGACGATTCTGTTCAAGAAGAACAAACACGAGTTTCCTCTGGGGTACTATTAAACTATATTCGGCAGCTTTGCAAAGACATATTTGGAGCCAAAGATGGAGAGTTGAATGCGTCTTTTGATTCGCATACTAACACGAAACTTCATTCAACCCTTGAACAGTTCGTTAATGAGACCACTAGCGGAGTCATCTACGTGGCAAAGTTTATTAAGCAGCAATTGGAACATGATGGTAATTGTCTGGAATTCCTGATAAATCCTAACGTGCAGAAGTCCACTTCATCGAGCAATACAGAATATTGACTGAGTTTGATCTACAGGAAGGAATGGTAGCAATAATGGCTTTAATCAAACCTACTGGTCCATTAGATGCATCATACTCCATCGGGGATCAATTGGATTTTGTCAGTCTACCTTTAGACCGATTGAAGACGCTCCAGAAGTCTCAGATCGCGATCTCTCCCTACGAACACCTACGATCGTTAATCCAACTTGCAATCAACCCATATTTCGAGGCTGTTTCGAAGAACAAAGAAAAACTGGAAAATCACTTTCGATTGAGCACTGCTGATGAAGCGCGATCAGGCATCCCGGGAACTCGTCGACGAATTGCTGAGTTGGAACTGAGTTTCAAGCATTTACAACAAGATATTGACATCCCCGAGTTGTCTCTTAATTTTGATCCCACCATCGTCCAAGCGTTGAAAGAAGTAAGTGTCTCTAGATCTGCTTTGTCTGACTCTAGGCCTCTAAAAGAAATGTCCCACCTTCAGTCGATCTGATACCCATAGAGCTTCTCACTGATAGCATTTTCATGAACCGAATGCAGTCAATTGTGAATTCGTGGATCAAATCGATTAGAAATATCACTGAAATGAATAGGGATCCTGTCTGCGAATCGGCGAGCGAAGAAATCAATTTCTGGCTGTCGATGGAACAGGCGCTCAATACAATCCGCGACCAACTAGATTCACCTGGAGTGAAGCTCACATTAGAGATTCTTCATGCAGGTAAACGGAGTTTGGCTACCGTCGGACTTAGGTCAGACACTGGGCTTCAGGATGCAATTACTAGAGTCAGTTCTTATACTCAGATGCTTAAGGATTTCCCTCTAGATCAGCTCTTATCTGCTACATCACTGAAGTCCTTGACTCTAGCTATCGAAGCTATATTCGATCATATCCTCAAAAAATTAAAGCAAACATCTTATCCTATAGAGCGCCTCGTGCCGCTGGTAGATGCAGTGTCACGTGATCTGAACCGGAAGCTTCTGGTCATTATTGATTCCAAATTTCTCATTGAATCATCTTACGAGGATTTCGAACGTTATACAAAAGAGATCGACCAAGTCTTCGAGTCTTGGGAGAACAACAGCAAAGAGTTCCGTCGTGCGTGTCGTGAACTACTCAAGCGCCGTCCAGCCACAGGCAAGAAATCGGTCCAACTATTCTCTTTTGCTCACAATTCTCTCAAGGATCGATTGAACAAGATAAAATCCCTGAGATTTGAGCATAACCAGATCTCTGTGACCATAGATGAGATCAGAGATGACAGCTCAGATAGAATTGGTGATGAAGCATTGGTGTCTGATGTCAAGAATGAAGTCACGGATGCGTATAAGAATCTTTACAGTGTGGATATTTTTGACTTGTCTGAGAAGGGAAATCAAAGCTGGGAGAATGTTCAGACGCTGTATAATGATCACATCTCAAGAGCGGAGACCTCAATTATTCTATCTTTGCGAGAGAAGCTAGCCACTGCTACGACCGCTAATGAGATGTTCAAAGTATTCTCAAAATTTAATAGACTTTTTGTTAGATCCCGAGTGAGAGCTGCTATTCAGCAGTATCAGAGCCAATTGATCGATAGAGTCAAGTATGATATCATGTCCCTTCAAGATCGATTCAGAGTTCAGTATGGCAAGTCGGAGAGCTACTTCATGGACAAGGTTCGAGATATTCCTCCTGTATCTGGAACTATTCTATGGATTCGTCAAATCGAGAGGCAGCTTGTACTCTATCAACAAAGAGTGGAAGATGTCCTGGGCGCTCGATGGAAAAGTTACGCTGAGGGTGAGAAATTGTATACGGAGAGTGAAGCTTTCAAGTCAATGTTGGATACCAAAGCCATCTTTCAAAATTGGTGTACCCAAATCAGCACTCATGACCTGAATGTGACTGGACGAGTGATGACGACGGTCAAGGACCGGCAAATAGCTGATAAATTAAAGTTAAGTGTGAACTTTGATCCTCAGTTAATTACGCTATTTAAAGAAGTCAGAAACCTCCAGTATTTGCATTACACGGTGCCAAGAGATATCGTTATTGCTGTCCAACGGGCCGAGAAGCTCTACCCTTTAGCAGTGAATTTGACAGACTCCATAAGGCTCTATCGAGAGTCGGAGCTTCTTTTCAACAGGCTCAAGAACTGTTCTGTTCTCTTATATAAGGACTTTATCGATATTCATAACATTTTGAAAGACGGCTTTAAGTACAAATGGGAGACCGCCGTTTCTCGATCACTGACATACGCGGCTCCGAATGCCGATCTAGAATTATTTGGCTTCATCAAAAAGTTCTCTCTTTCTGCCCATAACCTCAATCAGAAAGCCTACAAGATCCAGTCGGTGGATGAATTAATAGAGACAAAGTTACAAGAATTGCAAAGCTGCCCGTTTACCTTTGATGCCTTTTCCGAAGCCATAGAATTAATACAAGCTACTATTGATGATATTAGCATAGAACGATGTGCAAATATGAGCTACTGGGTTGATCAGCTCAATGGAGCTATCTCTCAGATTCTGCACTCGCGGCTTGATACTATTCTATCCCAATGGCTCAAGAATTTACAATCAGACGAGATAGATGATGAAAACAGCCTTCCTCAGGTCAGGCATGACATTGTCTTGTCTAACAGAATTATTTCTATCAGTCCGCCCCTAGAGTATTCAAAAGCGATTCTTTATGACTGCTTAGAAGGTATGCTTAGGACCGTTTCTAATCTCTCCGTCCTTTCTGCTGAGACTTACAAGATCCGGTTGACCTCTTTTCCCACATCTACTGCTCAATATACTTTTGCATCCGTCATATCCCGTTCAAGTGATCGGTTGCTTGAGGCCACACACGCCATCACGAACAAAATTCAACACGTTTCTCAGTATACGGAGAAGTGGGTTCGTTTTCAGTCATTATGGGATTTACAGCCTGATTTTGTTTTTCAAGAACTCGGCTCGGATTTACAAAAGTGGCTTGACGTTATCCAAGATCTTCGACGAGATCGGATCACATTTGATACAGCCAGGACGTTTCAAGAATTTGGCTCTATTGTTGTCCATTTCGATCAGGTTCAGGATAGGGTAAATGCAAAGTATGATGCGTGGCAGCAGGATATAATATCAAAGTTTGCTGAACATCTCTCTGCCAGCTTGAATCAGCTATATTTTGAGATTAACGCCATGCGATCCAGTCTTGAGAGTAAATCACTTGAACTAGCTTCAACTAGTGAGGCTGTGTCTTTTATTACCGACTTGCAAAGCTGTGGGTCGAATCTGGATAAATGGTCACATATGCTTGACCTATGTCGCCAAGGTCAGAATCTTTTATCGCGCAGGCGCTATCAATTCCCGCCTGATTGGTTATATTTTGAGAACGCTGAAGCGGAATGGAGTGCGCTCTTAGAGATCTACAGGCGTAAGAAGCGACTATTAGATTCGCAGGTCGACGATCTTAAACTCAAAATACAAGAAGAGAGGAAGTCCATTACGGATAAGATAGCCAATCTAAAGGCAGATTGGATAAATGAGCGACCAATTTCTGGAGCTATAAATCCAGCCGATGCTCTTAATACTCTCAATCGATCAGCATCGCAAACAGAAAAACTACAACGTTTGGAAGAGCTTACATCCAAAGCAGAAAGGGCACTGGGACTTGAGGTGAAACCTGTGGACGATCTGAAGGAGATAGCTGATGAGATAAAAGACTTTAAGGCCGTATGGTCATCAGTGACTACTATTTGGACGAAACTCGACGAGCTTGGGGAAATTCTGTGGATAAGTGTCAATCCAAGACGTCTACGGCAATCACTTGAAGACCTACTGAACCTAACAAAAGATATGCCTGTGAAGATGAGACAATACTCAGCCTTTGAATATATACAAAATGTCATAAAGAACCATATCAGTACAGTGCCGTTGATATCAACCCTTAAATCGGACTGCATAAACGCCAGACATTGGAAGGCAATCTCAAAATTATGCGGAAAACGTCTCGTTGTGACTTCTTTGACTCTCGGTGATGTCTGGAAGTTGGATATCAAAGCGCATGAAGGCGCGATCAAAGACATTTTCACCCAGGCACAAGGGGAAATGACGCTCGAGGAATACCTGCGACAAATTAGAGAGAAATGGACTGACTATTGTCTGACTCTGATCAATTATCAGAATAGAACAAAGCTGGTTAAGGGATCTGAGAGCGTTCTTAATCTTGCGACTGATAATATCAATTCCTTGGCTGCCATGAAGCACTCTGCCTATTACAAGACGTTCGAGGAAGATGCAACTGCTTGGGAAGATAAGATTACTAAGATATACTCTGTCTTCGACATTTTGATTGATGTCCAACGGCAATGGGTATATATGGATGGCATATTTACCGGAAACAAAGATCTCCAATTAGTTCTAACTTCCGAATCATCTCGTTTTCAGAACATCTCGACTGACTTCTTCTCAGTAATGAAGAAACTGGCCAAATCTCCATTTGTCTTGGACGTCTTAGCTATCCCGGATTTTCAATCAACACTTGAGCGACTGGTTGATCAGCTAGAACGACTGCGTAAATCGCTAGGAGACTACCTTGAGAATGAACGGAAACGTTTCCAGAGATTTTACTTCGTCGGCGATGAGGACTTACTTGAGCTGATAGGAAATGCTTCTGATATTCAAAGAATTGAAAAACATCTGTCAAAAATGTATAATGGAATTGGATCTCTGCAATTTGACTCTGCTTCTCAAGTTATTAGGGATGTCATATCGCCTGAAGGTGAAGTAGTTCAGCTTGACAAGCCAATTGAAATTGGCAAGTTCCACGATATAAAAGAATGGCTACGCGAATTAGAGAAATGTTTGCGAGAGTCTCTTCTCAGTCGGTTGGATAAATTACTTCAGAAATTTGCCGGAATTTTCACTGTAAATGCTGGTGACGCTCTTGCCCATCTTGAAAAGATCGATGATGAGCCTGTCCAGATGCTAGTTCTAGCGTTTCAGATCCTATGGACTTCCCAAATCGAGTCGGATCTATCTCAGAATTCCTCTGTAACCCAGATTGCAGATTCTATAGAGCGGATTCTTGGTTATTTGTCATCTGAAGTTGTTAAGGATCTTCCCATCTTGTCTCGAAAGAAATACGAGAATCTGCTGAGCGAATTCAGCTATCAAAAACGAATTACTAAGGCTTTAATCAATGAGCAAGTCAAAGAGAGTCAGAATTTTACGTGGCTTAGACAGCTTCGATTTTATTATGCTCCTAAGGAACTAGCGAATGAAGTGAGTGTCAAAATATGTGAAAATTCGTTCCCATATGGTTTTGAATATTTTGGAGTATCAGAACGGCTGGTCCGGACTCCAGTCACGGATAAATGCTATATTTCGTTGACTCAAGCGCTTGGAAGGGGAATGGGTGGATCTCCATATGGCCCATCCGGCACGGGAAAGACTGAAACAGTCAAGTCTCTTGCAAAGCAACTGGGAAGACCTGTTCTTGTATTCAACTGCGATGACAGCTTCGATTTTCTTTCCATGGGAAGGATCTTAATGGGCTTATGCTCTATTGGAGCTTGGGGGTGTTTTGATGAATTTAATCGCCTCGAAGAAAGCATTCTAAGTGCAGTTTCGTCTCAATTACAAGTAATACAGCAAGCTCTGCGGACGGAGGGACAATCGCAAGTTGATTTGATCGGCTCACCGACGAAGCTAAATCAATCCACTGGTAAGTCATTAGAATGGTCTCGTGCTAACATTGAGGCATATTTGTTACGATGAATCCCACATATAAGGGACGGTCACATTTACCTGATAACTTGAAAAAGCTATTCTTAGGAATTGCTCTCTCCAAACCTGATACAGATATTATTGCCGAAGTTTTGTTATATTGCCAAGGTTTTATTCACTCTTATGATATAGCTCACATTCTCGTCCCTTTTTTCGATCGAATGGGTCGTGAATTGAGTGAACAGTCTCATTATGATTTTAGTCTGAGAGCGCTTAAGAGTGTGCTAGCTCAATGTGGCACTTTCAGAAGGCGCCAGATTCCTGACTCTGTTGATACTAAACTCGAGATTAAAGAGGAGCTACAGGTTGTGCTTGAAGGTCTTTATAGGACCATTTCTCCACGGTTGGTAAATGAAGATGCTCGACGTTTGAAAGAGTAAGAACAGTTGAAATGATGAATTCTGACCTTCTAGACTGCTCAAGAGCGAATTTCCCGGCTACTCCATTAGCCGTCATCTGGATGAATCTTTGGCATCACATGTTGCCAGTATTGCCAAAAAACTGGGACTTCAGAATTCCGAAAACTGGGCCGAAAAGGTTTTTCAAATCTATGATCTCCAAGACAGCCATCATGGTTTAATTCTTGTTGGGGACCCAGTGACAGGCAAGACTACCTCATGGAAAGCACTTCTTCAAGCTCTCGAAGAACAAGATGGAACTGAATTTGTCCACCACACTATTGATGCGAAAATACTATCAAAAGAGGAATTATATGGAACTATGGACATCACCACTAGAGAATGGACAGATGGGTTATTTACCTCCATAGTACGAAAAGTAGCAGAGAACTTGCGTGGAGAAGCGACTAGGCGTCACTGGATCGTTTTTGATGGAGACATAGATCCCGAATGGGTCGAAAGTTTGAACAGGTATTTTGTTATACGTGCTGACAGGAGCTAATATAATAGTGTGCTTGATGATAATAAACTCTTATCCCTACCTACTGGAGAAAGGATCAATATACCATCAAACATAAGAATATTGTTTGAAGTATCTTCTCTTCGGAATGCTACACCGGCCACAGTGAGCCGGTGTGGTATGGTATGGTTTGGTGATGATATAGTAAACGATCATATGGTTTTGCACAACCTACTATGGAAACTACAATTTCAGTCCGAGATGACAATTGATGAAGATGATGTTCAGGTTGACAATGGGCAAAAAGTATTTTCTCTTATCGCATCCTCCGTTTCGAAGTTCCTTGGCTCCGAACTCTTGGATAAATGTCTTATGAAAGCTCAGGAATACTTCCATGCAATGGGCTTTTTAAGCTACCAGTCTTTGGTGACACTCACTGCGTTCGTTGGAGAGGCCGGTCGAGATATCATCAAGTATGATAGCCGCCACAAGGACTTTAAACTTGATGATAATCAAATAGAAATCTATCTCCTATATAAACTGGCAGCTGCCCTGGTCTGGAGTTTTACCGGGGACTGCGGCCACGAAGAGCGAGACGACTTCAGCCAGTTTCTCCAAGAGCAGCCTGTTTTCTCACGGCTGTCAGTTCCCGAGGGCAAGGGTTTCATTGAAATTCGCGTCGCCCTCCCGAATTCCACTTTGACTCTTGATGAAAGTTTAGTGCCAATGGTAGAACTACAACCAGAAAATGTAGTTGGAACCGAAGCAGTGGTTCCAACAGTTGACATTATCCGTCATGAGAATTTCATACGCAGCTTCCTGTCTCAAAGACAGCCATTGCTGATGTGTGGTCCTCCTGGATCTGGCAAGACAATGACTGTCTTTAATGTTCTTCGACGACTTCCGGACTTTGAAGTATCTATGCTTAATTTTTCTAGCAACAGCACGCCTGAATTGGTCCTCAAGACCATGGAACGCTTTTGTAAATATCACCAGAGCAACGATGGCCTGGTACTTGCGCCCTCCAACTTTGGAAAATGGCTTGTTTTATTCTGTGACGAGATCAACTTACCCGCCTTAGATCAATATGGCTCACAGCCTCTAATCTCATTTCTTCGGCAACTATGCGAGCAAGGAGGCTTTTGGAGAACGGCTGATAAGAAGTGGATCTCCTTGGAAAGAGTCCAGTTTGTGGGAGCGTGTAATCCTTCATCAGATCCCGGGCGGCATATTATGTCTAATAGATTTCTTCGTCATGTTCCAGTTGTCTATGTCGGGTATCCTGGCCAGCACTCTCTGATGCAAGTCTACAATACATTCTCAAAGGCGATTCTAAAACGAGCACCAAATCTCAAGGGTTATCATGAAGACTTGACTAAAGCTATGGTTGACTTTTATAACGAGTCACGAACGCGATTCACAGCCAAGATTCAGCCTCATTACATCTATAGTCCCCGTGAACTTACTCGATGGGTCAGGGGTATATATGAATCATTGGCATCCTCCGAGCATGTTACATTTTCGTCTCTTGTCAGGATTTGGGCTCATGAAGGAATGAGATTGTTCTCAGATCGTCTAATTTACGACTATGAGCGAGAGTGGTCCTTCAGTCATTTAAAAACGATTGCATCAAAGATTTTTCTATCTGTTGATGTCGAAGAAGCAATGAAACGGCCAATTCTGTTCTCGGATTGGTTATCAAAGGATTATGTGTCGGTTGATTTGGGTGTTTTCCGAGAATTTGTCAAAGCACGTCTTCATACATTCTGTGAAGAAGAGATCGACATTCCACTGGTCCTGTATGATGATTTATTGGACCATATTCTAAGAATTGATCGGGTCTTCCATCAACCCCAAGGACACATGATTCTGTGTGGAGTTAGTGGTAGTGGCAAGGTAAGAGCGCTTGTTTTAGCTGAGGAATCTAACGCAAAAGTCAACTATATGCAAGTTTGTTGCCTGGATGAACGGCATGAAAATATTTCAACTACGAGTTCACGCTAAATACAGCGGTGCTGATTTTGAGAACGATCTGAAGACGATCTTACGGGCGTCCTGTAACGAGAAGGTCTGCTTTATTGTCGATGAGTCAACTTTGATAGATCCATCATTTCTTGAGCGAATGAATACGCTACTGGCTAACGGTGAAATTCCAGGGTTATTTGAAGGAGACGAATGGCACGCATTATTGAACACATGCAAAGAAATCTCCGAAAGACAAGGCCTGCTATTGGATACTCCGACTGAGCTATATGACTGGTTTGTTTCCCAGATTATCCGCAATCTTCATGTGGTTTTCACGATGAATCCATTGACGGATAGCATAACTAATCGGCAAACAGCCTCGCCGGCGTTGTTTAACCGGTGCGTCTTAGATTGGATGGGCGACTGGTCTCCTTACTCGTTCTTTCAAGTCGGTGAAGCTCTCACCAAACACATTGATTTGAATAATGGTAATTTTGTCGCTCCTGATTCTTTCCCGTTCGCTGTGCCCTCGTTGGAGGGTTGTACTATCAGCCATGAGTTCGCAGTGATAAATGCATTTGTTTGGATTCACTTGTCGTCCATTGATTATGCATCTGACCTATCGAACTCGGTTACGATATCTCCTCGACATTTCCTCGATTTCTTATCCAAATTTGAGAGAATTTTCAACTACAAGAAAGCTCTTTTTGAAGATAATCAACGGCATTTCAATGCTGGTGTTGATAAACTGAAAGAGACAGTTCTTAGTGTGAAGAATATGCGATCATTGTTGGCTCAAAAACAACAGGAGCTTGAAGTGAAAAATAAAGCTGCTAATGAAAAGCTGAAACAGATGCTCGCTGATCAGACGGTGGCTGAACAGAAAAAGGCGGCATCACTTGAGATCCAGACTGCCATCTCGAAGCAAGAAAAGGAAATCAATGAAAGGGGACTGAAAGTGAGAGACGATTTAGCTAAGGCTGAGCCAGCTGTGATTGAGGCTCGGCAGAGTGTCAGCAATATCAAAAAACAACACTTGACTGAAGTTCGCTCGATGATCAACCCCCCAGAAGCTGTGAAGTTGACCATGGAGGCTGTGTGTAGTTTACTCGGCTATAAGGTTGATTCGTGGCGAACCGTTCAGAGCGTGATAAGGAAAGATGACTTTATTGCGAGTATTGTGGACTTTGACAATGAAAGACAGGTTTCACCTCAGCTGACACGATATATGACCAGCCATTATCTTTCAAACCCCATATTCAAGTACGAGACTGTCAACAGAGCAAGCAAAGCATGTGGCCCACTAATGCAGTGGGTCGAGGCCCAAGTTCTCTTCAGCCAGATTCTAGAGAGCGTGGAACCCCTCCAGCAGGAAATGCGTCAACTTGAGGCCAAGGCCAACGAGGCTCGAGCCAATTCCATTGCTATCAATGAAATGATTGAAGAATTAGAAAAGAGTATCGAGCAATACAAAGAAGAATATGCATCTTTGGTTGCGGATGTGCAGTTTATTCGACAAGAAATGGCTTCGGTTGAGAAGAAAGTTGGACGCAGTGTGACCTTATTGGAGAATCTGTCCAGTGAACGCGATCGATGGAAAAAGAGTATAAGCGACTTTGAATCGGCCATGAAGTTCTTACCTACAATGTGTATTTTGGTCAGTGCTTATATCACCTATGGCGGAGTATTTGACCAGGCCCGGCGGCTGAACTTGGAGAGTAAATGGAAAGATATGTTGCGCAATTCTGGTCTTTTTATCCAAAATGAAGTATCTATTATTGATTATCTGTCTTCGGCTGAAGACAGGGCTAAGTGGAAAGCGTGCGGTTTGGTCGATGACGCGTTATGGATTGAGAACAAGTTGATGCTTGATTACTGCCAGCGATATCCTTTAATTATTGATCCTTCGGATAAGGTTGTTTCCTACTTGGTTAATGAGCACAAGGCTCGTAACCGGCCATTGACTGTGACGAGTTTCTTGGATGATTCTTATGTCAAACACCTTGAAAGCGCTCTGCGCTTTGGCGGGTCTATCTTAATTCAGGACGCAGAACATTTTGACCCTTTGCTGAACTCCATTCTCAATAAGGAATACCAAAAGACTGGCGGTCGTACGTTAATTCGGGTCAAGAACCAAGATATCGACTTTTCTCCTTCTTTCGAGCTTTATCTTTATACTAGGACTGCCGATATAAAACTCTCGTCAAATATATGCAGCCAGACCACATTGATCAACTTTACTGTGACACGGAAGACGCTCGAGTCGCAGTGTCTGAACTATGTCCTGAAAGTCGAGCGTCCTGACATTAATGACCAATTGGAATCTTTAACCAAGGCTGAAAGTGATTTTCAATCTAGTCTTAGACAATTGGAATCCAAGTTGTTGCAGTCGATAAGTGAAGCTCAGGGAAATATTCTTGATGATGATAGAGTCATTAGTCGCTTGGAAGAATTAAAGATCGAATCTTCGGACATTGAGAAGAAGTCTGCCCAAATTCGAGATGTTATGGCTCAATTAAGGAGCGCTGCTGCTATTTACGAACCTCTATCTCAAAGCTGTAGCGGCCTTGTTACAGTCTTGGAGAGTCTATCAGCTTTAAAAGGATTTTACCGGTTCAGCATTCAATATTTCTGGGATATCTTCGATAAAGTGCTTGCACTGAGTCAATCTTTCACTGTCAAAGAGCCCGCTGAAAGAGTCAAACATTTTCACAAGGCTCTGTTTGAAGAGGTCTACCAACAGACTTGCCCTTCTCTGTTGTATGATGACCGACTAAAGTTTGCTGTTTTACTTTGCCGCATTGCCCCATCTCATCCTGACACGCTCCTGTTTGATTCCCTTTTTTCATCGCCTTCCGATGACAATCCTCCCGAACTCCCCAGGGTAATTAGGGAAGTTCTTGAAGAAACGCATACCTCGGTGGATGACATAATTAGTAAGGACGAGCCAGAGGTCTTTTTGGCTCGCCAGGTCCATGAAGACAGCGGCAATAAGGAGCTCTTGGTTACTATTTCCATGCAAGCCACCAGAATGGATCGATTTATTCCTTCTTTGGAACGACTGGCCCATCATTACTTCCCAAGCTCAAAGCCTGATTCCGAAAGTGACTTACAGGGTATAATTGAGTCGTGTGGGTCTTTCCCGTACTTCATCCTCTTTTCCGAGCCAGGCTACGACCCCAGTTTCAGAATTGACGATCTGGCGTTGAAGTTTAAGAAATCCTATAAATCCATCGCCATGGGATCAGAAGATGTCTCGTTATTAGCTGAACGTGCTTTGGTTGAAGGAGCCCAAGAAGGACACTGGGTCATGCTCAAAAACGTTCATCTTCAACAGTCATGGTTAGGTCGTTTGGAAAAACGACTTCATGTGCTCAAACCGCATCCTCAGTTCCGACTGTTCTGTACTACTGAGGCAACTGCTAACATTCCTACGAATCTCGTTCTTTCTATGAGAGTCTTGACATTTGAGCCTCCTCCGGGCATAAAAGCTATTCTGTTTGATCTCTTCAGTATGATGGATGAATTGCCGCCCAGTTCAACTGTCGAAACTCAGAGAGTCCACTTCCTGCTCTGTTGGCTGCACGCTGTCATTGTTGAAAGTCAGCGCTACGCGCCGGTCGGATGGACCACAAACTACGACTTCAATAACGCCGATTTCACAAACTCTTATTATGTTATCAGCCGGTGGATCGAATGGTACGCCGGGAAACGAACCAATATTTCTCCTGATAAAATTCCTTGGAGAGCTCTAGAATACCTGATACGAGAGATAATCTATGGAGGGAAGGTCGATAACGCACATGATCTGGCGTTGATCGCTGATCAGTCGTCTCGCCTGTTTTCAATAAAGTCGTTCGAAGATAACTTTAACATTCTTGCATCTAAAGAAGAGCGCCTGGAACTACCGGAGCGATTTGACGCCAAAAACATCTCTAACTGGGCTGCTTTGCTCCCAGACCACGAGCCTCTGTCTTGGCTCAATCTCCCTCCTGACGCAGTCAGGCTCAAGCGTGTGGAACAAGGTATGTCTTTTTCTACTAGCTTTTACTAACTCGCAGCGAACACACTTATTCGAGACATCTCCAATATCATTAGATCTCTTGGCAGTTGAGTGAATTACAGTGGTAATCTGCTGTGGTACAGATGCATTTAAAATGATCCTAATGGCTGCCTCTACAAGAGGTTCTATATGACTCTGGTCGGCAATCAACGCCGACCCATTCATGAATATAAAATGGTAGATAGCGGTTAAAAAGAATTATACGCGAATTTTAACGAGTTCCAAGTTTTTGTATTAGAAAATCACTCGATCGTCCCTTCTGGCAATGACGGAAACCATAACTAGCCCGTTCCGACAAGAATAACGCTACCACGCGTTACAACATTGTACGTGTGCACGCGTCTCTAACTGGAAGCGTCTCTAAGAACACCATCAAGTCCATGGGATAACGCCCATGCAAGAGATCTCAGACTCGAGCGATTGGCGAAGTACGAGGGCGCCGGGCTTGGAACAGCTCGAAAGCCTTCTGAGATGCCACATCTGTAAAGAGTTCTTTACCGGGCCCATGTTTGGTCCCTGCGGTCACACATTCTGCTCTCTTTGTATCCGGCGCCATATTGCAACTTCGGCTTATTGTCCTATTTGTCGAGAGGAGATCACGGAGGGGCGGTTGAAGCCGAACAAGTTAATCGGTGAGGTGGTGACGGTATTCTGTAATATACGGTCAAGCATTATGGCTTTGGCTACGGAAACTCGGGCATCAAAAAGCAATGAACTAAACGACAAGGATAAATTATCATCGGAGAATGACGATATTATAACGCCGGAAAGTGAGCAAAACGTCGACGGAGACAACATTGCCACGAGCGATGATCCGGATCAGATCCCTTGTCCGATCTGTGGAAGGAAATTTCCTCTCGATTCTATAGAGACGCATGCTTGGGACTGCCAGAATCGGCCGCAAACAACTCAAATGGCAAGACCGAAACGTGCAGCTCACCTTGTCTCCTCCCCTACTCGATCGGCAGCATCGGCCACTTATAAAAAACTTAGCACACCGCATTTTGGATCACTAAAGCCTGTTCAGGTCCGCAACCTCCTCAAACAAGAGGGGCTATCATTGAAAGGAACCACGCCTGAATTAGTAGCCCGATACAAGGCCTGGGTGGTCTATTGGAACGCTAACACAGACCGGATCGACCCTGTGCCCAAGCATATTCTCCTCGGCTCATTCACCTCAGAGGAACGACTTAAGACAGAAACAAAGGGGAAAAGCATAGGCGGGTCCGATTTTGACAGCGTAGATTGGATGAAGTCACAAGCTAAAAGCTTTCAATCACTACAACAAGCCGCAAAAGAGTCTCTGGGAAAGCGGAAACGAATAGAGTCGCCGACCGGCAGCGAGAGTCCCGATGGAGATGTAGCTGTCAAACGACCGCTATGATCGTGTATATTAGAAATAAGTATTTATGGGTCATTCAAAGGAGTCTAGGCTGCAATTTGTTGTTTTTCTGTCTCATTGTCATCCCCTGGACCGCCATCAAGATCCAGATCTCTCAAGCGACGGTCGATCTCATGGACAGACTCTTCCACAGGCAACTCCTGTGGCTCAGGTAATGTTTCGGTAGACGGCAGAGTCTCTTTGTGAGCTTCTTCTTCTGCAAGCTTTTCAAGCTCCCTGTCAAGCTCATCTTCATCCACGGCTTCTGCAGTGGGACCGACCGAAGATATCAGCTCAGATATGGCCTCTGTTTCATTTTTCTGATCCATGAATTTATCAAGCGTCTCTTCAGCTCGTTCACGACTCCAAGCCTTATTCATTCTCTGAAGAATAGGAGTGGTATTCTCCAGACTTTGTATAACCATGGCATTACTTCTGGCCCTTACAATGGCTTCTTTGGCTTCTTCGAGTTGTGCCTTTGCAGACATAGCTTTCTCCAGGTTGGAAGATATCAATCTTTGTCCCTTGAGTAAGAATTTCGCCTTTGAGCGAGCTTGAAGATCGCGAGTCATTTGACCTTTTCGGAGAGTATCCTGTACCTCTGCCTTCAAGCCATGGACACTGGCAGTGTACTCATTAATTTGTCTGTCAATGCCCGATACAGCGTTATTTATACTGGCAATAGCCTTCTCATCTTCCGCAATGGCTGCTGTTCCAAGCTTGATATAGTCTTCAGTCATGCTTGCAGACTTGTCTTTAACGAGATATTGCGCGGCTATCAAAAGGTCATCATCGCTCAAGGCCTCTTCTCCATCTATAGAGCGAAACAAAGAACGAAAATGAGTCAGAGTCAGGACCCTCAGACTCTCATCTTTGTCTACCAAGTCCATCCAGTTGTCATGTATCTCACCAGCTGCTTTAATTACGTTTTGCACTATAACGTAAGATTGAGCCTTCAGCCTTTGGTGCTCTCCCGATCCCGTAGCACTCTTCCACCGAAAACTCCATAACCCTGAGATCTCTATAGCCCCTTTAAGAATTCCTAAAGCCGTCCACTGATCTCTAACGCCAAAGGTGGCCTTTGGAATCAATTCACCCTTTAATACGCCTTCATCCTAAAGTCAGTCCATGCACACGAACAGCTGAAAACTTACGAGAACATATGATAGCCCTAGAGGATTTCCCACATGATGCTCTGTTAGTCTAAAGAGTTGAGGAGTAGCAGAATCGACACTAAGGATAAGCCTGTTTTTGCCTAATTTGCCCCGATAACAGAGATCAGTCAGTAGGCCCTGCCATGCCAGTATATTTGCTTCGTATCCATCCGGGTTGGTCTCTTTCAAAATTCCGAAGTCTGAATATAAAGAGGGAATCCGGTTATCGGTAAATAACTTGTTCTCCTTGACCGAAAAGGTCATGACAAGATCGTTGCAGGTTGAGTGTTACATCAGATAATCGGACAGGACCTCACGATTAGTCAAACAATACAAAAATTATACAGGAAAAACGCCATACACATACATCTATAGTACATAAAATTTCTAAGTTTCTTCTGACTGCTTGCGCAGGACATCGAGCAGGTTTCCTTTTTGTTTCGTCCATTCAATTTCATCATAGACTTCTGAGCTCTCTGCTAGACAGATTCGTGCGTGATTGAGTTGAGACAGACCAATCCATTCTTTTGATGCCAGTAATTGCCAGAATGCAGCCTTTCGCCTAAAACCACAATGAAGAATGCTTGTACGATTGAGGTAAAAGTTTGCAATTCTTTCCATCACCAATGTCTGACCAATATCCCCGACCAGGTGATCATCGAGCACCTTGAGAAGCCAGTTGCAGGCATGATTATGCATATGGCCATTGCGATGATTTAAGAGTTCGGATGAGACAATTAGCAATCTAAGAGCGAAGCCTGGCAAAGAAGATCGATTCAAGTAGTTATATAGAGCCTGGTCGAGAGTAGGATTTAAGATTTCACGAGTTGTGCGCTCGTTAAGAGGAGCGGATGAGAACAGCTGACAGATAATGGACATCTCTTGGACCCCTGCAAGATATGCCCACGCCTTGTCATTCAGAAAGTCTTTCTTGATCAATTCACAGATATCACATGCCAGTCTGTAGCTTCCAAGAAAGAAAGCCAAGTCAATTAGCCTTCTCAATTGACCCTCTACTGAAGTTGCAGGATAGCTAGCAGTCGTTGTATTGTAACTGCTGCCGTTAGTAGTCTGACCAGTGACATTTCTGCCTCCTCCGAGTAGTCGTTTAGAAGCAGAGAAGAAACGATTTGCAATCCCTCTTCTTCCAGAAGCGACTTGTTCATTTAATGATATCATGGTCCGTTCAAGAACGGGAATTAAATTCTGGGCAGCCATTTCTTTCACAAACGACTCTATAGCTTCTTTATCCGATAGATGCATTTTTATATTAAAAAGTCTCGAAGGGCCTGCCGAAGGTTGCAAATAGTAATAAGGAGGATACATCCCAGACACGTTGACTATGTCTTGGTCGTCTTCTGTAGGGGCACGAGAATGAATTTTTATCATGAAGCAGTTCAGTCCAAAGGATCTTTTCATTTTATCAAGAATTGATTCCGACTGCAGTTCGTCGTCATTATCAATATCATGCAATAATACGTAATACCGGGGATATTCTTGATCCACGTAAGATTGCGAGTAGGAAGCTCTTATCGTTCGGAACTGAATAGAGACAGCTTCTACAGGATCTGAATTTTTTGATGAAATCACCAAGATACTCGCCACAGGATGTGCTAGGGTTTCATGAGGGACCAAAGGAGGGTTACCAATCAACGCTGAGATATAATCGCTGTAGCTATCGGTCTGAACCTTACTGCCACGAGAAATGAGTTCACTTCCTGTTAGTGTGTTTAATTGAGGCTCAGAATTTAACCGCGATAGAGCAATTTCATCCAGTATCTTTGATTCCAAGCAATCTGACCTCTGTTCCATAAATCGGCTCAGCTCATTATCAGAGTCTAATTCCTTCGGAGGCTCGACCAGACAGAGAGAAAAATCCTCAACGAAGAGCGTGTCCGCTTGAGGGTCATGCACAGGGACTTTATAGGGAATTCGGATGGTGAATGGTTGAAGGAGATCACGGACACCTGAGAACGACAAGCTTCTGGCCAAGTCTTCAGCATCAGAGGATGCACATATGACGACCTTGGGCGACAGCGAGTCCCGGATCGCCGAAATCAGGCTATCTGTGGACATTAATGTAGTCCTAAGATGTGAATGTAACGATCACGGATACTCTTGAGGAAACGGAGAACTAGAGACATGTGGGCTAGTGACACAAGATAAAAACAACTTGATATTTACTCGGTAACCAATGTACATGAGTGGAAGCAACTCTTCTCAATTATTCTAGACCATTTGTCTTTTTTAGGGCCGAGGCACCTCATTGTGTATCTGCCATCTCTGGTGAAGCCTTGTATTAGAATATTTATGCTGCCTCTTTACGACTTCTATAGATATCAAGCCTTGTATATACGATATGATTCTTATTACAGTTGAAATAGATCTTTAGCACTTCATCGACAGGGGGATTGATGGTTCTACCTGTGTCAATTGCTTACTGTTGCATATGGGCGATGCCAAAGATGCCAGATGTTTCATACTTTGATATCGTGTACATGAACATCAATCGCTCCTCAAAGTCCGAGATTAGATAGTTGCGATTCATCAAATTAGCCAGGTATACAGAAGCTATTCGACTTTCTCGATACAGTCACCACTATCTATCACTCCAGGGCCTAAATGTAGCACGCCTCCTGGACGTTGATCAGAACCATCTCCTACGGAATCTTATTAACACGTTCTCAGTTGCACGCTAGAATCGAGCCACTGTTTCCTCAACTGTCAGATCTGCGTTGGTCTTCGGGTTACATGCCCAGTTCGGATACAAGTTCTCCCAGCAGTAGCTCGATTAGACCACGAGTTAAGCATCGTGACAACATGGGGAAGGATACCGGAAACATCGGCGGGAAAAAGGAAGATGATATGATATACAGCGTTGATAGCATGAATAGTAAGCGTATCGTTCGGAATTAATCTAACTGAACTCCAGCTCATGGACTGGTTCGTCGGCCGTCCAAGTCCAAAACGAGCACAGCTCAATCAAAGCGAGATTTCGTTCCATTTCATGATGTATGGTGGCACAATGTGATCGTCTAATAACATCCAGGTTTATTTCAAGGTCCGAACTAGTATCCTCGATTCTCAATCCCACTCTCTTTTCAGAGGCTTCTTTGTATTGTGAGAAGACTGACATACAGACATTTCTAATTCTTAGGTACTGGATGGGTGTATTCTTCATATGCGTGCGAGAATTCACAAACAATTATTATACGTCTGGACGAATATTAGAGAACCACATTCTTGAGATCCTACACGATAAATTGATATACATTGCTCTAGCAGATCTTCTGGCTACGACGGCCACTTTTTTTAGTGTCTTTCTTCAAAAGTTGTGCTTGCGGGGTACTATTCGCTGGAAATATACCGGTATTACGATACAGACAGTACGTATGCAGGCTCCATCTATTCTAACTTCTTTAGTTGTATGAATTTATTCTATTAGGGGGGACTTTAGCCTGCTCCAAGCACTGGAAATTCCCGTGGACTGGCCAAATATATCTTCTTTTGCATAGGTATGGAGTGCTTGATCTTCTTTGATTGACTCTTGCAGTCTTGTTTTACTGATGAAACAACATTCATTCGCATTTTATAATGGCTATCTTTCGAAGCTGTACTGGGAGAAGATTAAACATACGAAGGACTTGGAGCGCGATGATCTGTCATCTGCAGAAAGAGAAAAGCTTGTGCGGAAAATGGAACGAATTAACTACGAGCTGATTTCTCAAGGGCCCGAGCAAGTCAGTTACCCTTCTAGTTTGACGTACGCGAAGTACTTTCAATTCCTTATGTTCCCGACTGTGGTCTATTTCCTTGAGTACCCCCGCACAAGTGGAATCAGATGGAAATATGTCCTTGAGAAAACTACTGCTGTCTTTGGCGTATTTATTCTCATGATTGTCGTTGCAGAACAATGGGTCTATCCCCTAGTGGACAGAGGCCTTGAGATGAGGCAACTACCCATCAAAGAACGCATACTGGATTTTCCACAATTCTTCTCCGATCTTATATTACCGTACGTGCAATTGAAGTCAGTCTCTAACTCTTAGTTTTATGCTTCTGTATCTGTTGACCTTTTATATCATATGGGATGCGATTCTAAACACCATAGCCGAACTAACAAGATTTGCTGATCGGCATTTCTATAGTGATTGGTGGAACTGTGTGTCGTGGGATGAATTTGCTAGAACATGGAACGTCCCAGTGCACACCTTCCTCCTTCGGCATGTCTACCATAGTTCCATTTCAGCCTTCAAGGTCTCCAAGGGGTTTGCTACAATAATTACCTTCCTTCTCTCGTCCCTTGTTCATGAGCTGGCAATGTACTGCATATTTGACAAGCTACGGTGTTACTTGTTCCTTCTTCAAATGGCTCAGATTCCTCTTGTGCAGGTCTCTAGAACTAAACTTTTACGGGATAGGACAACGCTAGGCAATGTTATTTTCTGGCTCGGAATTTGCACCGGTCCTTCTTTAATGTGCTCTCTCTATCTCGTCTTCTAGGCACCTTTCGATTGCAAAAATTCTAACAAGCACTTATGAGACAAGATTTGTTCTTGCACTCGGGCCACAATATTTCCCTTTCTTTTGGTTCTCCCATCAACCTTTAGCTTAAGTCTCGGTAACCTAATCTGCTGGCAGTTGTTATGTAAACTATAAATTATCTGTTATACTCGTTATTTCGGTAATATCAATTGATTTTCAGACTTGAGCCACGTAGTAGAATTGGTAACTCTTGAGCTATCAGTAGCGCTTGATCTTCCACCATTGTCACACTAGGATGTACTACAATGAGCAATATTAATGAGTTTGACAGGCTTTCAGAGAAGATAGACCCTCATAACACAAGCTACAGAGCTATCGAATTGCCCCAGTCAATAATGTATGTGACGCTTCGTGATATACTGACGATAGCGTAAACTTCCCTGGAGAATCGACGATTCCTTTTTCGTCAGTCGTGTCTTTCCTTGATTCCCTTAACGATACGAAAAACTTGAACAAAGAGATCAATGATGAAGTATTAATTTTCCGATATTCCTAGCTAATTACAGCTTGTCCTCGCTCGGATCCTGACTTCTCGAATACTAGTGATCTCAACTCCATACATAGAATCTTTATCTTTAGAACATTGTATAACGACACTCATCGAGATATGCAATCTCTCCAATTTTAGGTGGCAGTTTTCAAGCATCATTAAAGGTAGTATTTCTGAAAGATCATCTCTAAAAGTTAGATTCGACCGAGGGTTCTTCTGCCCGGGATTTTATTGAATGCTGTTTACTTCTACTCAATGAACTTCTAGCTAGAGGTAATCATCCGGGTTTATCAGGGCCTCTACTAAGGATGTTAATTGCGTTTCGTGGGGATAATCCATGGAATACCAAGAGGGCCACAGAGATCAGTGCCAAAATCATCGAGTCTTACGAAGATATCAATTGGCAACAAGCATTTGACAATACGATCAATGATAGCTTTATTTTGGACATCAGGCATGACCAAGTTTCGGAGCAGGGACGAAAAGCAGCTTATCCCGATCCCAAGTCTAGATTTGACCATTCTTTCGAATCAACATCTGTCTGGAAGAATAAATGTCCTGATTTACCATGTTGTATTGTCTCTATTCTGGAAGAACATCATATCCATTCTGATAGTCTTATTCATAATTGGAGACGTCTTATTCCATTGACTCTGACGTTGATTGATGATCCTGACATATATTTCAAAATACAAGGCTGCAGATTGTTATCGGCTATTCTGGGCGCCGTTAGTCCTCAGTTCATTAAAAAAACTGGACTATCACCCGTCTTCTTTGATTCCCTCCAGCCTCTTCTGGCTTATTTACCACCCTCTGTGAACGCGAACGACTCGGCTGCGCTTATTTCTGTGACATTATCAGCGACTATGAATGTTTTAGGCCATATGAAGGAAGATAATGACCTCAATTATGTGTCTTTTCTCGATCGAGTGATGACGCTTGGTATCGGCCGAGGTATGACGCTCTCAGATACGTATGAGCCAGTTCAATTGGTCCTCTATAAACAGTCAGAACTTTTTTTCAAGACATTCAGGTCTCATTTTTCTCGTTATTGTGATTCTATAATCAAGAATTGCAACCACGTGCTTCAAGACCCCTTCGTTCTGTCTTCTTTACCTCTCTCTGAAGCTGTTTTGACCTTGATGAATTCCGTCTTCGACAGTTTCTGGGAGTCTGTATTTTTTTATCGATTGGAGATATTTGAAACATTGCTTATCTTCTCGAGGAGGTTGAAGGAAGACGCTAATTTGTGGAAGGGCAACGATGTAGCCTTGTTTCAGTCGATCGTTCTCCATAAGAAAGTATTACTTGTGCGGTTGAGAACAATTATAGAATATAAAAGCGAAGATTGGAATAAATATGAGCAGATTCTGGCTGTTGAAGGGTTGGCATGATTCCCTCGCAAGATCGACCGAACATGGCCTCTTCTCTTTTCATGCGCAAGTTGAATGATCAGTTCGTGGTTTATTGACCAGCGTTTACTTTCCTGAAAGCCACTGACTGTATAGTCTGTATTTGCTTGAATGCCCGGTTGTGGTACTTGAGTAATGATCATAAATACTAGAAATGTTTGCACTCCTAGCATAAAGGTCTTGATTGTCCTGCGAGACGGAGGGCAGAAAGACAGATCCAATATATTTCGAATACTCGGAACGGCCTTGTTCATCCTCCGAATCGTCCTCAGAGACGACTCTTATAGTTCGAGGATATTGGATGTACCGCTCATATTCCCTGAGCTCAGATTGACTCAATGCAGGCTCATCAGCAACTGCCAAGGATGAAATATCTCCTGTTACTAAACCTTTGACATGCAGAAACCCTGGTATCGCGATTTCCTTCGCACTTAGATGGGATCCTTTGGCCGCTACTGTACGCTCACCTTCAACTGGTCGGTGGCTGGATTCTTTTTTTCTTCCGCTGCTTACACGGGAAGTAAAAGGGCTCTCATCAAGAGGCTTTTTTGACCCCTTGTTCGGCATATATCGAAGTGTCGAGTTGATGCTGAAGGTGAAAATCTTGCTGAACGTTGATAGAATCTTAGGGCGATAATACTCCTCCCACATGGAGTCCATAACCAGATTTCTCATGGTATCATTGGAATAATGAGCGACGACATTGACATACTGGACCGCGTCTCGGATGTTAAACCATTTGCGATAATCCCGCCTTATGTGTTTCGAAGAAGAAATGTGATGGAGATAGTAATCTGTAGCCAAGTCCCAGATCATTGGTTTGCCGACCTCCCAAATGTAGTTGCCCAAGAAAAGATTAATAGAATCTTGTCGTTGCGAATCCACGAAAGAATTGCTGTAGTACCGCCTAATACTTTCAATCAAATCCCTTGAATGACTTGTCCACTGGTTCAGCTTCCGATAAGTCTGCATTGTGTTCACGAGATGAGAGCCACCATACTGCAGTGCAATGGTATCGCCATGGTCGTGATACATTTCAGTCAATAGATTGACTGCATCAGTATCATAATCGAGAGAGGGTTCCTTTATTATCCCCAAAGCACAAAGCTGATAACCTAGAGCACGCTTTCCGATAACAAACTGGGCAGCATTCGTCCTATCAAGGCAATCGATACAGTTCGTTCGACAGATGCCGTTCTGAATAGAGGAATTTGATATATCTGAGTGGAAGAAACCGGTTGTATTCAAGACTTTCTCAGAATAAGCTTCCAAGTAATCAATAACAGCGTGACCTCTGCTTTTGGAAGCCCGTGACATGTCCCAGGATGTATATTGAAGTTCACATTGTTTGGGAAGAAACTGGTTGAGGTAATTGATACATTCTTCAAACTCTTTGAGAAGTATTGTCTCTCGAGGGGTCCTTTCCTTGGTCTTGATGAGATTGAGGATCATGATAGGCTTGCCATACCGTTTGAACATTCTATCAAAGTGTAAAGCAGAAGCTGAGAAGAAGGGGTCCACACCATTCAATTCAATGGGTGGCTTTGGAGACATGCCGCTCACATCCTGTGACCAAAACAGTGGGATACTCCCACGATGTTGAGTGAAAGACGTATATCGAGGATTAGCAAAAGGACCTCTATGAAAGTCATGAAAAGATGTGGTCAACATATCACAGACAATTTGTTCAGTTTCCACTTCATTTGCAACGTATCCTTCATTATTAACTCCCCTCTTTAAGAATCGTGCTCCTGCGAAATAGTGAGATCTACGAGCAATCAGGGTGACAAAGATATTTCTTCCAAAGATGGAAATGTCGGCTTGATCAATGAAACCATGAATGATCGGCAAGTACCAGCGGAAAGTGAACGGCCCTGCAGCTTCTATTGGTCTTAAAAGATAGTGGTTCCAGACGAACATCTCGTTATAGTCAAGTACTTTTCCGGGATTACTTATTTCTTTTCGTTCTCTGAGCATGTTGACTTGTAAAGTGTGAGTTAAGTCATAGGAATAGCTAAAATAGAATGTCTTTGTCAAATCCAGATTCTGAAGAGTAGTCAAAAACCGGTGCTCTTGAGAATTCCGGCCAGGCCTTCGATATTGAGACATTGGAGCAACTGGCAAGAGCTCGGTATCATCAATATGATAAATATAATGTCCTCCTAATAAAGCTACCGGGCTTCGCTTCGTTATAACCAACATGTAATATGCCTCAGTGAAGCGTATGAACCCCATTACTCCCCAGAGAGCAAGTCGTTTTTGGATCTTTGCCTGTGATTTCTCCAGCTTCAGAAAATAAGCCCGTAGTTCCGATCGTGTATATGTCCTTTTATCTTCTTTTATTCTGAGTGACTCTTTCGCATACAGATCGATCTCGATCACCCTTAGGCGCTTCTCATGGGCATCAGAGCATACTAGAAACCACGTATATTTGCCTTCATAAAGAACATACCGGCACATCACAGTCTCTGGTTCTAACCATTCATCAGGCGAGGGTGAGTTTATGTTCACGGTGCTCTCATTCAGGGAAGATGAAGGAGATTCTTCGCCATGATGTCGTCGCGGCCCCTCTCCGCCGTCCTCCATTCACCACAAAAGAACAGGCCGTTCTAAAGAATGCAAACACAGTCTTTAGACCCGCAGTCAATGTGTGTTTTGATTTAGACAGGTCGCGATAGCTGATTGTAACGGATCTGCCGTTGCCGTAAGGGCTGCTAGATGGTATCAATCTCTCCCTTTATTGCTCCACCTTTTGATAAGAATTAAGTTACTGAAAGTTTATAATATATAACGTGGTCGACCAGTGGATTCTCAATTGCTAGGCTGATAAGGGTCTCTCTTTGAAAAGTCTTTTTCTTTCGCATGTCGAGGTAGAATATCATTTAGCGGGTCCATGGTACAAGTGTGAAGAGACCAAAAAAGCATGGCTAACTACGAAAACGAGTTCAAAGATGGCAATGAGAATGTCCAGAGGATTTCATTCGGGGCCGTGAAGCCTACAAATGAAGCTAGAAAAAGCGAGGGTGAATATGATGTGGATCCTTCCAAAGGTCATTGTCCATTGAGTCCTTCTGTTATACCTAAACTACCTGTGAATGAGACGGCGATTAGACAAAATTATCAATCTCCCACTCTGACATTGACACCAACGACCTCAATTAACTCAATCTCCATGGGTTCCTCGCACTCAAGGCGCCAGTCTTTCGTGCTGGATTCTCCGATTGGATCCTTGAACCATAGTAGCTCTGTTTCAGGCCTAGGACTGGTAAATGGATCTTTAATGGAATTTAATGATCCTTCTGACGCGGAAGACTCGTCGTCTGATGGTGCCATGGACGACGAGCTACTGTATCCAGTTGGGTCCAGAGGGTTTGTTAGAGAGCGTCAGAGGAGTCAATATCTTGAGCGAGGAACGATTGGAACGTCAGCTATGAGCAACTTTAGCGAAGATGACAATTTGAGTGACGTCAGCGATTTCGGAACACGATCAGGTCCTGGATCTCGCAGAGAATCATTTCAATCGCCTTTCAGCCCATTTTTGGATGCTAGACGAAGAAAAAATAAGTATGGGTTTATCTCAGGTTCCGGCTCGTTCACCCACAATCCTCTGAGGCGGTCGCTGGCCCTCAAGTTCAACTTATTCAACGACTATTCTTCTCCCAACCTTCGGTCTTCGGACGTGGGTGAAGTAAAAGATGATGCGAATGTCATAAAAAGACCCGTCAGTAGCTCGAGAGCAATGAAGCTTCGCCCGAAAGCTCTGCTGAGAATATCTCATGAGCTCAATGACGAAGGTGCCCCTTTAGCTTCCGAATTTCGTTCTGAAGCGGCAGTCACAATGTCGCTCCGATCAGATGACCTAACCGATCCAAGCGTGCCCTTTCTTAGGAAATATTCGCTTCGAAAGGATAAGTCTGAGGCCCAAGATCAAGCGCCAGAGTCGATCGCACATGACTCTAGTCTTACAAACCAGGGAGTTCCCAGCTCCTTTATTAATGATGCTGGTCCTTTAGATAGCATACAAGAAAAGCCCCAGTCAGTCGATACTACGCCTAGGCGTGACTCGTCCTCGGGAAAGGCTGATGCTGATGCAAGTTCCAATTATTTCAAGCTTGCAAATCAAACTGTTCTTGAAAATACAAAAAGGAAAGCTGACCTTGACGAAGAATACGACGACGGAGCTTTAAAGCGACGGGCTGTGTCCCCTAGTTTATCAGCGGTTACTTCTGGACCAGCAGTATCTCCTTTACTGTCTTTTGCGACGAAGAAAGCATCTGGAGCTACAAAACATCTGCAAGATGCTAACGATAATTTTTCGAAAATGAGCATTTCTTAATTAAGGGTATAATCAGACCGGAATAACGAAGACTTTCGGTGACTTTGCATGGAATATAAGTTTATAGTAGATTGGGTATATACGACAACTGGATGTAACGTCTCTTTTTTTTCCTGTAGCGGTCCACCATTTATTTCTCCCACCTGGTGACTAGCCAGAGAGTATCTTGAATGAAGCGCGGTCGAGATCAAGCTAAAGATTCTTTTCGCCATAGGCAACGTGCTAAGCTGGCCGATGCTAGGTCCATTCATGCCCAGAAGATGGATCCTGGTAAGTCAATGAAGATGATATTTTATCCCTAACATGAGCGATAAAAAATGGGCAATTGGATGTGGGGCAGTATATCAAGGCCCGAGAATATGAAATAAATCAAATGGAGCGGGCAATGTTAAAAACAAGGTAAGCTCTGATACTCTGACGGAATCTAACGAGCAAGATCAGCAGCTACTCAGAGAGCTTTTCAGGCGCTCCCTAGACGTCTGAGAAGACGTGCTGCCAGCCACAATGTTAAACGAATGCCATCAAAATTACGTGCTAAAGCGTTATACGAGGTTAGAATTTATCGATTTATTGACGCTGATCTTAGTCTCGCGATAATGAAACAAAGAAGAAAAGTCGATGGAGAAGGAGAAAGTCCGCTAAAGTGTATATTCGACAAGATACCATCAGACGGCTGAAAAATCTGCAACGAAAACTCTGTGCTGGATCCGTTGAAAAGTCCTTAGAAAGCATGTTCTATCATTACAGGGACAGGTCCACTGAATACCCGAATGCCTTTACAGCAGAGACTCTTGAAGGAATTCAGCTGCGCTATAAGAAACGACAGAAGAAGAAAGTCTGGCTGCCTACGCACATCTGGCACGCCAAACGGGCTCACTTATCTGTGAGATGGGGGTTTTCTATACCCCTTAAACCTTCCTTAAAATGTTATAGAAATACTCATCGCGTTCATGCAGGATTCGCACAAGATCAGCGAACAGTCATGGCTTTTGATACGACTTATTTTTCTACTATCATAGTGTCATGTGACGATATCACCAAGATTAAATCGCTAATAACTCATTTAGCAGGTTCTGGAGCGTGTGGGCAAAGATTTACAAGGGGCAGAAAAGCATGGTACGGTCTGATATATGACGGTCGCACAGAGCAGAATTATTTCTCGAAGTTGTTTGGACCTGCAATGATCTATTGGCAACCTGGAGATCTCGGTACCCATAATGTTATGATCCGAGTTCATCCTTCAATCTTCTCCTCATTATGGTCCGCTCTTTCTTCATTTCATGATCAGGGCTGCTCAATCACGGATTGTAGATTCGCCTTGGGATCAATCGACGTACATGGTTCCAAAGCGACAGACTGCTTGATTTCATTGCTTCGTCCCCTAGATGAGAACGATATGTCAGCACGGATCTTCCGATCTCTCGCTGCTCTCGAGAATCCTAGTGCCTTACCCTCGGGCACGGTACTTAGTTTTACAGTAAAAGATCCCAGAATATGGGCTTCTCGGAAATCTTTCCGGAATGCGGACGGGCATAATATAGAAGAGGCGTTCACAGAAATATATGATCTGGAGCCCCAATGTTCACCTCTTTTCACCAAGGAAGGGCGTAACCTCTGCTACAAGAACATGCGCACGTTACAAGCAATTGATCTAGAGAAATACAGAGATGCGAGAAGTCTAGACAAGGGCTCGAGTATATCGTCAATGAAGCAAGATTGCCAAAAGATTCTTAAAGAAACCGAGGAATCCGCTATTAACATTCTTCTGTTTAAAAAGGATGATGCTGAGAATGCATGGTCTCTGCTATTGCCATGGTTTTGGGTTCTTCCATTCTGGCATGCTCTGATGAAGAATCCAAAAGTCAGCTTTGGTGGTCTGGAACAGCTTCATCAATTAGCATACGAGGCGAAAAGACCACTCTTCCCTATAGATTTTCCAGGTTGTGCAGCGGGTCAAGAGGCATTGCAAATAGAAGAGAAGAAGATATTGAATGACTGGTATAGAAAGCCAAAGGCCAGACGAAAATATTATGGCGCACGAATTTCAAAAGCCTCGGAAGAAGTATTGAACCATTCAGGATACACAAATGATGTCATACGAAGTGGTAGAGAAGATGTTGCGGTAGAAACCCAGAAGAAGCATCGGGTCAACGAGCTGGGAAATCCGTTCAAATGCGACTGGCCACTGCTGATCATAGCCAACCGACCGCTATTAGTTGGTAATTCGCAGGGCTCAGACGAAACAGCAGAGTTCCTCAAGAGAATTAATGAAGCCAATCTCTGTCCCTGGATGATCCCGGATCCAAGGAAGATGGATTTCTTGTCTATGGAAAATCTTCCTCTAGGTCTTTTCCAGGCCAATATACGGCTATGTGAAAGAGGAACACCATTGTTTCGGGCCCGCGTGTATTCTATTCCTAGAGAGCACCGAAAACAATGGCTGCGAGTTGAAGGATCAAGAGAGCTGCCCATCAGATATGACGCACACTCACACGAGCGCCGGACACACGCTTGTCCTCCGTTATCTCATTTGATTGGGTATATCACTACTGGCAATTTCAACCTTGCGCAGGGCCAGGGATATGCAATTGGATCGTTGTCGTGGGTCTGCATTGACAATTCGGCTGATTTCACAGACCGGTACTGTCTTGTCAGAAACTCGGGAAGCCTTGCATGTCGACTTGCCAAGTGGGATCCCATTGTATATTAGAGATACAGTTCTTATGGTATGCGAATCATTGAAACTCATCCAAAGCATGTAGCACAACTAAGACGTAAGATTCATCTAATAATTAGTCCGTCAAACGTCGTAAGTATTCATACCGGGAGTAATTACGAGCTCATGATGACTTGTCTTCACTCGAATAAGCTCAACACGACCACTCAACACCTTTTCATTGGAAGGTTTCGAGCCACCTGCAATAGGGAGACGGTCAGAAACACGAAGAAGAGTCATAGCTAGGCGTGCGTATTCAAGACAAATCTTGGGAACATATTCCCCAGTGCCATTCCCAGCATGCTGTGGAGAATCGCGGGCTCCTCCAAAGCGCGATTCAGAAGCAGGAGACGATGCTGGCGAAGAAGCCAGTAACATTAAGCGTTTTCGAAGGCCCGAATTACTCAGAGGTGTCATTGTTTGTGGTCCAGGCGATTTGGGGGATTCTGTTTCGAGCGAGTGATAGACTAAATCTCCCGAAGTCGAGTCAAGAATGAGCAGGCCTTCAACGTCCTTGCGCGCATTGAGATGTGATATTAAGTCCAACGACGGAAAATTGACAAGATCCGGGTCAGACTGCATGATAAGCTGATAGAGAGGAAGGCGTGGTTGGCTCGGGCCTTGGGTCGTTAGGGCTAGTCAACAAACCATCATTCCTTTGCGCGAAGGGAGTATGTTCACTTAGATGAGATTACAAAATGATACCGTGGTAATTTGAATTAAGAAAGAGATGAGCATATTCAATGAATTATCTTGGATGGCAGAGAAACATGACATATCTACAATTCAGATGGCATGCATTTGTACACTATTCACACCGTCATAACCGCCTTACTCGACCTTATTTTCAAAGCTTTGGACGAGATCTGGGATGTCCTTGTCGTCTTGGCCTTCAGCGTTTGATTCTCCTTGAGCAGCCTGTTGGCTCTGGATGGCTTGGTATTGTTCGGCCAGTTTCTTCAATCCAGCCAGTGATTCAGGTCCCAATTGAGTGAGAATGCCAGGCAATAATTCGGCCATATCTTTCTCTTCCTCATGACCGTAGACGGCAAAAGTATTAGAGGGAACGGAGGCTTGCACTCGAGGATGAGCAAAATGGATGATATTTCCATCCTCCTTGAAGAGATTGACCTCTTCAACTTGAGGAATAGGTTGAACGTTCAATTTCTTGAGCACAGCTTGAACCTTCTTGTCATCTCCTCCTCCGGTCGAATGAGGCTTCTTGATCTTTCGTCGAGGGGTACCTTTACCACTTAATTCATTAGCACAGTTCCGCAAAGAATCTTAATCAACATACCCTAACAGTTAGTCATTTCTCGATAAGAGCACATAGCAGTGGTACGTCACATCGTGCTTGATTCCATGATCGACCGCGGCAATTGATGACCAGAAGCCTATTTCATCGATCGTACCACATGCGCTCATCCAACTTACCAATTCGAACCGATTGCTGTAATTTGTTAAGTTTAGTGTTCTCAACCATGGCTGACGGCAAACTACAGGTCCCATCACGAGTTGCCTTTGCGGGGGGTGTCGCGGGCACTGTCACGTGCACACATACTTCAACAGTCACATACGCCTGCCCTCAAACGGTGGTCCCCATAAGCCTATTATTATAATACAGTAAATATTGCAGTACATAGCTCACAATCATGTAGACAGTGAGTCATATGTTGTAACGGAATAATTTAAAAAAGTATCTCAATTAGAGTGTCTTGTCGCTCTTTCTTGGCTCCTGATAAGGTTCAATAAAACTTGGACTGTTGTCCCTAAAATTTGGAGTGCAAGCAGACAGATATTCCTCCATTTTGATTCGATCGGCTTTACTGATCTTCTTTTTAGACCAAAAGCCCCGCTTATCTTTCGTAGAACTTGGTCGTTGCTTGCTCCCAGCACTCAGGGAAGACTTGTCTGTTAGTCTCTTCTTCTCCTGGTGAAGAATGTATCTCCTTTCTTTCTCCAGTTTACGTAGATCATCGGCTTCTCGGAGAATTTGTGCCTTTAGTGCGTAGAAATGTTCATCAGCTATATCGGGGTCACTTTTGATCCTGTCGAATTCCTTTTGGATCTCCGATCTCCAGGGATGGTATTGTATTCCTTGATAGTCTGGTAGAGGATTATTGGGCATCGCTTTAAGGTCAAAGCGACTCCCAGGTACTTTGAGAAGTTTAACCACGTCAAGGCTTTCCCCTGGAGCTATAGGGTTAGGGTGAGAAGGAGTCACGCAGTCAAGATCAACTTCTTTTCGTAAGACATGATCAATATCCACCGCAGAGAAAAAAGCCACTCCTTGAGGAATATCATTGATACCCAATTTCTGACAGAACATCGCACGCGTCCATAAGTTCGCTATCTGAAGAGCCCAAGCAGTCCGATACCGGTCATTCCACTCCGACAAATATCGAATTTCATCATGGACCGTTATGGCTAGTCGACATTTCAGATTATACCGTAATTTCAGATAATCCATAGCAGTGATGAGCAGATGAAGATAGTCGACTCCACTGGACTGAATAGCCCAATTCACTCGACTTGTAATGAAGCCATTCCTCGTCACGTTGTCCCGGGTCAATGCCTGTGTAATCGCTGCTCCCAAAACTGGAGTTCGAGGAAGATCCTTATCAGCAATATCCTCCAACTTGTTAAAGAGAATGGATTCACTGCCCCCTCTCCAGAATGTCACCTCCCGATTTTTATACAGAAAAGACTTTGATTTTGCTCCTTTTGTAGCTCTGTAGAGCTCCTTCACAAGCGAGTCTGCTTCAGATTCAGTCACACCGGGATTGAATTGTAGCAGCAGCTGTTTAGCAAATTTGGCACCTGCGCCGTATATCCTACCATAATTGAAGACCTTTGCATCATTTCGACTCACACCAAGAATAGAGGCAGTTTTTGAATGTAGATCAGTACCTTCAGTCTTAGAGCCCTCTAGTGTCATCCATCCAATGGCTGTTCCCCCATGAACCTGAAATTGCGAATCTCCAACTAAACTTGCAATCCAAAGTTCTTCAGAGTCCACATCTGCCCCAACAAAACAATAACCTGGAGGAGCTTTGACCATAGACTTGAGCTCAGATCCAACTCGGTTTTTCTTAGCATTACTGGCAGTAAGCCAGGTAGCCTCTACAGCTCGCCTTGTCACAGTACCCATCGGTATAATCTGAGGCAGTATGATACCGAGGCCTTTATCTTCGTGATTCTTCACCCCAATGTCTATATTATCTCGGTCTTTGTAGACTGTCATCTGTGAAATGACTCGCTCCCTGGACGATATCCAGTAGGAGCACGCGGCATTCATTTCAAGCGCATCCATTCCTGAAGGATATTCAGATTTCAAAACGTCTGCTTCATAGTATCGTAGGAAACCCTTTGTAAAGGGCGATATACATCGTCCATCCGATCCGTCGGGATGGGGAAGTTTGAAGTGTCCGTATGCGCTATTATAGGCTTCCAAAGTGTGTAGCTCTGCTTTTCGAAGTTCTTCTTCATCCACCAAGCTGTACTTATGAGCTACTAGTCCTGCGACGTCCTTTAGAGGTACGCGAAAAGTAAATCCGTAATCCTCGTTCCAAACGAGAGGATACCCTTTCCAAGATAATTTCAGCAACAGCGGAGCTAAGCGAGATCTAGCAGTAATTCTCGGTTTTTCTCCTGCCTTCTTGACTAGGTCTTTGTACCAGTTAGGATAGCCGGGCAATTTCTGCCGCTTCACCAATCGTGGTTCTTCACCCTTTTTCTTCGGTTTGGTATAACGAGGGGGCTTAATTTCCCAGTCCAACTGGCTCAGCCACGGGTCATTAGCTAGAATTTTATTTCGCTCGTCTTCTGGAACATCCTTCAGTTTAACCGCATCTTCAACCAACTCTTCCAGCTTGGAGATCACCTTTCCCGACAAGCTTTGATATTTCTCTTCTGCAGATTTTATGTATTTATCCCAAGAGTTATCGATAGGCAGACAGGGAGCAGAAAGAGATCGTAGCGCATTAAAACTTACAGGATGAGCACAAGCTTCCAAAAACAATGGGAATAGTTTTCGAAAGATCTTGTGAGTAACTTCCACATCTGTCGCACAATAAGTAATGAGATCTTGGAGATTATTTCGGATGTCTTGTATATCCTCGGACGAGAAAAAGTCCCTTGCAGCTTTCTTGACTTTGATTTGGCAATGAAAGGCAGCCACCTCAGCAAGACTATTAGTAGCCGTCTTTTTAAGCCATTTTGTGGTAGAAAAATCAGGCTGATTATCCACAATAGAGTAATCCTCTGGATTATCACTAGTTATGTCAGTCGATCGACTGCCTTTTTTATTAGCAGAAGTCGCTTCCAGCTTTTTGAGCTCATTTTTCAACATTTTAAACGCATTTTCATATTCTAACAGCAGCTTCTTGTCTGTTGTCTGTGCTTTGATAGATTCGTATTTCTTGGCAACATTCGAGATATCCTTCTCATACTTTTCTTGTTCTTTTCGATGGCTAAGCCAGGTCGGCCGTTGTCTGGAGCACATTCCATGGGTGGCCATGTGAAGCGAAATGGTATCGAGAAAGAAATTGTTAGATTCTTCAATGTGGTACTCTTCTTTAATTCTAGCTCTATCGTAACCTATATTATGGCCAATCACAATCCGTTCTGGGCCATTTCGGGGACCAAATGGAATAAGATGTCGGTCGTTATCACTCTCTTTCAATAACCAAGGTGATAACCAAACGTACCAAGTGTCTTTACTGGCAGCAACTCCCATAACTGGGAAGCTTGACACTTTATATAAAACTTCGGTATCGAACACAACGGCATCTTCTTGGGGATAATCGACTCTGACTGGACTCTGTCCGACAACATACTTCGTCCATCCCGACCATTTCATCCATCCATTTGGCTTGGGGGGTATATCAATACTCGCAAATTGAGATGCTTTCGTTTTAGCTTCATTCGAGTGAGCAAGTCCGATTCGATAGAAGTGTTCGTCAAGGTCTTTACCAAGTAGTGGGGGTATTTCCGCAACAATAGGTTCAGATTTGGACGTCTTCTTTCCTAGTAGGTCATTCATATCCAAGTATTGCTTAGACAATTCAATTAATCGCCGTTCTGGATTAGGGACTGTAACTTGACCAAATAGCTGTCGATGAAGGCTATGAGATATCTGCTGGACACCAACATCGTTCACTCGAACTAAAGCTGTCAGTCTCTTCACTCCATATAATAATTCAAATCTTACACTCGGGATTCTCTGTTGAAGATTGGGTCACCTGGGAATAGAGCCGGCACCGTAATCGTATTCGACGACCTATCTCAATTCCGGTCCGAACATTGCTTTTAACCATCCTCATATAAAGATTATTGTCATAAAAGTATTTCGCCAGGAGATATGAGGATCAGAGTCGAACTTCTAGACTCGAAAGCAGACGTTGAGTCGTGCCCTCTCGTAGTAACGCTGGCTATCACTGATAATTCTAGGCTTCAAGTTGATTTCCTCAACAAAGCTGGGGTTCCATATCGAGTGCATCATTGGAGGTCATTTTACTCTTGTGCGTGTACCATGGCCGCGTCTGCGCAATCAAATGGAGACTCAAAAGAGATAACGGCTGATGAGTTGATTACGATATTCAAGAGAAGGGGAATATTTGACAATATCCGCCGGGAGCAGTTGAATGATTTTAACAACAGTGTAAGAAATATGATTTATTAATTGTGCTTACAGAAGGAATGCAAGACAGAGTTCTTAGAGAAAATCTTGAAGCTAGTTGAGGGCCAAGTTAATGATGATCCAAAGTTACTGGAGAAAGATCGATCTAAGACGGCAGCCTTGTTAGAAGGCCAAGTATATCGATCTAAAGCGACAAGTGGAGCAATTGGGGATTATATCGATTCGCGCACTATTGACTCTGACACTCTCTACAAGAAAATACTCCGATTGATTGGAGAAATTCATAAAGAATTAGAAGCAACTCGGAATGAAGAAACCGATATAATCGAAACAAACAATGAGAAACAGTTGAACGACAGGGAAAAGGACAAAAGTGCAAAATAAGATCACATGCTAAGAGGTGACTACGGAGACGAAGATAATCTACCAGTTTAGTTAATTATCTATTTGAAAAAGACTCCTACGAGACCAACAACTTATTATACAAATGGCTGAGCTATACGATGGCTCACACAACATAAGGGCCTTCTTCGTTTCGCGGGGTCAGACCACCGTCCTCTATTCGCAGCGATCCAATATGCAACTCCAATTCGTCATCAGAAGGGAGATCTAATCGCATTTGTGGATGTGACGATCCCGAAGGTCCTTGGGTAGGCTCTCCGTCATCAGTGTTGAATTCTTCGCTCCCATCAGTCTTGTTTCCATTCTCATCTTCACCTTTCTCAGACTTGGCAAACTCGGGAACTTCAATTTCAGCCTCGAGATCGCATGTAGATCGACAATTAGGGCATTGGAATATAGGATAATTTTTCACCACCAACGGTCGAATACATTTATAATGCCAGACATGAGAACAAGGCGCGACAAATAGTGATTGGCAGGGTGCAACACCTACCAGACAGATAGCGCATTCCTGTTTGGACTCGCTTGTGGTCCCTCCTGTTCCTGTTCCCTGAGGTCGGGTTAAGGTTTGAAGGTTTTCATGAGCTTCGACATTGAAATTATGAATTTTCTTTGGCTGGTTTGGCCTGCCTAGCTCCACTCTAAGCCTCACACACTTGTATTCTCTTTCAGATGAGCCTCTAAAGTCCATCCCAAATTGAATAATATCATTATCTTTAATTTCGTAAGGGGCCGAGAACTTGTTACTGGGAGACAGTCTAACGCGGTTAAGAAAGGTGCCAGATGACGATTTCACGTCTCGAATGAACCATTTGCCATTTTCGTTCCAAATCTCGGCATGAGTACGAGACACCACTTTATTTCGAAACACAATTGGAGCCCGCACGTCATTCTCATTCACTTTCTCCTTTCGATAAGCACACCTTCCCACAGATAATACTTGACCACTGTTGGATTTTAGATGTCGTTCCACGGTCTCATTATATAGCGCTGGAGTGGCTGATGAATGATCCATTATCGGGATCAGTTTGATGACATACTCTTCCCCATCATCACTGTTGGCCGTCTGAGGTACGTTTGCAGCAGCCAAAGCTCCTGAAGATGTGGAAGCTCTTCGTGGGGATGAAGACCCACCGAGAAAACTAAACGGACCAACGCCAGACCCCGCACCCGCTGAACGACTCCTTGCTCTTGATAAGAAATTGGACGAAGAGGGAGGCGGGTTCGATTGATTTGAAGAACCCAATGCAGGAGAAGCCGCAGAAGATCGAGGTAGGAAAACAGAAGCAAGTACCGTTGCGGCACGAGAGTTCCCGGAGCCAGAAGGAGCAGATGGCTCATAGGTCGAGCTCAAAGGATGAGAAGATGGACGAGTAGTCTGAGGTGACGATTCCGGCATGGTGACATGAGCAGCCTCTTATTTGGCGCTGTAATCGACTATATGATAAAGGTGGGCACAATGTAACGTTGCTGATGATGAGACGGATTACTTGGCGAGTTGAGAAGTCACTCCTTGAGAATAAACGTTACGTCTCCCGGGACAAAGAATTCCGCTACTGTGATTAGATGTCATCTAAGCAACTAGAAAAAGTAGAATCACAAAGAGTAGAATAGTGTTCTTCTTTCTGGGGATTCTTAGGTCAGGGGATGTCTCGCATGCATGCTTGTCATGTGGTGAGTTTTGTAGCAGAATACCAGTAAGGGCTCCATTGAATTTAGAGATATTTTGTTCATGGCTTCACCGAACGTATTTATTCCCGACAGATGCACTGTTGCATGCGTCGAAGAAGTACTGTATTATCGAAGTCGAAGAGGTAATCAACGAGCTCAATTGAATGACTGAGGAGAGAAAGAGAGCTTGATTCCCAGATAGGGGCTATGTTTAGACGTCCACGTTTAAGTAGGAGTCTTTTCTCCGGGACGATTATTGTTCACCTCTTATAGAAAAGAATATGTCGAAGTTAATTCTATAAGAATCCTGCATTAATAGATTTGACTAGTTGGCGAGGAACTGATCTCTCTATACTTCTGCTTAATTCTTTGGGCTCAACCATTCAGTTAGGGACCATTTCAATCACGAAGAGTGTCATGTTCTTTTATATATCATTTAAAGTACTCTAGTGCTACTGTATTTGCACTTGGCAGAAGTTTCTCAGGATGTAACGCTCGACTTCCAACCATAAACAACCCCATCAAGGCCGATGCCTCAGACGTGGGTTAGTGAGCGATTCGTCGAGCTTTATGATTATTTGCTTGATGCGAATCAGCAGGAAGGATCTCCTCATATCTTGTCTCTTGTCAGAGATGCCACGGATGATCTGGCTGGGTTGTTAGATGTTCCTGGGCCGAATGAATCTAGCAGAAAGGCGCTAGAGACAGGTATGTATTCTAGTATGATTTCTCTGACTTTAAGGGAAAATTTCTATGGGAGGGATTGAATATACCGTGAATGGCGAATTCATCCAAGGCGCACTAGAGTTAGCTTCACATCTAAAGATCGACGAATTGATCGCAGGCGAACTGTTCTATCAAGGCATGCAGGAAACTAGCTCTCTTGATAGGTCAGCCTTTCTGGGTGCTGTCATGATCTTCTGTCAAAGATCAAAGTATATCGTTTCAATAATTGCGTTGCTTTTGCAATACTCTCAGAACGAGGCTACAGATCGTTCGACACAAAAGTATTTTGAACAAGCTGTACGAATGCTTCTTCAGGCCGCTCCTCAGTTAATATCCAAAGTTATCGAGACGTTACCAAAAGTGAGAACAGAAGCACAAGAGCTGGATGAAAAAGCTAAACAGGCAACCTTTCTTGGACAGACTTCGGGTAGTGAAGTAGAAGAATCTTTTTCCACGAGAATTGAGACTGCAATCACTGTTCATGGAACGTTATGTCAAATCCTCCAACTTTTCTCTTTTCGTGAAACGCTCTCTGTCGAGCTAGTATCGCAGTTTCTTCGTGATACGGCTCCTATCAAAACTTATGACGTCCTTCTTCTGCAGATTATATCTCCTACGATTTCAATATTTTCCTCTACTTGTTCAACAGCTTCACTTACTCATGTCACAGAGCTCCATTCAGCGATTAAAAGAGTCAGAAAATCTAAATTTGAACTCAAATACTGGAGAGCGACTATTCTTCTAATTTGGATTTCTTATCTCAATGGTTTTGTTAATGATTCAGATGATCCTAACTGCAATGAACTTTTATCTTCTAGGAAAGTCTTATCTGCCACTAAAGACAGCCTTGATAACCATTCGATGGAATTTCTAATGTCAGTGGCTGCCGATATCGGTCAACTTCGTCGACTACATGAACTTGATTACCAGTTTCGTGGATACTTTCAAACAGAAGTTCCATCTCTTCATAATGTTAACCTAGATGAAGTTACAGAGAGCCTATTACTGACTGCTTTGGAATCATTCATTGACTGCTTTATCACTCATATGGCGGATTCACTTAAAGAACTGCGCCTGGAAGAAGAAGATTTAATACTACGGCTCGCTGATGGTTCTGAAGAGAATGGGAACGATGAGGTGTTGGATTTGCATTTAGAGCGTTTTTTTGCTATGATATCATTTGTTTATACAAACAGGGAAGACGCAGCGTTAGATTTCTGGTCAGACCCAGAGGGAAATCTGTACGGCTTTTTAACGTGGGCGGCTCAGTGTCAGACTCCTATATTAGCAGCAGTATTTAGTGATATGCTTGCATCATTATCATTCGGTGTACAGTCTGCTGCTGCAGCCCATGCTTTCCTCTCCAGACCAGGATTAGATTCTTCGTTCCCTAGTACGTTGCCTTTCAAATCGCGCAAATATAATAAACTATCGTGGGATTTAATATGGGCTGCTTTTGAGTATTACATATCCGAATTCTCTTCGCAATCTTCTAGTGCTACAATAGGCTCGAGGGCTGTTTTGCCTGCTTCCGAAGCTCCTGTTATCTCTGAAGATGTTGTGATGACTCTTGTTTCTTACCTACGACTTGTCCACGTTGTAGTTGAATATTGTCCAGAAGCAGCTACCGAGGATGCCTTACATCTTTTATTCGATTTACTCAAAAGGAATACTCCAATTAGAGGTGCTATATTTCTCGCCATTGGGGCGTTTTGTGAACTAGATCATTTTGTGGTAGTACAACTATGGATGGCTCTGGACTATTGGATCTTCGATTCTTATTCACCAGACTCTGCAACGGAAAGCAGTAGAGCAGGACGCCAGTTACAGCCCAGAGAGTATTTCACACTTCGATTGCAGAATGTGTTTGATGTTATGGGCTTCTTATCATTGATGGATAGACTCATAGTTGGTTTAACTAGCAAATCGTTGTTTGGTATTCCTCAGAATCTAGGAGAAGGTTATCGGCGACCAGGATTCCAGCCTTATGTTGACTTTATCATCAATGATGTCTTCTTTTCTACTACCACAGTTAATTTTTCTGGTGATGATCGCTTGAGATTCCAAATTCCTTGCATGTCCTTCATTACTCATGTTCTTGAAGACTTTCCTCTAGATGTCATTAAACTGTGCTCGACGAATTATGGGATCTCACCTGACAAAATTGTAAAAGGGACAACCTTGGTCTCGTATATTAAATTGCATCCTGCAGTTTGGGTTTTAGACGCTTTCTACCAAGAGCGAATATACAGTGTTCTCTTCATGATTCTTTCTGTGGGAATTGAGCTGGTTGAGGACCTTCCTAATGATCATCCTCTCATCAAGAACTTGATTCTTGCTCATCAGGTTATTCTCCATATCCTCGACATTGAAGAGACTTATGTTGATGTTGTTCTAACGCTGTTTCGTCAAGATTCCGTTGCGACAGGTTTACCAAGCACACATGGCCTGAAAAGTTTTATGGAAGCCATTCTCTTTAATGTTCACATTGTGCCACATATTGCACTCTACTGTGCTCATCCCAATGTGCAATTAGCATCGTTAGCTCTTGATTTGTTGGGCCGGATTTCCTCCTCTTCTCAATTTCTTTCGTCCGTTGACCTGGATAAAAGGATTCTTGGCAATCGTCTCCTGACAGTATTGGAGACTAATGATGAATCTCATCGGATTATTTTTGGAATAGCCAACCAAATATCTACCTCTCCGGAGAATGAGGAGTTCTTACAATACAAAGTAGATCTATTGAACTTTATTAATACGAACCTAAAAGAGAGGAAGTCTGTTGGTAATATCGCTCATTTTCTTTTAGGATTTCAATTGGCTGGTGATGGAAGCCTTCTGGTGTCCAATGATTCATGTGGATTTGGTGCTCCAGCATCAATTATAAGGCAGGCCCTGAATATTCTGGATGAAGGTGTTTCTGTTACAGAAGCTGCCGGGACGATCATTTCCTTGGATTCTTGCACGTTATCCTACATTGCAATGAGTATTATCGTTGAGTTATGCAAGGATACCCGTACAGCATCTCACGTTTTACATTTCCTGCGTCAAGATGAATTCCTTACGAGGTATTTGGATCAGACTATTATTATTACTACTAGAACTATTTGGGATGATAGGCCTTTCTCTAATGACGTGTCTTTTCTAAAATCTAAAGGAGCAGAAGCATTGCATTTGTTTTTACAGTTACGCGGACTATTCTTGGAATATATGGCTATTGAGTTTCATTCTGTCAGTCACTCAGGCTCTATATCTTTGATGAAAAAGTATTGCGACGCTTTGATTGGTCAAAATGCTGTCCAAGTCGCTTTCCAACCTGCTATGGGGGTTAGCATCTCAAGCTTGCTCGACTTTTGTGAATTACCATTACAGGAGCTGTCCATCCTACCAAAATTGACAAAATTATCTGGCGTTACTCTGACTGGCTTTATTTCTAAATCAGATTCTGGACTTCTCAAAGTTGATCTGCCCCAGGTCAAAACTTTACTGGATTTGAAGGAGCGTGAGATTCTGTCAGATAATTCTAAGATTAACGGTGTTGAAGAAGAAAAGCAAAACTTCGTGGGAGACCTAACTGCTATTAATCAATGGACATCTATCCATGAGGCCGAGTCCAATGCTCTGAAATTTTGGTGTTGCTTAGTTGCTGTCTTACTTGAAGATGCGGAAATTAAGCCCCTTGCTCGGCTTACCTTTGTTTTGGAAATCAACCAACTTTTGGTACCAAAGTTGAACCTTTATTCAACTGTCGATGCCATATTTGCCGAGCCTATAGCTTCTTTAGCGATCCAAACGATGAAACGATATTGGAGCACCGTGCAGTATAATCCAAAAAATTCAGATATGGCTTACTCGCGCATTAACGACCTATTCTTGTCGAGCTTGGTGGCCATTCAGAGCCCCTTTGCCACTGTTGCTTTACGAACAGACTTATATATTGTATGTGATGAGTATCTAAGCAACTTTCCACATGAAAAGGATAAGAGCGAAAAAAGCGAAAAGGCACTAAAAGTGGTTGCTTCGGTTGGCGAAAAATTTCTGGAAGTTCTATGCACTGATGCTACAACGAGTGAAGGAACCACAAGAATTATGGCACTGGTTTTATTAAGGCGATTTGCGACTATGTATAACGCTACTGGAACCGACTTTTTGCCCCTTCTTAGTCGGCAGAACCTTGTGCAGCTGCTCATTTTATCTTTGGCCAGAGTCGACCAAGATGTTCCAATAATAACGCCTAAAGCGACTAAGGAGGCTAGTGAAAGTCATCTACGTCTTATTAGAGCAACGCTAGCTTTTTTGTTTGAAATATCATTGACAAGGGAAGGTGCTAGCCAGATAGTTCAAAATGGACTGTTCCAAACGCTAAAGAAATGCCGGTTCTTGAATATTGATCCTGACATAAGTAAGTAGCTGACTCTTGCTAGAGCTAACATTTAGGTGAACAATTCGCAGCGATATTCTACGAGGTCGTTACACCGATTCTCCGGCTCGTATTGTCGTGTTTGATAAGTATTGGAGCTCAAAATACCCCAATGGTAAATAATGTCGTGAACTTCTTAAGTGCACGTCGTCAGTTGGTTGTGACTGTTCTTAAACGAGGTCTTATATCCGACAGAACAATAAGTCCTAGCGCGCAAAGTGAGCTAGGAAAAACGATGACATTGCTTCTATACCTGACAAATTTCATAGAGAAGGACGAGCAATAGTGTATTTTTATATGATTAGATTTTGATGATAGGTGGTACATAGAAGATTGAATCGTAATCACTTTGATACCTTTTCTTACTGTCCACGATAAATGTATGACACGTGAAATTTGTGGTCTTTCCAGTTCGCCTCGAGCAATGACTGTATACGTAGACTATGACCCTAAATTTAATGCCTTGCAGCGCTACTTATATCTACCAACGGCTGAAGTTAAAGGGCAGTGATGGCGCCCAAGGCAACAGACAGGTCCCATCACTCAGTGTAACATCAAAGCTCAAACTATCCGCCCACTACTCATGGGTTCACTGGCTGAATATCTGACCAAAAACTATCTCTCGGGCCAGAAAAAGAAGAAGCAGAAGAAGTCAAAAGATTTACAAATAGTGGACGATGATATCATTGTTGCAGAGCAATCAGCGGCATCTTCAGCTGGACAGGAAGAATCAGAGTTTGATAGCGATGCGGTGAACATTTACTCTGATCGAGTCGTTAGTACGAAGCCAAAATCATGGAAAAGTCTAAGTGGTGTTAAAAAGAAGACCTTGGAAAGCGGAACAAAAACGCATGATCAAGATCGAATGGAATCAGGTGCTAAGGTCGGTCTACAAACCGGCGAAGAAGTATCCCGAGCAATACGAGAGCAACGGGAAGCAGAAATGAGGGAGTTAGAAGAGTCTATGAACGATGCTGAGGAAGCTGAGAAGCGCCATAAAACCATTTACCGAGATACCTCTGGACGTAAAGTTGACGCTGCTTTGGCCCGAGCAGAAATGTTAAAAGAGCAACGGCGCAAGGCCCAGGAGGAGGAAAGATTAAAGAATCTACAGAAAGGTTTAGTTCAACAGGTCGAGGAGACGAAACAGGAAAAGCGATTAGAGGATATTAAGTCGATGTCGATAAATCGATATGCTAATGATGAGCAATATAATGAAGAGCTTAAGTCGCGGGAGATATGGAACGACCCAGCCGCGGCCTTTTTGACTAACAAAAGTGAAGGGCTTGAGAGATCAACGACTGGCTTGAGAACGTACCAGGGTTATTTCCCGCCAAATCGATTTGGCATCAAACCTGGTTGGCGTTGGGATGGGATAGATAGATCCAATGGATTTGAAAGGAGATATATGAGAAAACACATGGAACGAGAGGAAAAGAAGCAAGTCGAGTTTTATCATACCAGAGACGATGATGACTGAGTTTACTTGTGACCTTAGACACCTCTTGATGACGCGGAGTATTCTTTCTATTACTAGGTGCTTTGTGGTGACATTCCTGGTGACATCTTGCAAGAGAATTATGAATATCTTTGCCTTGTTTCCTGAGTCTAGATTGTTGTTGTCGTCATTGATTCTGATATCAAGCAAGAATCATGCTTGAGGGTATTGTTTGCATTATTAAAAAAAGTTTCTTGAGTCCCTCAATTCTGAGGGGTTAATGACAGTTGACTATATAGCAGGCATAGCAGGCAAGAATGGCTACATACTCTGGAACTTTTATTCATTACCGAGATAACGAATATTTATCTATAATTTGTTTTTTGAGTCAATCTCCATTCATCTGTGCTTGGCTAATTTGATCATTCTTTGCCAAGATTAATAATATCTACAAATAATATCATCTATAGTGTTTATCTTGTACAGTCTGTAATTTATAAATTTAAAGCTAGCAGCAATCGTTGCGAGCGAGAGTCAGAGATTATTTTAGGATAACCTTGATATATGTAGCAAGTAAAATGCAGAAAACTAATCGGTTCTGCTTGTAAAGCTTTACACATTTTAGCTAGCTCATAATTTAGACCTGTCGTTTAAAAGGGCAAAGAATGCGTGACTTTTACGGTTTGGAGAGGTCGGGATGGCACGTTCACTTTCCCATAAAAACGCAACGCGGTCCTTTCTACGTTGTATCGCTCGCTAGGCTCAAGCGTCGACACTACCGGAAGTGGCATCCCGCTATGGTAGCCCCAATATATGGATTTCTCGCGCCGTTTCTCCGGGCTTCCGTTCAATGGGTCGCCGGAAGAATTATAATTTTGTTATTATTGATGATTAGGTTCCAGGTTGGGCTGGGTCCTTTCTCAGGACAAGGGGAGCCTCCCATGTATGGGGATTTCGAGGCGCAACGACACTGGATGGAAATAACGACTAATCTCCCCATCAGAGAATGGTACTGGTACGACTTACAGTGGTGGGGCCTAGATTATCCCCCCTTGACGGCGTATCATTCCATGTTCTTGGGATATTTGGGACGGCTATTTGGAGGACAGGACTGGTTTGCATTAGATACCAGTAGAGGTATGGAAACGGATGGATTGATTGCATACATGAGGGCTACAGTCATTCTGAGTGAGCTTGTCACATGGATCGCTGCTGTCAATCTATATATTGCCTATGCTGGGAGCACGTTCACTCTTCTCAATTCTCGGGATAGAAACATAGCCAAGGTGTTAGTTCTGCTGCAACCAGCCTTAATACTTATTGATAATGGTCATTTTCAATATAATGGTGTCATGTTGGGTCTCACTGGCTTGTCATTGGTCAGTCTATTGCGGAATCGAATCTATGTTGGGTGTATCCTGTTTGTGATGTCTATCTGCTTCAAACAGATGGCCCTGTATTATGCTCCTGTCATCTTTGCCTATCTTTTAGGGACTTGCTTTCCTAACTTTTTATCCTGGCTTTCTACGTCTTCTTTAATCTTTCACCCCGTCAGATCCCTTCGAGAGCTTTTAGCTGGCATTCATTGGGGCAGGCTATTTGGCCTAGCGTTTGTGACAAGTATTACCTTTATAACGATCTACTCTCCCCTGATCATGTTTGCTAAATGTGTTGACTGCGATGCAGCCTCATGGCCTGGAAAATTACTTCTGTTTCGCCCCGGCTTGGCACAAGTCAAGCAAAGTATCATGCGAGTATTTCCTTTCGACCGCGGTCTCTGGGAGGGCAAAGTTGCCAGTTTCTGGTGTGCTGCGAATGTATTTATAAAGTTCAAGACCATCTTTGATCCTCTACAGCTTCAGAAAGTCAGTCTTCTGGCAACTCTGGGTTCGATACTTCCCACTTGTCTGATCATCTTCATGCTTCCTTTGAAACGGCTCCTTCCATGGGCCTTGGCGGCTTCTGCTTGGGGCTTTTTTCTGTTTTCTTTCCAGGTGCACGAGAAATCCGTCCTGCTACCTTTGTCGATATCGACTCTTTTATCAGTTCGATACCTTAAGGCCTCAAACCTCTGCGAAGATGAGTCTGACATCGTTGACGACAGTGATGATGGTGAAAATGAAAAGCCACTGCTTTCCGAAGATGGAGCAGATGTTGAGAATGTTATTCCAATGGTAATCTGGATAAATAATGTTGCAGTATTCAGCCTTCTCCCTTTGCTTACTGAAGACCATCTCATTTTACAGACTCTTGCGGTCTCCCTCTTTTGGAATTGGTTATTGTCTGCTCACAAGGCTCTTCCCACTACGCGCACCTACTTTTCCTGTCTTCTGCGTCTCGTTGTTGTTGGATCATACATTGGCATGATTCTGGTCTTGATTATACAAATTAACTGTAACGATATCATCCTGCAGCAGCTATTTCCTCACCATCCTGATATCTTCGTCGTTGCCAACATCATTATCTCTTTTGCCTGCTTCTTTATCTTTTTTCTCTACGTCAATTATAACATCATTCTCATTTCTATCCACCTTTTGTCTTCAACGAATACCAAGCCTTCAAGGGGCAAGCTTAAGAAGCTAAAGCGTCATTAAAATATGATGAAGATTCTGATGTATATTACTTGTATATTATACTATAAAGGCTATGGTATCTTTGAAATAATAGCACATACCTCGCCGATAGTTGAGATTCAGGAGCCTCACTAACATGTGACGATTACTTGTTAATACAAAGAAATCATATTTTCACGCATCAGATCAGAGTATTCGGTCTGTGTGACGATACGTACCATATCGCATTTATATGATGTCCCACCTATTGCTACTGCATTTGGAGATGGTTGGGACAAACGGGCTTCATATATGACTTGTGCCCTTCTTACTAGACGAGATAACTACCTTCCTAGCTTTAGCATTAGCATTATTAGACATTGTTGTTAGCCGCGAACAATCCCTTTGGAGCAGCCTCATTTTTTTATCTCAATGCTCAATCAGCGTCACTCTTTAATTACATGGATCTTAGAATGTAGGAAGAACATAGATAGGATCGGATTGCCTTCCTAGCATCGGGTCTTCGTATGTAGCGGTTTGTCTCATTTGAGATTAATTTGTTGCACGAGTCAACGTGACGCGTCTCGACTTTCTCCATTGAGAGCGCGCATCTTCCGACCGGTTAGCTCCAAAAAATCTGAAGCCTCAACGGAAACAAGATTTTCTAAATTTTGAGGTCATTTTTAAGCTTGACCAAAGTTTTAGTGAATACCTATTGGGAGTAGAGAGGATCTACTCAGCTTGCTAAAAGCTTTCCTTTCAACTCATAATCATGACTGTGAGCGAATTGCAAACATCTATTATCGATATATTTGGCAATGGTTTAGAGAAAAAACCCGAGGTTGTGTCTGATCTGGAGACTCTGGCGAAGATCTTCTCTTTGGATGCGCAAGAGCTCCATTACAAATGGGAGTCATACTGTCTCGCAATGGCAGCCGATCTTGAATTGAATGAGAAAAATATCAAAGATCTCCGAGAAAATATCCAGGAGAAACTTGAAAACGCGTCAAGAGCACGAAATTCAGCAGTGAAGACACCAGGTAGTGTAGGACCAATTAAAGCCCGAATGACAAGCGCAGATAAAAGGTACTAGATATGAACCTATACAACTCTGACCATTAGACAAAGCCCAAAGACTCCACTAGTGATGAAACGACGGCAATTGTCAAGTGCCACGCCGACCCGCCCGTCTTCTCGCAGAATGATAGACTCGAATTCCGATCCAATTACTCCTGAAACGAGTCTAATCAAAGAGTATGGTAACTACTTTCCTTACTAATGTCTAGTGGTATTTTATTTTCGCAAAGGCCTGATCCTGGCGCTATACTTGAATCATTAAATAAAGAATTTGACCTTCCTAGCGAATTGACTCCCAAAGACGCCACTCGTATGAAACTGGCTTCTAATGTTGATATTAAAAAGTATCAATTCCGAACCATGTATCAGAAACTATCCGAGGCTTCAGAATGTAAGGATCTAGTCAACTCAGGACAGCTTGCTGACGGACTATAGATCTTGATGAACGAATAGAGTCTTTCATTGATGCACTTAAAGAGACTGGTTACAAGCCAGAAGACTTTGGGAACCCTTCTCACGCTAGCCAGGTACATTTCCGTGCATAACTCCGTATCTAACTCAAATAGATGGAGATTTTAACTGTTGGTCGAATTGCTTCCGATTCTTTAACGGGAGGAAGAATAAATAAGGCGTCGCTAGTACTCGAAACGAGCAGACGCTTATCAGGAGGTGTTCGAATACCTATAAAAATGTCAAGTGATGATTTCTTTTTCTATCCCGGACAGATCGTTGCTTTCAAAGGGATAAACGCCAGTGGAGACTATTTTTTTGTCAAAGAAGTCATCGACTTGCCTCTTCTTCCTAGTCCTATATCTTCTAGGGATGCCTTAGAAGAGATATCTGACAGATATGGTGAAGAGCCTCTTAGTGTTATGATTGCCGCAGGTCCGTTCACCTCTCAAACAAACCTCGATTTTGACCCCATTAAAGAAATCATTAAGGTTGCAAGCAAGAACTCACCCGATTATCTCATTCTTGCTGGGCCATTTGTGGATATCGAGCATCCCATGGTCGCCTCAGGTGATTTCCATTTAGCTCAAGGTGATGGTACGTTAGACGATTTATTTATCGAGCGAATAAGTAGTGAATTATCATCTCTACCATCATCTATTACCGTCTTTCTGGTTCCCCATGTTCGTGACGCGGTCTCTCGTCATGCAGCCTATCCTCAGGAGCAGCTTGACCGTAAAGCTCTCGGACTGCCAAAAAATATCAAATGCCTTCCTAATCCTTGCACAGTCTCCATCAATGAGCTGACAATCGGAATTTCTACTAACGATATCATTTACGATCTCACCCAAGAGGGTATCACATCTGGGACAGCAGCGAGTGAGAACATGTATTCGCGAGTGACCCGTGAGTTGGTTCGTCAACGTCATTTCTATCCTCTATTTCCTGGATACGGCGATGGTACTTGCAAGGATATCAGTGGACTTGCTTCAAACTCCAGTCTGGATGTCTCGTACCTGGGTCTGGCCGAATTTTCACAAGCTAATCCTGATATTCTTATCTTGCCCAGTCAAACTCGTCATTTCGCCAAAGTAGTGGACGGCTTGCTTTCTATCAACCCGGGAGTGCTTACTAAAAAGAAAGCTTACGGTACCTATGCTCATTTAAGAGTCAAACCCCCAGTGCCGGAAGATCGGTACAAGGTTGATGGGATGGAAGACATGTTCTTTCATCACGTCTGGGATAGGGCACAGGTGGATATCGTCAAAATTTAGTAGGCTAATAGTTAACGGGGAGCTGGATCTGGTGTAATATTAGAGAATTGAATGTTTATATGAAGATATAAATTAGTTTGGAGCCACAACATTTTCATGATTCTATAGTATTGAACTTGTACTATGCATGAACAAACCGTATATCGAACATCAATCAAACTCACTTGCCAACTATGCAATGGCAGTGCCTGATTATTTTTGTAAATGACAATACTAGAGCCGTAGAGCCGTAAAATGGACGTGACTAGACCGCTGGCCTGTCTTTCTTCATTTGGCTGTTGTCTCTAAGGGCATGCTCCAATGGAAGTTATGTATATGTAGCCAATCACCTCGTTCGGAGAGTGCTCAGTGAAGCTGAGGACTATAAATTGCTCATCAGCATCGCATGATAGCTTTAATCAGGTAAATTAACTTGGAATTGCGTATTCTTATGCTTGCAGAGAAGGAATCGCACGCCTATCTTCACGTCCTAGAGGTGGAACATGGTCGGCCAGTGCAGTTGTAGACGAGACCTGAATAGGACTGACTAATCCCTTCAGTTCGGCATATCCACTTGTCCTCAAGAATGTGGGATCGCTATCGTAGAACTGGTCGATAATGGGATGCAAAAGGAGAGTTTGGTTATAGACAGTTACAACTGTATTTGTGGGGACAGTAACCCAGTCATTTCTCTCGAATGTCAAAGGTTCGGAGGCGATCATGATTACATCTTGTCTTCTATCAGCTCGCTGCATCTGATATTCTCCAGGGGACACTTCAACGAATTTCGAACCGGTCGAGAAGTGTAGGGATGCTGCTTCCTCTGATTTTGACGTGACATATCTAGTCACTACAATGCTGTGACCATCGGTGACCGCAAAATTCAACAAACTAGGTTCCTTGTCACCATTGGGCACACTTAGAGACCAGTCCTTGATAAGATCAATAGTTTTCAGCAAGGCCTCTCTTATCACCTCATGTCCAAAGCCTTTCTTATGGTCAGGTTTTGACAGATCATTGCCGAGCTTCTCCAGACAGTCGAGGAAAAGGGCAAAGCAGTATTCACTATCGGTGCTTCCTTGAATCTGGACAAAAAATTTCGTATCGATATGGTCCACTAATCTCCGCTTTATAGCACGGAAGTTCGCAACACTTCCATTGTGCATGAACATTAAACTGTGATAGACAAAAGGATGGCAGTTGGTCTCGGATAATACTCCAGAAGTGGAAGCTCGGATATGAGCAAAGACTCGGTCGCTTTTGGTCTTCTCCGCCAATCTAGCCAAGTTTAGATTATTCCATGCCTATTGTCAGCCGTGAAAAATAGGATAGCAAACAGGAGTAATGGCAGTATATACACAAGGTTCATCATTCATCTCGTCATCGTCATCTCGACAGTAATATCCCACTCCAAAGCCGTCCCCATTGATTGGACGTCTATATATTAGCAAAACTAATTCGATTATATAACCCACCGAACGTCTAACCGCAGCCGAGAGTCGAAAGATTGACTAGACATGTCAGGATGAGCTCCCAAGACGATCCATACTTGATTATAGAGTGTGCTGGCCGGGTTAGCAAATGAGCCAATAATACAGGCTCCTTTCCTAATCGTCAGTAAAGAGGACATCTGGAGGTTCCTTTACCTTTATAAATCAAGAACCGACACATTGGTGAAGTGGCGTGCAACGAACCTGTTACAAGCATCATTTGTTTGCGACAATCACAACACGAAGGATCCGACTATCTATTGAATCTTTAACGCTCTGCAAACGTTTGCGTTTGCGTTGGAAAAATGTTTCAGAGAGCTATTAACCTCCGCTCCTTTTGTTTAAACTCAGCCAGGGTTCAAAAAGGTCTTCTGACTTCGCGAAGCCTACACCACGGAACAAAAAAATTATCGCCATGGAGCAATTCAGCTATTCAAAGACCAAGGATTGAGCTCAGAAATCTACATGTATCGAATATTCTAGCTCGAGAACTCTCTTTCAAGGTGTTTGCCAAGGCCGCTAGAATTCCTGCTTATGTTGGTGGAGCTGCAGCAGGTGGAATCGCTTATGTGAATCATAAGGTTCAAAGTACGTTAACCTGAATCTCTTTCATTTGCTTGCTAACTTTTAGGCGTGGCATCATACACTTCGGACAAAATAAATGAGGCTTCTGACTGGATCGGAGGAATCTGGGATCAAGCGTCAGACGCTATATCTGATTTGGACTTTCCATCGTTTGGTTCGGGCGGCTGGAGAGGCAACAATGGTGAAGGCTCTTCTGAGCAATCCACCAGTGATGGGTCTAGCGGCAGTGGAGGAGACGATGGGACGTTGGCGACTACAGTAGCTGGAGCTGCTTATATGGCAACCGATGACGATGAAGGAGCGTCTAGCGAAGAAAAGATTGCCAAAGAGGATAAGATGATTTTCCTTACCAAGAAGATGATTGAGATTAGAGGTATCCTCCAGCGAATTGGAGAATCTGAAACCCTTCAACTGCCCTCAATCGTCGTCATCGGATCCCAAAGTTCGGGTAAAAGCTCAGTTTTGGAAGCCATTGTTGGCCATGAGTTTTTGCCCAAAGGTAATAACATGGTCACTCGTCGTCCCATTGAATTAACTCTCATTAATACGCCAGACTCTGCCGCCGAATATGGTGAATTCCCTGCTTTGGGCTTGGGTAAAATCACTGATTTCACCTCTATTCAGAAAACTCTGGTCGATCTTAATATGGCGGTCTCCGAACATGAGGCTGTGAGTGACGATCCAATTCAGCTAAACATCTTTTCCCCCAATGTTCCCGATCTCACCTTGATTGATTTGCCGGGATATATCCAAATTGCTGCTGCTGATCAACCCGACTCATTAAAACGCAAAATCACGCAGTTGTGTGAGAAATATATTCGGGCTCCTAATGTGATCCTTGCTATCTCTGCTGCAGACGTCGATCTGGCTAACTCTTCCGCTCTTCGTGCTAGTCGTTTAGTCGATCCCAGAGGAGAACGTACAATCGGTGTTATCACGAAGATGGACCTGGTCGATCCAGAGCGTGCTATCGCTATCTTGAATAACAAAAACTATCCTTTATCGATGGGATACGTGGGCGTCATAACTAAGGTTCCCTCGATGGGTCTTTTCCGCCGATCAGCCGATATAACGTCTTTGATTAGCAAAAATGAGCATTCCTACTTTTCTCAGCACCCGGAGTTTGAAATGTCAAATTGTCAGGTTGGAGTTGATAGCCTGAAGACAAAGCTAATGAAGGTCCTTGAGCAAACAATGGCTAACAGTCTTCAGCCCACGGCGAATGCTATCCACCAAGAGCTCGAGGAAGCAAGTTACCAGTTCAAAGTTGAATACAATGATCGATATTTGACTCCTCAGACTTACCTGGATGAGTCTGTGGATGCTTTTAAGATCAGCTTTAATGATTTTAGCTCCAAATTTGGCCGTGAAAAAGTCCGCCAGATATTGAAGGCTGATTTGGATCAAAGGGTGCTAGATCTTTTGGCTCAGCGATTCTGGAATCGTCCTTACAAACCTGGGCAGCCCATTTCAGCTGAACCGTCAGTGGCACAACTCCCGTCAGCATCAAAGGATGATGTAATTTGGCATCGGAAATTGGATGCTGCCACTTCTAGTCTCACGAAACTTGGCATTGGACGATTAAGTACCAGCCTGATAATCAATGCCTTGACTGAAGCTATGGATCAAAAGATCGCTGTTGGGCCTTTTAAGACCCATCCTATGGCACAAGAAGCCATTAGGCAAGCCACATATCAAATTCTTAACGCTCGATATTTCTCAACCGCTGATCAGGTTGAAAACTGCATCAAGCCTTACAAGTATGAAATTGAGGTTGATGAGCGAGAATGGGTGGCTTCGAAGGAGAATGCGTATTCTCTTTTGAAAGAAGAGCTCGGGCAATGTAACAGTGCTTTTGATGACTTGAAGCGATCAGTGGGAGCCAAAAAGTTGCGAGCGGTAATGACTCATGTGGATCGGTTACGAGAGGGAAAGCCCTTAAATATGGCCGAATCATCTGAGGCTTATGGATTCAGCCAGCCATTAATGGAGCGTGGATATGAAGCTTGCTTTCTTCGGGATCGTGCAGATATACTAAAGATGCGCATGCTGGCTGTGAGATCTAGCCAGTGTAAGAAACCTGAGAATAAGTACTACTGTCCCGAAATATTCTTGGATGTGGTTGCAAATAAACTGACCAGCACTGCTGTGCTATTTTTGAACGTCGAGTTATTATCTGACTTTTATTATAACTTCCCACGAGAGTTGGATAGTAGATTGGGTCGCAATCTGACTCCCGCACAGATCGAGGCTTTCGCAAAGGAGGATCCGAAGATCCGAAGGCATTTGGAACTTCAGCAGCGCAAGACATTGTTGGACTTAGCCCTCTCGAAAATAGAAGATGTCATTGCGTTACAGAATACGGGGATGAAATGAAAAGAAGTGTTGTTTGTCATTGATCATCGGGCGTTAAGTGTGATTCTATAGGACTGAGATGTATATAATCTAGATAAGGTATTATCTTGACTCGAGACCATCGTAGCTAAATTACAAAGTTATTTTTTGAGCGTTCTTTGCTTCTCAGCGTTTGTCACTAGCTTCGCCGACACTTTGAGACCCTTTCGGCGGCGAACTCCATCCATATATCGCTTAGCGATATTCTCCTTATCAGCTGTATCCCCAAACTCTTCCAGTTCTTCTTCAGTTGTGGGAACCCAGAACGGATCTTGGTCGAGCATCTGGAAACCGGCGAAGATAAGTTGTGGGCTGGCAGCACCTGAAGTTCTTTTCCGGATTTCGTCGGCAAACCCAAAAGCTTCGATGACAGGAATAAGCGCTTTGACGACAAAGAAGGACGTCCCTTCATTCATCTCTTCAGATACAATCTTGCCTCGTCGTCGAGTGACGACTGCATAGACTTTACCAAGCACTTCAGCCTCAGCTTGAATATCGCAAGAGTACATTGCTAAGAGAAGACGAGGAGACCACTCAAGAAAGGCAGATCTAAGTCCTTCCCGAGTTGCGCTCATAACCTGACTTGATGTCTCAAGCGCTTTTAGTGAGCTCGGGTCTTCGATGTTGGACAGGTCTTGCTCTGATCCAGGTTCGACTCTGACCAAAATGCCTTGGATCGGTTCCAAGCAAAGAGGCCCTTGATTTGTAAATAGCTGGTAAGCGGATAGTATTGCATCCTGGAATCGTCTCAATGAAGTAGTGGTGTCGGTATTAACTGCAAAGACATGATGAAGAATAATGTTTGAAGGATCCAAAAGAATGTTTGGACCAGTTCGTTTCGGGCCAAACGCGGCTATCTGGTTCATGAAGTCACTTGAATAGTCATTATTTTCGAAAAGTTTGGAGAGCTCATTCCTGAATGTCTCAAGCGGCAGTAAAGGGCCACTTAAAAGCTCTTCCTCGTCTTCTTCATCCTCGGCGGATTCTTTTCCTTTCAACGAAGTAAGGGCTCTAATAGTATTCCGATTAGAATCCAAGAAATCCGTGATATTCTCCGGTAAAGGCGTCACTACTACTTTCAACGAGCCTTCCACGGTATTTACAAGAAAGCCACCGCGGCCTAATTTGGGATTGATAGGAGCTGACTGATCGGAAGTCGAGATTATTGTTTCTTTAAATGGGACAATCGGTTCTGAAGAATGAATTTCGCAATGAGCAAACCGCTCTCGAAGGTCTTTGAGACATCGTTCCAAGTGAAGTTCTCCTGCAGTCATCAAGATATGCTCACCAGTTTCCTGAATTAGCACTTGAACACAAGAATCAGCTTGGTTCAATAACTTGAGACCTTCTTCTAGTTTATCGAGATCGGCAGGATCTTCTGGCTCCAATGCTACTCTCACGATAGGAGCACTTCCAAGGCTCACGCCGGCCAAATTCACACAATCCTTAACAGTTGAGAGAGTTCCACTCTTTAATATTTTACCATCCAATCCACCAATGCCGACGATGTTGCCCGCAGGCACTTGATCTAAGGCAATCAGGTCCCTGCCCATAAAAAGATAAAGACTGGTGATAGTCACCGTAGTTATATATTTATCGGGGATATCTGGCCGGTATTTCGGTCCTAGGACATAGATCTCTTGGCCAACCTTGAGCGTGCCACTATATACTCGGCCAAAGCCGATCAAGTAATCCTTTTCCTTCTCGTTCTCTTTTTCCATCTCTGCAATTAACGCTTCCAGATCATCCTCTCCCTCTTGGTCGTCTTCGAGACTATTGTTTTCAAGCCGACTAGCTTCTTGTGCAGCTCGTTGGGCGGCCTCTCTTGCCGCCTTATGTCGAGCAGCCATTTCATCTTCAGTTAGACCTGTCGGACGACTCGATGGTAATTCTGATTCACGTACAGCCACCATCTTGGAGACAAAGGCCGTCACTGGGCCATCTGGAGAACATGTCAGCATTGCCTGTCGGGTCTCTGAAGAGACAAGGCCTACGATGTCATAAGGGGTTTTGGCAAAGATAGCTTGCACTGTAGACGCTTGCGCCTGTTTCGGATTGGGGATTATCTTGGTCACGGCCAATAAAACGGCGGAAGAGACTGGAATCCAGCGGTTAAAAATCAAGCCGAGCACAAATCGGCCATCTTTGGCTTTCAGGTCTCTTGGTAAAACTTTGAGATCCAATACCTTGACAATTTTCTCAGTTTTCTCCAGGTTTCTATTGAGAACAGTCGAATCATACACTGCCCAGATGTTGTCCAACACCAGCTGAACGAAAAGAGGTTTCAAGGCTCTTCCTTTTAGTGCCTTCTGGTTAATGACCCTTTTTGTTTTGGGATCGAAATAATAATCTCCCCACAACACTTTTTCTAACGCCGACCTGTTCATTCCCAACTTGCGCTCATAAAGCGAGGCAAACTGGCTGACGGTGAATCCCCAGCCATCGATGGCGCTTGTAAAAATTACAGTATCTTTCTCTGGGGCAAAATAAAGATCCTCATCGTCCGTCAGATCGAGGCCACCTTCCTTGGTTTGTTCGGCCATATACAAAGTCCCCATCACGGCATTTACCTGACCAATTAAGTTGGACAAATGATTGTACGCGTCCCAAGGAGACATTTGCAGTTCTGTAATTAAGCGGTCGATCTTATTGAGAACTAGTATAGGTTTGATTTGATCCAGCCAAGCTTGGCGCAAGACGGTCATAGTTTGTGAACAAACTCCTTCGACGACATCCACTAGTATTAAAGCACCATCGCAAAGTCTTGAGGCAGTAGAAACTTCCGAAGAAAAGTCTATATGTCCGGGTGAATCGATCAGATTGATTAAGTATTCCTGAACTTCATCCTTAGAATCGGGATCGTCTGCTTTTGCCCTCCTTAAAATCTTATAATACAACGATATAGCACTAGACTCCATGGTGATACCTCGTTCTTGCTCGTCTGGCCGAGAATCAAGGTATCTGGCCTTGCCCACCATCCGGGGAGATATGATCCCATTCGAAGCCAACAGACAATCACTCAACGATGTTTTGCCATGATCCACATGAGCTAGTATACAAATATTTCGTATGCTCTCCACATTATTCTGTAGTCGAGCTAGCGTCTCAGGACCCACTGATGGCATGGCTTGAAAATTGTAGCGTTGGGAGTTTAGTTTTTATCTGCTTGGCGTGACGTAGTCAAGCTTGCTATACGACTTGTTCGCTGATAATTAAATGGTATCGCGGTCATATAAAGCGAGAGTTAGAGTTGCTATATAAGATACGAAGTGAGTTTGCGAAGAGTAGGTCATATTATACCGCGAAAGATCTTTTATGAGAAACGAGATGGCGGGACAAGATAACGGTCTATATTGTGGACAAGAACCAAAGTATCTTCGGAATTCGCCAACCGCAGGTGTTTTTGTGGATATCAGCAGTGATTATAACCTAAGAAGTCTTGTCGTGAGAGCACAATCAAGTCTGAGATCTCTTGATCTTTTCTGTATGTTTGATCTTACGCTTTTGTATACCAAAGTTACATCTAAGAAGAACTATTTTGTTTGAATACCATACCTGTTATTCTGTCCAACTTGCATTAGATACATTTCTGTAACCAGTTGAGATCTGTCTCTTGCATTGATATCAGCCTTGTATATTTCTTTTATTAGTAGATCTTGTTTTTTATAAATTGACGATTCAGTCATCTTCTCTGTATATTATATACCTTCTGTGCTCATGTTATTTCTGATATCTTTGCGTATTGTTTCCATATGCCTCTCCAGCAGATACGAGAGTTAACAATCTCCCTTAAGGCTCGACTAAGGACAGTACAATTTTTTTACCGCATTCTGCGCTTTGATCTTTCTAACTCGCTCCTTTTTTTCATTGCATGTTTGCTAGTGCGAAATCTACCTTTTCACAAGCTCTTGAGCTTATTGAAAATGAACGAGTGCTTATGTCTGGCTGGCTTTACAAGAAGCGTCAGGCTGTGGTAAGATTTCTCTATATTGTTATATTTTTCTCATGTTCCAGAAACGTTCGAAGCGTTGGTTTGTTCTCAGACCCACGATGTTGTCTTGTTATAAGGATGATAAGGTGGGTTCTGGTCAAAGTGCACTCATGACTTGAAGGAATACGAGGTTAGAAAAATAATTAATATGCGCGATATATACGGCGTCCTGATATCAAGTGGCCATCACCACTCCAAACGAATTACTCTTTCTACCGCTTTAGGTCCGATCGTTCTCATCGCCAAGTCGGACTTGGAACTTGAGGCGTGGTATGATGCTCTCATCAAATATTGTCAACCAAAAATAGGAATATTATCTTCATCACATTCTCTGAGCACGAGTCATGCTCCTAGGATGGACAAATGCTATACCATGCCACAATCGAGAGACACTCACAAAGAAAACGACTATAGCCACGTCAATGAGGACAATCATAGCTTAAGCGATTTCCTAGAGCATAATACGAAACACTCCGTTGGATATGGTTGCAGGCTTCAGACCTACATTGATCTGTGTATTCCTTTAATGGTCGCTTCCCATTCTTTCTTACATTGGAAGCGAAGACTTGTAGCGCTCAGAGGACGGCAGATTCTAATCTTCTATGGCAAAGGCACAGGGCTGGACCACAGCTCTGAATCGAACAGGTTGTGTGATCCTTTTCGACAGTCCAAGTCGTTCCTTCTAAACGAGTCAAGTCGCTTGATCCAGTTTAGCACTTCCTTCAAGCCATTCTTCTTCTGCATCAGAGCAGATCGAGCCACCTTATACTTCTCTGCCTTATCTGCCAAGGATTTTGATCGCTGGACGACTGCTATATCAAATATACTGTCTACCTTCCGATCATAGGACTCATCTAGTCGGGCAAGGCGCTTGCAGCTAATGTACATTTTTATTTACAGGATTTCTTTGAGGTCTTCGCGTCTTCATAATTGTTTTTTGTAATTGGTCCAGTATAGTCTCCAGGGCAGTTTCCAGTCTCTACCTTGCAGTTTTGGGCTAAACACGTCAAAGTTGACCCTTTCCAACCGCCGTAAATACTCCTCGGCAGGGAGTAAGTTAAGAAATGAGGGAAAGCCTTGGGAAAGAGAAGTCGTAATTTCAGGGTCGTCACTTTGTTTAGAATCTTTAATCAAAGTCCGGGCAGTAATAATATGATCATTGGCTCTTGTGGCTATTTCAAAAACCACGTCGGCAAGAGCAGTTACTTCGCTTCCACGGCGAAGGACATCCTCTTCCTGCACACCACAGCGTGCCATGATATCTACCGGAAGACACAATTTCTTTTTATTTGAAACGAAGAACGGGACTCCTCTCAGATAAGATGAAATACCAATCGCCTTACCAATGTGAGATGCCACATGATCAGCCACTACAGAAGGTTGACCCAGAGCTTCTAAACTAAGGTACGCGATCTGAGAATGGCTTCCTTCAGCGTAATTCTCTAAAGCGTCAAGGATAGGGAAAGGAGGGTCGCCTAACTGGGATTCCTGAATAGGTTAGTCAAACAGACGTAGTCAGAAGACCTCACCCTCGTCTTAATGACACGCAAAAAGAAGGACCTAGACCACTGAGGAACAATAGATAAAGAATGGCACAAGAGTATAGCTGTAGGCTCAGCCGCGGGAAGCCTACCAGCAAAAATACTATTTATGGTATCTCTCCAGAATTGAAATCGTAATCTACCGGTCTGGATGTGCGAGACTTGGTCAGCAATGCGAGATGTCTCTATATTGAACGCCCGTAGAGCAATATAGGCATCCTTCATCGGGCCCATAAAAGCTTGAATGAGGTATGAAGGATAGTCGTATTGGCTAAAATTAGCAAGCTAGCTTATGACACTGCGTACCGTAACAGATCAAGGCTTTCGCGGCGAGCCTGCTTAAGGTGATGCTCGCCCGGTTTGGCGGGCGAAGGATAAGAATGGGAGGAAGAAGAAGAGGAAGAAGAAGAGGAAGAGTGAGTATGGTCATGCTGGTCACCATGACTAGACGAATGAGAATGAGAATGAGAGCCATGGCTATGGCTATGACTGTGGCCATGATCACCGGCGTAACAGATGGTGGCAGGCCTCCCAAGACTGCCAAATGCTCTTATTTGTGCGATATCAAACTTCAAACGACTGCATATCGGGTAATTTCTCCCAATCCGCATCATAAGGTCGTTCTAAATGGTCGTTAGGTCACCAGGCCAGATGACACCAATAGCAAGGCAGTCGTTGGTAACAGGACATTCAGTGACGAAGTTACTCAAATGAACTGGTAACGCTCGAAGGTCTGTGCCAGTTTTTCCTTGTCGATTTTTCACTAAAGTTCTCGTTCTCTTTACGCTTGTCCTTTTCATTTTATAGATCCACTTTCTACTACTGTGCTACGCACTAGCTGACAGCATCAATGATGTCCTGCTTCGGACTTATAGGTAGATTCGGCTCCATGACCAAGTTTTTCTCACCAGGCTCGGCAATACCCCAAATTCGATCTTATTCTCAGGCTACTTCAGGATTCTATTCTCGTGTTGATATGAGTATTGGCAAAAAAGAGCCAGTTTCGCTTGGCCTAACGAACCGGCGGATCGTTCCTGACAAGAAGGGTAATGTGGCCTTTATAAATGAGGGTGGTCAACACATGGGGATTCGAAACTTAACAGATGTACTGAACAACGATGTTCCGAGTTTCCGTACCCACGTCTTGCTGCAGGTGAGCAAATCAGGTGGATCCAAACCGCCTGTGGTTAGATTACTGCGAGTAGAGGAATTCAAGCGACGGTTGGAGAATGAAATGAGTAAAAGGCGGAATTCAAATCAGAAAAAGGCAGCTCCCAAGGAGATTGCTATAGGCTGGGCTAGTGGGGATCATGATTTGAAAGGCCATCATACGGAGAAAATCATCAGTTTTCTTGAACGAGGCCATGAAGTTACAGTGACCTTTTTCCCTAAATCTAGAGCCAAATCCATAGTTTCTGCCTCGCGAAAAAAGGAAATGGTGGATTACATAGTGTCTATTGGTAAAGAGCATGGTATCGTCTTACAGAACCCAATGAATATCTCATCTTCCTCAGTTCAGATGATCTTTGGTCCAAAGGCTGAAGAAAGCAAGGCTAAAGACGATGAAAGCCAAGAGCATGAAAGTGGTGACGATAATGCTGACAGTCAAGAGAGTAACATGGATAGATTTAACGATTATAAAACTGAGGGAAAAAAAGGTAACGGTAGTGAACTAAGGCAGAAGCGGAAAATGATAAGCCCAAGGGCAATGAAGAAACGTGCTCCTCCTATCAAAATATAAGCTGGATACCGATGTTCCCTTATACTTATCCTTTCTTCTTACTATCGTCGATCCTGGATCAAAGTTATCCTTCCGACTTGTTTATATATTTAACGCTTGGACCTGTATATATTTCTTAAGCCATGCACCATCGTCCTGGAGTTTACGGTTCTTTCTTTTCACTCGAATATAGAGATATTTCTTGCGTGGGATTTGCCCAATATTCTTTTTTAGAACTGAATATCAGTTAAAAGTGTTTCTGATCTATTTTGTTTCCTTCAATAATACGATCTGCTCGTACTTAGCATTTGTCATTTTGTATGCTGCATTCACTTACCAAGGCAACAATCCTTTGGCTGTCATACATCAAGATTGCTGTGTTATTCATCAAAATGTGAATACCTCATCAGATCTTCCCTCTTGTCACGTGCACGAAGCGCTACGTCTTCACCGAACTCGCACAAATCAATCCACATACAAATGGCGACTTCGGAGCCTTTACCAAGGATAAACGCGTCATTGCTCTCAGAATATAACAATGGTCTTACCCCGGTCCTGATTATTGCCAAAGTCCTCCAGGTGAACAACCCAGAGGCGACTCTTGACGCGTCCGGTGAAATCAAGGCTACATCGCCTGGGGTAGGTATCCAGTTAATCTAAGCTAACTCAGTCCTTTAATGTGGTTGAAGGTCATACTTACGAGTTTATGGCCAAGGTTATGCCAGATCTGTCTGTCCGTATATTAGACGCGTTGGAATTTGGAGATAATATAGGTATACGAGTCTCCCACACAAATACTAATCGACAGACTTCAGCTTGGTGGATAAAGTTGTTGAAATAAGTCATCGTTATAAAGATATATTTTACGGTTAGCTATGAAATAGGTTATTTTGGTTTGATTACAGATGTGGTACTTATATTCGTAAGCTCTTAAAGTTCTATCATACAATGCTCGTCATAAACCATAATATGCAAATATTCAATGCTAGCATAGCTGCGCAAGCATACTTGAGGAATCCGGATATGTAATCTTATGTGTTCCTAGGTTCCAGTTATGCAATAAATAGCTATCAATAAATAGCTTGCCTTTTCAGTTGACTGAATGGCCAACTCTGTCATCTGAGTTCAGATATTCCGCCAAGTCCGTCATTTTGGGCTCTCTGAGAGGGCTTGTCGCAAGATCACTCCACAGATCATTTTTTCCTCGCTCGCTAGCACCCAAGGAAAAGGAGCAAGCGGGCGGCGACGAAGTCAGATCAAGAGATGACGAAGATTTGGTGAGCACCATTCTGGTCGGGGGGTTCCCATGTTCAAGCTCCTCCAATACATAATCAAGGCTCTGTGCAATAGTCCCAGGAGAGGACTGAGGCATGGAAAAGAGCTTTTTCACCCATGGAGATGGTGATCCCAGGCCTTCCAAGAGACCGCCCTGTTTGGATTTAGACGGGGTGCGGAATAGATCATCAATATCATTTTCTGCACCAAGGCCTTTATCCTCTTCCGGGGGAATATTTTCTTTGCCGCAAGGTTCTTGCATCAGCAAGCGATTCCTTTTACGCGGGGACGGGGAAGGAGAACCAGGAGATGCAGGACAAGATCTCTCCCTGCGCAAAGATGAGGATATCTTTTCAACGTTTTGGCATGATATCTTCAGTACCCCCTCCACCTCAGTCGTCTGTTTAATAGGAGATGAGGGAACCTGATCTTCTTTGTCTTTTCTTGCCTTTGCCTCAGCAAGATGTTTGTGAATAATATCCATCTTTCGGGGCTGAGTTCTTCGTCTTGAGGGCTTCTGGCCATTACTAGAGCTATCAGAGCCTTTACTCTTTGGAGAAGACTTGATTCTGGCAGAAGATAAATCTTTATCTGATACTGATGCCAACTTTCCATCTCCTGGACTCGAATGGGAACGACGTTTACGCGAGACGTCCAAAGCCAAAGACGCAGTATTGCTGAGATTTGGATCTGATACCAGATTGCGTCTTTTCTTGTCTTTCTCCCAGTGCGAGGGAGGGCGCATGCATCCTTTAGATTGGTAATAGAGCCCACAAGGATTACATAAGGTTTTCTTGAAGGTCTTTGCATTTTCGTGCACTTCAACGCGTCTCCAGCTAGGCGTCTCTATGGAGCCACAATTCGCACAATAAGTGGGAGCTCGACCTTCCTTCAGCGCTTGTTCGAGATCGCTCGCGATGCGTCTCTTTTGAACGCTTGCACGCGTGGAATGGTGCTTTTTTGGTTTTGCAAACGGTGCATTATCATCCGCCGAAGAATGGGGAAGTTCGATATCCGAAGAAGCGTAACCGATAAAAGAGGGAGAGCGCTTGGTAGACATTTTTTGAGTAATCTCCTCAGCCGGTGGAGAAGACTGTAGTGAAGAGAAGTGTGGAGCCTCAGAGCACTGGTGAGAAGAGAGAGATGGAGTGGAGGCCGAACGGCCAAAGGGTATTATTGGTTGACTTAAATCGGATGCTCTTAAGGATGACAAACTAGTAGATTCAAATTCAAGGGGAATAGCTGAGACAGACTGAAGAATATGCGGATGAGAATTAATAAAAGCTATCCAAGAAGACGGGTCAAAAGGAGCGGAGAGTTGGCTTGACAAAAAAAGATAGAACTTCATCAGCCGGAGAAATTGGCGCTGACTGGAGCCTGCCACTGGCCGCAATTGAATCGTAATTTCTAAAGTTTCTCGCGTATTTTGCTTGAAAACAGAAAGCATGTCCTTACAGACACGGCCTATAACAGGTGAGAGAGATGCCGACCCATTTTCCTTGCAACTCATAGGGTTGGAAGTCAGAATCCAGCTTAAAAGGCCATGTCCTACTAATGGGGCCCCATCTTCAGTCACATCGACCACGTAAACTGCGTAGTCTGTATCAGATCCACTGATGAGTTCGGGACTATGGTCAGCGACAGCATCGATATCAAATATACCTCGCCGAGGCGACCGCTAAACAACATGTTCGCACATCAATTACTCCAAACGGGGTCTTATCATCGGCATATATCACCGGAACTTCCACTGCCGAGGATGTTCGGGCAAGACACGTACGCGCTTGGTCGCGCTCAAATGTATAAAGCACTTTGACTAGAGCTGTTAAATTACAACTTGCAAGGTAGACTAACGACTCATAGACCGCCGCGGAGTCTCAGTGACTTCCATGGCGAGAGAGAATCCAAGGCAGGCAGAGGTGAGGACGCGTCGCGTTGGAGTTGGGATAATAACGCTTCATCACGGGTCGGCTCCCGTCGATACAATACATGCTCTCTGGAGACTCTGAACGATACTGGCCGTTTGGAATGGAATCTTTAAATTTAGCTATACATGGGCGAGCAAGGGGAGCTAGAAACTCTTTTATATAGAGCTTTACACCCTGAAGGTGTCAAGGAAGAGAGTCAATAACTGTGTTTTACATTCGCGACGACTGTGAGCACAAGCAAACTCCCCCCTCTATTCTGCGAAGAATTACAACGAGATCCTTTATTTTCCATGATCATCTTTTGTAGTCGTAGCGATATAGACAAAATACAGAATGCTCGCATTGTGAGCAGCTCATCCTGAGTGTCTTATTTTAGCTTGTCCAGCAGTAAACATCGCCATAATGTGGTTTAATTTATGGCTACTGCCAAGCATATCGTTGAATTCGTCATTTTTTATGCTCTCTGAAAGTCAAATATGATTCAGGAACCGAGGCTCGTCGGGCTAGCGCTACACCCTCACTGGGACGCTACAAGTAAATTTTAGACCCAAAGTAAATATGAGACCGAGCTTTCTTCACTTTATCCAATTCATCTATGGCGTAAGGAATCGCAGAGAATACTGGGCTAACTGATCTAGAGAATTTGTTAATCGCCCTCGCAGCGAATTGTCTGAATTTGAGATTGCAAAATTAGAGGAGTATGAGTTCTCGAACGGACCGCTATCTGTCCTTCAAGCTGCGGTCCAGAACCACTCCCAAGTCCTAATCAGTTGTCGAAATAATCACAAGTTATTAGCTAGAGTTAAAGCTTTCGACCGCCATTCGAATATGGTCCTTGAGAACGTCAAGGAGATGTGGACGGAAACTCCTCGCTCGGCATCAGGGAAAAAGCTCAAGCCAGTCAACAAGGATCGGTTCATCTCAAAAATGTTTCTACGGGGAGACTCTGTTATTTTGGTTTTACGCAGTACTGCTTGATGTATACTAGAACGGATGCATGAATTCTTATGGTAGTTGTAAGCTCTAACTTGTACATGAGCCACGCCAGAGACCGTGTCCATCACCATTCCTTTAGGACTCTTTTACTCAAGAGCCTCTGCAAATCCCTTGACGATGGCAGCAACACCAACAGCTCCGGGATCTGGAAGACCGCCTTCGTCATCAAACTGAGCCAGTTCCTCTTTGGCAACATAAGAAGCACGTCCAAACTTGGCTTCCAATTTACGAGTGTGTTCCGCTCCGAGGAAGGCAGCATGGGCGGCTTTGGCCACGTTTTGAGTATCGGCCAATGTCTTGACGAAAGGTGCAAGAGCATCGATCAGGGTCCGGTCACCCTCTCGAGCAGCGGTGTATTTATACAAAGACTCAAGGGCAAATCCAGAAGCTTTTGAAATAATGGGAATGGTAATCTTGTCACTCTTTGATTCGGCGGCAGCGTTACGGACACCCTGGGCCAAGGCAGACAAGAAGATGGCATAAAGACCACCAGAGGTGCCGCCCATCGAGTCCTCCACTATCTCAGCGATGGCAGAGATGCCATTGACAGCGTCATCGACCGGTAGATCGCCGCTTTTAAGGGCGGTAGAGATACCTTTAGCACCAGCAACTAACGTCTCACCACAATCGCCATCACCAGCAACGGTGTCATATCGCGTAATGCGAGGCTCCTCCATGTAGACCATATCAAACGCAGAGCTGAGAAGCTTTTTGAAGACGGCAGGGTCAGCTTTGACGCCAGAAGGATCATAATCGGGTCGGCCGTCGCTCTCCTTATCAATCTTAAGAGAAGCACCATTTTTCCAGGCATCTGCTGGAAGTGAATTGGCCCAGCCTGGGGCAGTAGTGGGGGCATCAAGGAAAGACAAGATGTCACTGCCTGCCTTGGAGGCGTTCAAAATCGTAATTGAGACGCCAGGGCCATTGAGGGCGGTCGTGTACGAACCAATGAAGACTCGGGCAGGGGTGAAACCGTACTCAGATTCGAGAAGAGAAACAGTCTCTCCGGCGAAAGCATAGAGTTCCAAAACAGACAGACCACCCAAATTATTAATTAGGACCACGATCTCGTCTTGTTTGGAGAACTGAACAAAAGCACGATCCTTGTCATTCTGATCCAAGAGAAGAGGAAGCATCTCGTCTTTGATCAGAGAATGAGCAGAGGGGATGGGAGAGATTTTCTTGACTCCATGTTCGTTGTGGATACCCATACCAAGCTCCATTTCTTTGGGTGCCAGAAGCTCGTCTTCACTGGGGTCTCGACCAGGAACAGAAGCATGATCTAATGAAGCACCGATCGTGACCGTATGATCAATCACATTCTGAGCATGCTTAGCGACCTCTTCAAGAGAGAGTCCTTTAGCAGCAGCAGCGCCAGCAACCTTGTGAACCAAGACGGTCCCAGCCAAACCTCGACGACCAACCAACCCTCCCTGCTTTTTACCCACAGCAACATCATCACCAACAACCACAACTTTGACAGGATAATTCAGAGCCTTTGCACGTTCCGCAGTAAGGCCAAAATGAAGAACATCTCCAGTATAGTTCTTAACAACGATCAAAGTACCTTTGGGGGTTTCAGTCGCCTTAACTCCCGCCAAGATCTGCTTGGTCGAAGGAGAAGCAAAAATTGCGCCAGAAACTGCGGCAGTCAACATGCCCAATCCCACGAATCCAGCATGGGTTGGCTCATGTCCGGAGCCTCCTCCCGACAAAACGGACACTTGATCGGGATTGGGCTTTCGATAGACTACCCGATGGTGCTCAATTAATGATAATTCAGGATTGGAATAGCAAATTCCTTTAAGAGCATTATCAACGAGATCTCCTTCTTGTTTAAAGTGTTTGGTAGACATGGTAAGAGGAATGGTTTTGCTTGCCAGAAGTCGACGGCATATTAACGATCACTCTCGGCCGTCTAAGGCCCGTCTTCCAGCCAAACGGAACGCACAAGCACGCTCTTTTCTCGTGGATCATTCATCTCTACGTCCATTGACCTAAATTGCTTTCTAAATCCTCCAACTTCCGCTACTTTGCTTAAGAGCTATTGGTCCCTCGGAATAACCTTTTTCCGAGTTTCGGTCAAACCAGAACCTTTTAACGGCATATTTATAAATTCATTCAATTAATCAGACTCTTCTTGTTTTTCGCAACTCTTCCGAGAGCATAATCATACAAGTTTCTTAACCCGACGTCACCCACCCGTGTATGACGGTGGATTGCTTGCCCTCGTAGCAGCGCGGCCACGACTTGAGTGGGCACTTCTAGGTGGCTCCTCTGACTTATTGTAATCCGAGTGGGCAATTTCTAAAAAGTATTCTTACGGACTAGCTTCGTCCTTCTAGCTTATATCGCTCTATCACATATCACCTTTCCTTCCGTATTCCCCCGTTCGACATTTGACTGGAGCATCTCGGCGACGACTTATGCGGCGCAGAGATCGAAAGTGACGTTGACATAATTGCAGAGCCGAATCTAAGTTCTATAGGTAAGAAGGGCTAGGCGGAGTAGACTTTAAGCTGCACTATATCCAACGGGAATTTCGTATTGATTTAACGCGTAGAGAGAAGCCTGGAAGATATAGTACCCTTCATCACGGAGAAAGGTCGGAGTTAGTGGACTTGACGACTAAAGTACAAGAAAGATCATTGAGAATTGATTTTGCAAACAATTGAATTGATTACAAATGCGCATTAATATCAGAGGCTACGCTCTTGTAATGAACGCATCATTGGAGTAAACAATGGAGTCTTCCTGGAGCGCAGACCTTGGCGATGAGTAAGAGCTCATACAGTCAAGACCCGACAAATAGAGTTCAAAAGTTACAATGAAACTCAACAGCAGTTAAATGAAATAAAAAAAGAAATACAATGATCATAAAGGCACATATTCATAACAAGAGATCATAACAGCATAAAAACCATGTTTACCAAATGTAAAGTTCACGTCTGAAACGCAAGACATATATCGCAGATACAAAGAAGTGGAAAACTGTAACAAAACCTCGGGTATGCACCATATAGCCAGAAAATCTAATCAAACTGCAGTGAATAAGCAAACAATACTGCAGAGAAGAAGAGCAGCGATTATAAGGACAATAGCAAATGAAGTAACCTCAGGCAGCTTATAACGAATAAGAAGACGTCTTATTCTTGGACTGGCGGAATCGGTGAGCTTGTACAGCTGCCTTTTGAGCCATCCACGAAGCCTTTTAAGAGACCTGATCATAAAAGATGCCAAAACGAGAATTGCATGCAGGTGGGACGGAAGATCAGTGAAAATAGAAGAGATCTGCTCCGGCATTAAAGGTCCCATAGAAGTCTGAAGAACTTGGCAAATCTCGCCAACTTGGTTTTCATCAAAAGGGAAGGCACTTGAAGAATTGGAAAAAGACATAGGACTATTTTAGAGTGCACGACAAGGATAATTCCAATGCATGCCATTCTCGTTATTTATATTCCAAGTTAATGCAGAGATTCAGGCAGTCATGCCGGTTCATGCATCTATCAAACTGCATCCAATAGCTGCCGAATCTTTCGTACATATTAATTTTTAAATCTTGTTTTATCTCTTCTTTGAGTCTCTGAACCGACGGTATATGTCTGGTGATCTGGGTATTGAGCTTTGTGATTAGCTTGTTCTCTCTATCATCTAAATCGATCCATTCCAAGCAAAAACTCCTTTTTACCCCACTCATTTCTCTAAGAAGACAACTGAGCAGCATGTAACTGCAAGACCGAGGCTAGCATATAGTGTGTCATTGGACACACGTCTTCCAGCCTCCCAGGTATAGCGACTCACCGTACCTGGCAGGAAATCAGTTTGTCAATATTAGGATATAAATCTGAGACTTGTATGCTCTTGCCAAGATATTTGATCGAGCTAGCCGTGGTATAGACTCGGAATTCTTCTATAAAGTCCTGACAGTACGTCGTCCATTTTCCTACCTTCATGGACACAACCAGACCTCAGCAGATCTCCAACATCAAAACTTTCTTCCCTAGCATATCGTCTACTGCATGTATTAGTATTATGCTGCCATTTATGCACATCAGAGCTATAATCACAGACACATTGAGCGAATAGAATGGTCTTATGATGGAAAAGGCCTTCATCTCCGATTTTAATGCAAAGTCATGCATAAACATACTGCTCTGTAAAGCAACATACGTCAGGTGGCCCGTTCAGAAAAGCGGAAGGGTTATATTTGAGCATGGCTGCACTGTTGTCCACCAGTAACACAAAAACTTCAATACGGTTAGACGTTACCATATTCTCGAGTATACTCGAGCTCGTCATACGCGCGAGATTGCCGTTCGATGTACGCCATAAATGGCATGCTTAGCTGGAGAAGCCTGTCAATAGCGATTCGAATCGGTTTCGGGATCCACTTTCTACACACGAGGATCATCGAAACCGGGAGCAGTCTTGGAGAAAGCATGCTTCCGACAATTCCAGTTGAAGGCACAATGCTACTGGGTCTGCACTATTACCGCCGAGGACGAGACATTCGCCAGGGAGACGTGGTTACGTTGGTGAAACCGGATGATCCGTCGACGTTGGCCTGTAAACGAGTGACTGGGTTAGCAGGGGATATCATCCAATTGGACCCGAGTAATGGGAAAGACAGCTATATTATTATTCCTAAGGGGCATTGTTGGGTGACAGGAGACAACTTACCTTTTTCCAATGACTCACGTTCTTACGGTCCTCTTCCTTTAGCTCTCATTCGAGGAAAGGCGCTGGCCTATTACAACTTGCACACATTCCAGCTACTGAGGAACACATTCTCGGACTATGAATGATGATTATGTACACTAAAAAGGGATTATGGGTCAAGGAGAATTTTGACGAGCTTTAGTAGACCGGGGCAGTTCAGTGGACGGAGGACTCGTTGCTCCCATTGAGGAATCGTTCGTTGAGGTTCCTAACAACCGTAGGTGATCTAAAACTTGTTGAGAACAGGATGCCGGTTGAAGACAATATCGTCACCCATATTGAATCGTCGGCGGACTAGATCAGTGAAGCGGTCCCACTTGACTCTCCACAGATGGGCCCCAGAAGCTCGTAGATGGTGCTTGGCAGCGAACTCTCGGATATCAAAGTTTTCCGTTGAGACTTGACCAACTTCGACAGGCCCATCTTGCTGTCGGAATACCCACAGTGATAGACGATGATAAGGGCCATTCTTCTGTGCAGTCGGAGGGACATAAGCAGAGATCTCATTAGCAGCAGCCAGATCGGCGTCAGGGTGATTGGCATCGATCTTGATGTTGCTCACTAACCATTTCAAACTCGTCGAATAGGTATCATTCTCGATATCGGGAGTATCAGGGTCAACTAAAGCAACCGTATAATAATTTTCTCCCTCTTCAAATTGCTGGATTCTGATCTGAGGGCGATAACAGCAGACATTAGAGGGTAGATAGACTCCAGGCTCGACCCACTGTCGTTTAAATCCCGGAAACCGGATATCCACATCGACATGTGGCTTCAACGTTGGCATAGTATCAGGGATCACTTTGAAGGTTTCCATTCGATCTATAAGACGAAGCAACTTGAACTTGTACCACTCTTCTCGAGCGTAATGTTGATAAATCGGCTCATTCATATCGACTTGTCCAACTTTGAAATTAAAATAGGGCTCCGGATTATTAATTTCAGCCAGCACGCGAAGTTCGTTGATAGTTTTTCGCAAACTCCAGATCTTGGTCTTATTTTCTTGTGAGCATTCGTCAAATGTCTTTCCCTCTAAGAGGCGGTCCACTTTTGCTTGGAGTCGATCTATCTCGGAATACTTTGCAGCACGGTCGGTCTCGAGGAATTTCTGTGCCTCCAGATATGCCTCTCCGATAAAATCTGGAGACTTATATCGCATCCTATATCGCTTTGACCGCAATGACCCGGGAGTCGAGCCATCGGAAGAGAGGATCTTCTCGCGGATCATAGGATTGTTGATGACCAAGCTCCTATTGACTAGCAATTTATTTCCACTGGCAGGTGAGACGACCTCTATCGCCTCATTATTTTTATCAGCCAACCGAATGGTCGATTGAAACCGACGCTGGACCAGATTCCGCACCGACCAGAGACGGTTCATGATGAAGTTTTTTGCGTAGCAACGGCGCCTATTAGGCTCTCCATGTTGCAACAAACCTATATATAGTAGAGCATGAAAAGTTCTTAGGAAAGCTAGTAATTAGTTATTCACCGTCTGATCCACAACAGTGGGATTTACGTAGATATTCTGATGACCAACTATTCTATATTTTCGATTAGTTCTGGGTTTCAGGGTGGTCCTTCGAACACTACAGAAAGGCACACTAGAGCCAATTGTGAAATGGAAGACCTCTCGGTCATGCTATCTCATCTGCGCTGTTTTCTTGTACTAATAGACTTCAACCTTCCAGATCTATTTAGTCTTCTTGCTTTCAATGTATTGTATATTGGAATATACCGTCATCAGAACCAAGGCAGCCATCTTCAGAACAGTAAAATGTAGATAATGGCAGAGATACCTGTCTGGCTGGATTTCCAGTAGTGCTTGTCTCGGCGGGAATGAGCGCTACACCATACGCAGACTGAGAGCTACACCATCAATTCAGACCCAGTCCACAATCTACAGCCAGCCAAATTTTTGACTGATGAAGTTTATGTTCAGAAATAGTGCCATCCGGCATTTCACATCTTCTTGCGTTAACTTGTCATCGAAACTGACGTCTGCTGAGACGCATAATGCGCGATTGGCGAACTTTGAACTGAAAAGCGTTGCTGGTGAGTCTAGGATCTGAGACAAGAAACGCTAACTTGATAGTGAAACCAAGCCATGTTTTAACTTCTCTTTATAAGTTTCCATCGTTAGAGCCAGTTTCACCGATTCCTATGAAAGCCGATCTTCTTTACCTTCAACCGAGAAAGGATATCCTATGGAAAGCGGTGGTCTATGAAGCCAACAAAGCAAGAGTCGGATCGGCTACTTCTCTAAGCAGAAATCAAGGACCGTATAGTCGAAGGAAATTAAGACCCCAGAAAGGCTCAGGTCGGGCGCGTTTGGGAGATCGGAATTCTCCTTTACTAGGAACCACAAAAGCTCACGGACCTCATGCCCCTGTCAACCATGCTACAGGCATAGTGATGCGATTATACCATTTAGCATTACGGACGGCTCTTAGTTCTGCCTACCGAGGAGGCAAACTGATCGTTGTTGATGGTCCACTTGATGTTGAAAGCCCTAGAAAGGCATTTTTGCGAGATCTTTTCGAAACATTCGGCTGGCAGGATAAAAACTTGCTATTTATCTCAACAAAGGCACTACCTAATCTTGAAATGAATCTCACATCGCTCAAAAAAGCTTCAAGGGTCGTCCGTCCGGAAAATGTGGACGTGCGGATGATTCTTAAGGCGGGCCAGGTTCTTATAGAAAAAGACGCATTGGATGTGATTGATTTCAGGACAACGAAACATTAAGCTTGTATATAGTCTACCTTGTCCATTATCTATCTGTTCCTTAAACTCTCTCATGTTGAACATCATTTTCAAATTAAGATTAACCAAATATACAACCAAAGACCACTCAGCCTCACCATCGATACCTCCTCAGCTCAACTCTCATCGCCGCCGTCGCGGTAAGACATACTTCATTAAGCTCTTTTCCAGACTCCGCTTGACGCTGATCTTTTGTGCGCCAACGAACGACTCAATCGATACCTTGATGGCTCTATCGACATCTGCAGAAGAGACATAGTCAGATAATCGCATTTTGGCAAACGACTCCGACAGTCGGATGATGCTTTCTAAATGACGCACAGTGATCGGGAAGCTACCCGTAGCTAGTGATTCCTGCCTCATTTCAGCATAGACCCGTGCTATCTTATCCTCTTCGGCATTCGAAAACGTTGGTCGGACATATTCTCTCGCATACCTGATGTATTTGGCAAGTATATCTTGATCAATGGAGGCAACGACTGTCTTTGTTGGACCAGGTGCTTCTCCTACATGTTCCCATTCTTCCGGATCCAATTCCTGCTGAAGACTCTCATCATCTACCGGATGAGCTCTATAGTGGGAATCAAGAATAAATCGGGCCAGGCTCTCATCATTTTCAGGGTTGACAAGATCTCTCACAACACAAAGGACGTCAAATCGTGAGAGAATTGGCTCTGAAAGATCCACATTCAAGGCAAAAGGTTTCGTAGAGTCATACCTACCTCCGCGAGGATTTGCAGCCGAAATGATTCCGCAGCGGGCTTGCAAAGTAGTGACGATACCAGCCTTGGAAATTGAAATCGATTGCTGTTCCATAGCTTCGTGAATTGAAGTCCGATCTTGATCGTTCATTTTATCAAACTCATCAATCAGACATGTTCCTTTATCGGCTAAGACGAGAGCGCCTCCTTCCAGAGTCCACTCATGGGTCATGGGGTCCTTATGAACAGAAGCGGTCAAACCAACGGCTGATGCTCCTTGGCCTGTCGCAAACACTGCACGAGGAGCAATTTTCTCAGTATACTTGAGAAACTGAGACTTGGAAGTACCAGGATCACCAAGTAAGAGAACATTGATATCTCCACGAATTTGATGCTTTCCATTCACATTTTTGGCTACTCCACCAAATAAGGACACAGCAATGGCAGTCTTAATGTCTCTATGGCCGTAAATAGAAGGAGCAATCGATGAGATAATTCGATCAATAATAGATCGGTCCTTTGCCAGATCGCGGATCTGTCGCTCTTCTTCATCAGTCAGCCCCAGAGAGCCTCCTCGCCCTTCCCGTCTGCGGACCATGTTGGCTTCAATAACAGTAGCAAAGACAGGAAAGCCATTTTTAGCGTTCAGGACGCCATCAAAGGCATTCTTGTATATGCCGGTTAAATCGATTTCTTCTCCTGGTCGAGCGCAGTCAATCAAGTCAGCCAATAAGATGATTTCACGGTGCCTAGGAAGACGACCAGCAGGAACAGTACCGGGAGGTTCTTGGAGAGTGATTTTTTGATAATTAGAGTAGACGGTATGTTGTGAGTCCACCATATGAGGACCTCGTGATCCACAAACCGTACAGAAGGCGACCTGAACTTCAGCTCGAGACGACTCTTGAACGAAGGGACCAAGGGAAGCTCCACATTTCCTACATGTGAACTTGACATAGCGAAGCTGAGGGAAAACACCAGTGCGCCTGGTAACGACACCAACAACGCGAACCAGAGTATTTATATGGGCTTCTCTTAAATCTCGAAGTGTGTGGATAGTCGGGAGATCACTTATTCGAACATGAATCTCGGGGTGGATAGAAGCATAATCGGGATAATGTAATTCGGTGGCTTCCATTGCTACTGCATCCATAATTCTCAGCATCTCGGCAGGAGCGTTGGCCAGGAAATACGCTAGAATAGCTTTGGACTCGGCTAAATGAAGGTAGGAGACTTCTAAGGATTCACTGTTAAGTTCACCCAAGACTCTGATCCGTCCACCATACACACTCTTTCCGTTTTCGTCAGTGTATTCCAGTAAAAAGGCTTTGAATTCCCTAGTGATTGTCCTTCGTACACTTGGACGAGAAACCCATTCAGGGATGCTGGATGCCTTAATATCGCCAAGGGCAGCCAAAGACAGTTCTTCACTGAACGGATCATGGTCTTCTAAGTCTATATCATCGTCATAAACGTTTCTCCGCCGTCTAGTAGTAGGGATCTCTCCTGCTTCGGAATCCAGGTCCATGTATCTAGTTCGATTCAAGACTCGATCACGTCTATTTAATCTTTCATCCACAGCTCGTCTTTGAGCTTCATCCATGTCATCATATTCTTCGTCGTCGATATAATCTGCACCCAAGTTATAGTGATCTTGCTCGTCTCGTCGGTTGTAATCCCTGAAAAGGCCGTTAGTTCTTTGCTCTGTCATTCATCTTACTCTTCCATATTTTCGCCAAACAAATCGACTCCTTCCCTTTCCTCTGCCATCTCATCCAAGTCATCTAGCTCATCAATGATCTCTTCTTGGTCAAATCCATCATCAAAAGGTAATCTAGGGGAAGAACCCGCAATTGGACGAGGACTAGTAGGAGGACTGCTTGGTTCTCCTTCACTGTCCGAAGCTGCTCTTTTTCGAGACATTTAATAAATTCGGTGAAGTCAAATTAACAGGAAGAATCTAAAAGGTTCTTGACGACAAGATTGGAAGGAAATGTATTAAGGGGAGATTGGGAAGACCCTAGTGCCTAAAAGGGAAATGTAATTACGCGACGCGTGACATTAGCATTGAAGGGTCTAATTTCTGGGTAAACACATCCACGAGAGTGGTAAACATGAATAAAGGAAGAGCGAAAAAAATTAAAAAGCTACTCAAACTTTGGCTGATAAAGTAGTTAACTTGTAGAGACTCATTTACTAAGAGTGCTGATGTTCCAAGATACAAGATGACGCGTCAGTACAGTTGATGCCAACACCAACTGGCCCTTGACAACAGCAATGTCAGACGATGGCTCAGTCACAGCAAATGAAGTAATAAGCCGCCAGTTACTATTGTAAGTGAGTCTGTTCTTCTACTCTAATATCAGGGAACGTGAGGCCCTCAAGACCTTTCCACATGACCCCAAAGAGTGCACCTTCTCTAAAGGCAATATTCGGCAGCCTGTCTATGCGTGTCAAACCTGTATAGAAGAGTCAAAGCAGCCTTCCGGGATATGTTACTCGTGCTGGATCCAATGCCATTCTGACCACGATGTGGTAGAGCTTTATACGAAACGGGATTTTCAGTGTGACTGTGGCACAGATAGGATGAGCACATTTGGAGGATGCAAAATTCGAAAGAATAAACTTCTAGATACAGGGTCACTACTGAATCAGTACAACCAAAATTTCCACCGCAAGTTTTGTTCCTGTCACTGTATCTATCGGGAAGATGAGTACAATGGAGTGATGCACCAATGTCTGTTTGGAGATGTTTGCGGCGAGGACTGGTTTCATGAAGAATGCATATTGGGATTGGCAGGAGGACCAAGCAGAGATCCTGTCTTGCCCGCGAAAGGACTAGAATCTGACGTGAAGGGCACAGTTGCCCTGGGGCATCCTAAGGGAGTGAATCTATTGCCAGAATTGGAGCCGATAGGTGATGAAAGTGACAGTGATGATGAACTGTCTTATACTAGTCCTCCTGGATTTCCGGCAGAGGGCACATATGATGAGTTCATCTGTTGGCAATGTGTGGAAAAGCACAAACCTTTCTTTTTGAAGATGAGCGGTTTGGAAGGAGTGGCTTTACCAGGTGTGATACACACAAAAAATAATGATGATGACCCCAAGAGCGAACGCGAAACGTTGAGGCGAGCAATGGAAACTGAGGTTGATGGAGATGAGACTGATCGGTGGGATGGCAATATTAAGCGAATCAAATTAGAATCTCCTTCGGAGCCAGCAGGCTCAAAAAGCCTTGAGAATGAGCAATTTTCCATTTTCTTGATTGATGGGTTTAGGGACAAACTTAAAGAATTCGATTGGGCTAAGGACATGTTGCTTGATTTCCCTCAACTTGCTCAAGCAGAAACGTCATATGAGCCTCCTGTTGAAGATGACGACGGTAAGTTTACATAATTTCGCCTTCTAACTTCAGGCTCTTCTCTTTATGACCAAGGGACTCGGATATTATCAGATTTGCCTCGTGACCAAGCTGTTCGAAGTCTTGAAGCTTATCGTACTATTCAAGAACGACTCTCCAATTTTCTAGAACCATTTGCGCAGCAAGGAAAGGTTGTCACGGAGAGTGATGTTCGCAGTTTCTTTGCTCAGGTTCAGGCCGAGAAAGACCAAACTGGAGATTAGGCGGGTATCTGATCACAAATTGCCTTGAGGGTTGTGACCGAGCAGGATCTCTTATATTGGTATGACTGATAGTTTTGGAATGTTTACGATTATTTGCTTGTAGCCTATATCAAGTGAAATCACAGCAGAAACATTATACCCATCAATTCTTGTTGAGCCTAGTGAGGCCATTGTCAGTAAGAACTGTTCAGGAAAGTTGAATCTTAATAATTGACAATTTTTTAATTAACTAAAAGAGATCACAACTTACACCAAATGACGATACTAATAAACGCCTCCTTTTGAACCTGAATCTCTATGTAGCAAAGCGAAGATGAACTTATCTGTCTTTTGAGTTGACACAATGCAGAGTGAGACGGAGGACAGCTCGTAGTTCGCGTGTGCATTCTGGTTGCGATCTTAGTAAGAGTTAGAGCACTAGGGCAGTTTTATATGGTGGACGTAAGGAAGAGAGTGAAAACTCGCTTGAAAGGTATGTTATTCAAGGTGTAGTAGGATTTCGAGCATTCACTTCATTCCATTAGAAACTCACGTCTCTGATCTTGCTGACTTTTTCTGTCGGAAATAGTGTTCTGCTAAACCGCTACAAGAGTGTCCAAACCCATCCAAGTAACGCTGCACGGACCCGTCCACCTAGGCGCGCATAGTCGTTCCAGAACCGTCACAATCAGCATATCAGCGTTACCATTGCAGAGACGAGATAGATACTCGGAATTCCATCATAGTCTAGCGACTCCATGTCTCTAGTTATCAGTACAGGCAATGTCGCTTTCCAGCCTGTTAATCGATGTTCTTTATTAAAGCAGCAGCTTATTCAACGAGTCGACATTTGGCAACCTGGTCTCGATCGAGAGGAGCCCAAAGATAAGCAAATGGTCTTATTACCCATTTGCGATGCAAAAAATAGCGTTGATCAAGGAGATCATAGATTAGGAGAACATGACACTACAGGTTTGTCGCTTTGCGCTTTTTCGCTTACTAATCCTCTAGTGAAGGTGTTCTTTGCTCCAGAGACGACGGTGAATGAAAGGATTAACAATGTTGAACAGGTGTTGAAACACGTCCAGGCTTCACTCCCGAAAGGCCTCGATATTTCGTTGCTGGTGTTGGAATTTCCAGAGGTTGTCTATTCTGATGAAGACGAAGACGATGACTTGACAGACTTGTCAGAAACGCTATGGCAGACTTACAAGGAGGCGACTGAAGTTGGCAAAAAGTTTGGGGTTAAATCATATGGTAAGCAGCCTTTTTCCTTATTACTCCCGTATTCTGGGCCTTTTCCTCTCTCATTTCTCGTCCGTGGCTATCGACTCCGCTAACCTCAGGTGTCTGCGAATTCGCTATCAAATTACTATCAGACCTGATCAAACATATTGAATCCGATCCCAAGGTCCCCTTACTGTCTGTCAATCAGATCAACCTGCGTGATTGCTGTGTTCTTCCCTCTAGTCTGATCAACCTTGCAAAGAAGAATAATGTCCAGTTATTAAGTCATAACGATCCCCGAATTATCCTTTCGGACTCTGATGCAACCGAAATAACGTCCTCGTTGGGCTGGAAAGGTCGTTATCATCCTGCTTGGGTGTGCCGCATCACAACCGTCATTAAGGAAAGAGAAGTGGTCGAGAGAATGGCGTGGATTGCATGCCTTGCATCCTAGCCGTCATATCCCAGTTAGATTAATGTATAGATTCAGCCTGTGTTTGGTTCCTTACGCTTCCCTTGTACCTTAATTACTATCCATCCAATTATACTATTTGAATTTCTTTCATTATCATCCAACCATACTTCTCTTTCTCCCCCTTAGTCGCACAGCGTCAAGCTTCTTTAAGACTGCTTTCACTCCTTTGCTATTCTTCTCATACCCTTGTAAAAGCCACTCCACATACTTATCAGAATGAACTGGATGTGTACTTTGCACCGCCCTTTCCAATACGTATAAATCGACGGCTTTATCTTCGGCCAATGTCGATTGGCTTGCCAATCCAAAATCTATCAACACGACGTCTCCTTCCTCGCGAATCATGACATTAGACGTCGTCAAATCCCCATGTACCGTCTCATTATCATGCAGCTGACCTATTATAGATCCCACTTCTAGTAACTTATCTCTAATTGACACAATATCAGCTTTGCTTTCCTCTTGATCCCAAATCCATGCCTTTAGTGATCGGCCTTTAATCCTCTCCATCCAAATCCTACCGAGACGGGCATCGACAGCATATAATGCGGGAACATCCAATCCAAGGCCATACAGTCGTGCCAGAATCCGCGCTTCTGCCAACGTCCGGTGTTTGGTCAATTGATGATCAAGTATCGGGTGTCGATAACCTTTCTTTGGTCGCACTTTCAGAATATAGTTCTCTCCTGGACGCTCTGATGCCGTATCTATAGAAGCGTCGTCGAGCAAAAAAGGATGGCTGGAAGTCTCATAAACTATAGCCTCAGCTCCTTGAGAGATCACTCGCAGCTCTGGCAGAGTCTCGTGGAACTCCAGAGCAGACATGGCCAATTGAGTCACTTGAGATAATCCTCAGGTTGACAGGGGGGCAAAAAAATAATAAAACAATGAGCTTCCACACCAGGACTCGAACCTGGAATCTCCCGCTTACAAACGAATCGTAGGCGGACGCCGTGACCAATTGGGCCATGAGGAACAACTGTTGCCTAAGCAACGCGTTTTCTTGGGAGAGCTCGTACATTGTCTAACTTTTGTATTTACATTACATTACTGCTGACTGAAAATTCAAAAAGTGTCTCAAAACTTCTCCGCATGGTCAACTTCAAGCGGTCATCTGGATAGGCAATCACGCCAAGTGGTATGATATCATCCCAAACGTCAACCGTTTTACCTGGCTATGCTCCGCAAAGTGTGAGAGAAAATAGAAAATAGACTGGAGAGGTCTGGCCGAGATGGCTCCGCCACTTCGCGTACCCGTCGACGCAGGCTTTTTTAAAACAGATCGTTGGGCACAGTTTTATATCCCGATCTCCAGACATCTTTTTTCATAAAAAATACATCAGGAAAGGATTTTCTAGACTGCGCAGGAGATCGTGACAGCATGATTATACAGTCTAACCCGATAAAATAGCTTGCCCGCTACTGATAAAATGTCCGGCACGACTCTTTATGCGTGCCTTATCGATGGAATGCCAATGTCGTCCCGTGGCATCTTGATAAGTCCGTCTTGCTTCCAGAATTTTAAGTTTGAGGATACACCAGCTGTTTGAGGATACTCCAGCTACTGACGAACCTTCCCAATTTCAATCTTTTTCCAATGTCTACACGGCTGAATACCTTAATCTTGCTCGCCCTAGAACATTAGTAACCTTCCCAATTTCAATCTTTTTCCGATGTCTACACCGGCTGAGTACCTTAATCTTGCTCGCCCTAGAACATTAGTAACCTTCCCAATTTCAATCTTTTTCCGATGTCTACAACGGCTGAGTACCTTAATCTTGCTCGCCCTAGAACATTAGTAACCTTCCCAATTTCAATCTTTTTCCGATGTCTACAACGGCTGAGTACCTTAATCTTGCTCGCCCTAGAACATTAGTAACCTTCCCAATTTCAATCTTTTTCCGATGTCTACAACGGCTGAGTACCTTAATCTTGCTCGCCCTAGAACATTAGTAACCTTCCCAATTTCAATCTTTTTCCAATGTCTACACCGGCTGAGTACCATAATCTTGCTCGCCCTAGAACATTAGTAACCTTCCCAATTTCAATCTTTTTCCGATGTCTACACCGGCTGAATACCTTAATCTTGCTCGCCCTAGAGCATTAGTACCAGGTATATATATATATATATATATATATAAACTTCCTTTTCTGACGATCAAGGGTCGCCTCAGTACCATATGGTACTGAAACTTATGAATTTCTTTCCCGAGAGTGTCGCATTTTTAAGGCAGGCGGGTGCCACCTTTAATGGGTTCTGCGACGGGAGCAATTTCTACTTATCTGCTGAGAATATAGTGTATAAGCTGTCCTACTTCACGTTTAGGACAGAAGGTAAGCAAGGTTTGTGGAGATGCTCGGTGCTCATGATACAGCTTGATCATAGCACTGCTCTCTGAGTCATGCCGTTCTTATATAACAATAGTCTTTCAAAGATTAAAGAGACAGCTGGGGGCCAGCTCCTTACCTCGATATATGCTCGGCCCGTATCTGGCCAAGCGTCTATGTCTAGCTGATATTCATTCGCCTATTAGGATACGCGAAGAGTTAGTGCTCGCACTAGAGGTCGAAAGCAATCGCAGACCAGTTGGGAAAGGTAAAAGATCGTAATAAGCTGTTATTAATAATCACCGGATCAACGAGAATATATCTCACTGTTCCACTGTTCTCGCTCTTCATACTATCGTTCGGAATATCGTTGATCAACGCTCAAAAAAGGTGGTGTTGAAGGATTCTTGGGTGGCAGTCGATCGCCCCTCAGAATAGGCGCTCTTGAAGATGGCAGGTGGCGTTTACATTCCGATCTAAACGTTTATCAGCAGACTAATCCTCTCGCATTCTCAGTTGAGTGTGTTATATATATTTCCGCGCGAAAATGCAGGGGTTCTGGTCGGGATAAACCATACGATCATGATATCAGTCTCTTCGGCAGCCTAGAAGATACTTTTGCAGAGCATTCTTTATAGAAAGAGATGTCTGGAAATCGGGATATAATAGCCTGTTCAGCGATATCAAGTCTTTTTTTTATTTTGGACATTCTTTTGGTTCTTGTCCTCTAGTAATGGGCGAGCAATAGCTCGCAAGCTACCACAGGGGGTTCATCGTTCCAGACGGTCATTTCATTCAGTTCAATGGGGCAAAAATGCCACAGTTACGATCGTCCTCACAGTGACCGCAAGATCGATTTATCGCATAATCGAACTAAATTTGAAAAAAGGCGAACAAGTGAGTCTCACTCAGGCCAGCACGCTTGCCAAGAAATGAAGCGAGCTGGAAGGACAGCTGCATGTTCGACTTGATGCATCTGTACTCGACTTTCTGAAGCTTGAGTATATTTTCTGTCGTAAAAGTAAAAGAAGATAATCTATAGTTAATACGAGCAAATCATATATAAAAGCGCTCAATACTCTAGGGTGAAGGCAATGACAGGTAAATTGTATGAAGTGGTAATGACCGCCCTGTACAGGACATTGCGAAGTATTGAATATTGGAGGGGTGGTCATAAGTGCTTCCCACAATTATATACGCACTGTCCCTTACCCTGACCTACAAAACATAAGCCACAAAGGTATCCAATACGTTCCACTGCGCCATTAATGCCATGTTTCATTGTTAAGGAATAGGCAAAATTCGCCAATGAGATAAAGGGCTTGCCTGAACAATGAGAAATGGACAAAGGCACTGTCCAATTGGAACGTTAGCTGATAGGATATCTTACGGCTAAACAAAGGCAGTGGAACCAGCAATCCGAAGTGAGAGCATGCAGACACAGATGGCAAGTCGTTACTTGCCATCGGCAAGGCTGAAAACAAAGACAAATGGTGACACCATGCCAAAAGAGGAATAAGGGAGATGCAGATAGGAGCAAGATAAAAGGAAAGAGGGTACTTTGTTTCACTGTTATAAACCAATCAAACAAGACAAAGCCTATAAACTGAGGGATGTCGAATTGCAGGTAACTAAAGTTCAAGTTTTCTCAAAGCTGTGCCCCTTCGGATCTGATGGCCACACAAGCATCTTTCATGTGAAAAAATAATTTCTGACTGGGATTCTAGTGAGACTAACAGGATTATTAAGGGATCTGCTAGACAGAACCCCCCAGGGATGATTCAACGCCGCCTGGGTAACGCAAGGAATATCTTTATAGTATGCTGCCTGCTTGATGATAATAGCATCATAGACACTCGACTATTGGAGAACAAATCGTAATCGCAGTGGTAATGCCGAGCGACAACGAAAGCCACGTAAACTGCGGAATACATAGCTATTTCCGCACAGGCCAAACCCTATAGCATGGTCCTATGTACATTGTATAGTTCAAAAAGAGGCTTGCGTTACAAGTTGCGGGATTAGCTCACCTGGGAGAGCGTCAGACTGAAGTTTAGTTACTGCCATCTGGAGGTACTGTGTTCGAGCCACAGATCTCGCATCTTTTTTTTCCCTCGCCTACGGGTGTGATTGCACTTATTTTTTACTTCGTGCGGCGTTGTTTCAAGATCCATGCAGAGCAACAATGCTCCATGGACAAGCAATTGGGAAAATGCTCTAGATGTAAGGGCAAGGCGCACAGATGCTAATGATAGGACGACGAGGAGCACAAAGGCCCATCAAAGAATGCCGAACCCGAGTATGAGATAAGGGTACGGGGCCAGCAAACGACGTATCGGCCGCAGTTGAAGATTTTACGACGAAAGCCGGACGTTAAGAGTGAAAAGGCGCCAAGGACAGGCCCCGAACAGACCAAGACAAAGGTAGACATCGGACAACAACTACGAGAGAAAGAGTTAAAATATGAAGAGGCAAGGAGGAAAATATTCGGAGATGAAGGGTCTAGTGACTCGAGTCGAGTATCTGAAGGATCTATCGGTGGGCCACGGAAGGATAATGAGGAGTTGGTGAGAGAGCCTCGAAAGCCGGGGGACACTAAAGGATTTGTGGGGATTCGTGAGAAGTTTTTATGATTCAAAAGATATGGTGGATAGCACAGGGGAGGTTATACAAAAATGCCTTATAGTATACAGATGTTTTCCCAAGTCCGTCTCTCATGTAACCATGAATTTTTATTTACCACCGCGATCCCAAAGTCAAGGCAGCATTTGCTACAACTGGGTCAGCCTCTATCGGCCGATAGGTAGCTCTTAGTAGTCGATCCAGTTCTTCTTCAGGCCAGACCTTCTGCACCCACTCTCTAATTTCCTGGTCTGTAGCATGACTCTTAGCCAGACTACTATAAATTTCTTCCTGTTTAGCTCGCCAAGTTTTGCTATCCATCCCCTCTGGGGCTCCGATCTGACCTCCGCCATTGATACAGCCTCCAGGACAGGCCATAACTTCAATGAAATCAGATAATTCGACCTCTTTCTTCCGTACTACTCTGCCTTTGGGCTTCAACTTCCGGACCAGATTTTGTATATTGCGGAATCCGTAGACTTGAGATGCCCTTGCTATCACGGAACCGCTTGCAGCATCAATAACATGAAAATCAACAACGTCTGAGTTTTTACCAGGAATAACTTTCAGTTCGGAGTTCGGATGAAGATCCAACACTCTTGAAATGAACTGATGGGCATAGCCACCTGAAGAAGATCCTTCGTGAGAGAGAAAATTTTCTGTGGGCCAGTCCGGAGGACTGAAGTCAGTCAATGGTGAGCCCAATGGAATCGAAGGAAAGTCTAGGCCTTTATCTTGCAGCAACTGGACAATTTCTCTCGTTGTAATGACACAGTCGACGTCTCGAGCATAAGGGTCTCCGAATTCAGGACGAGCAGCCTCAAGCTTTTTATCAAAGCATGGCATGATACTGAGATGATATACCTTACACTCAGATATTCCATGGCGTGACAACAGTCGTTTGAGTAAAGTCCCAGTGATCTGCTGTGGAGACTTTGTGACTGCCAAGTGAGACAAGATGCTTGGGTGAGTCTTTTCCACATAGCAAACCCATCCAGGGCAAGCGCTCGAGAGAATGGGCTTTTCCTTCTGTCGGGATATAGCTTCATCCGCTCCATAGGCTAGTGCAATACTTCTTCCAACTCCCATTCCCACGACATATTTGAATCCCAAAATATCTACCAGCAGCCTTGAAAGCCGCCGCTCAGTATCTTCTATTGACATTTCAAAAGTGGCTGCTAAGGAGACAATCGTTTGGAAGCTCACCGACGCCACAAAGATCATGTCTTTAGCATCCTCCTTCTCCAGCGCAGCCAATAGTTCACCGTGGCTTTGCAAAGAAACCAGAACGCTTTCCGCCGAGGTAATACAGCCACTGCAAGCCAAACAGTCGCTTAAACTGATCTGTGCTGGAGCTAGATTCTTCGAGACTCCATTACCAGTCACCTCCATCGGCCGACCTTCGGAGTCAATCTCTATCACCGCTCGCTCCTGACTCCTTGTAGGGCCTTCTACCGGGCGGATACATGCTGTTCCAGGCGATATGAAATCATTCAAATCATCTGACGATAATAGCGTGGTCATAAGAAGATTAACCGCCACAATCAATCGGTAATTACTAAGGTTCGTAGCAGTTGGGAGAAGATTTCTGTTGCTGCGTTACATTTCGCACTACGATACCCAATCCGGATTCACCTGAATGTCAGAGAGAGCTCACTAGTGCTTTAGAATAAATATCGCAAGAATTATGGATGAATAGAGTATACATTGATTAACGGCGGTGACATCTTAAATAAACCAGGCGTGTGATCATTGTATCCAGGTTTTAAGAAGATCTCTATTTCGCTGGTAGTAGCTGGGGTTAAGTCGCCTTAAATGGTCTAAATTACTTGGACAGTTCAATCTAGTTGAAAGTGTCCCATTTGATTTTTCTCAACCAACATATCTCGAGTGATGGACGAAATATGTTGATATGTCATTCAGTTGTCTTGTCGCATGTCTCGCATCTCTCTTTTCCTTGTTCTCTGCTGGGAACGTTACAACCAGAAAATTCTCTCCCATATGACTGCTCACTCCATGAGTTCGACAAAAGGCCCTAGCATCCAAGCAACAAAGGCTTTCGACAAGTTATTAAAACGAGCATCAGGGGAGAAGATCTCGAAGAAAAAAAAGCGATCCAAGACACACCAGAAACCGGATCAAAGCAAGGATGGGACAGAGAAGATCGAAAGAATGGCTAAGATACTAAAAAGTCGAATGGAGATTTCCACTGAGGAGCGCGAGCTACAACAGAAATATCTTAGTTTAAGATCGGAAAAAAACCACAAGAGAAAAGAGCCTCAAATAACCAAATCGGAGGATGATTCTGAGTCTGAATAGATACTGCTGTCTGCTTTCATGATACAGTCGAATCTGTTCTAGTTGATAGCAGGCTGATGGTGCTATTTGGGATGAGATCCCACGAAAATAGAGGCTCTGAATCTCCAGACATTGCTTGTTTCGTACCGTTTTGATCTATAAACACTGATAGACCAGTCAATGGGACATGGAATAACTTGCAAAGGAGAATCTTGAACTGCAGGAAAGATATATAAGTGGGGATAAGGCGGGTAAAAGTTCTATCCTCACCTTGAAGTCTAAGTTGTACACATTGGCTTCTGAGTGTGGGTTTTTCTGAAGAGGTAACTCTTGGCTTGCCGTGAAGAGAGCACAGTTGAAGCCAGCGATGATTCTCAGGATTTATTTCTGTATCACCAGATGCTACTTTATTCATAAAGAAAAGCTCAGCATCGAGTCGATATTTTTCAGAAATTGCAGTCCCATTAAGAAGCTTCAGATTCTCATTCCATCTCCCGACCAATAGCAAACTCTGAACGTCATCGTTTAATTGGTCGAATACAGGATTCCATCGAATACGCAGAGATTGAAGATTTGGGACTTTTTCTGATAACTCGTCGATCGTTGACCAGTGCTCCAACTGATTATGACGGATATCCAAATCTCTAAGAAGAGACAATGTGACAGAGGGAGGAGAACTTATGGCGTTTTCTGCTAGAATCAGTGTCAAGAGACCAGAAATTGCATCGGGGAATAGACTGAGCTTATTGTACGATAGATCCAAGGATTTTAAGAGTCCAAATTGTGGCAGTGTAAACTCCGTAAAGCCATTATGAGATAGAATCAGATGCTCCAAATTGGGAAAGAGTCTAGGTAATAACTGGACCTGATCTAAGGAGATTAAAGTATTCGATAGTGAAATTGTTTTGATATTATTGAATTCTTTGATATCACAAACTTGAAAATCGGCAAATCTATTGCCGCTAAGAGTTAGATGAGCCTTGAGATCTCTTACTTTAATTGAAGTACCGAGAGTCGAGGAAAGAAAGAACAGATCGACTGAACAGTCTCGAAAGATGAAATGAGGTTTCGTGAGAGGTCCAAAAAGGTGACATCTTAGAGTAAGCCAAAGTTCGCGCAGTAGACGTACTTGGAAATTGGCAATTTATACTGTTTCCAGCTGAGTCAATGCACATGTTATCCAATGATATGCTCTCAGCTTGATTTATTTGATTTATCCATTGCTCTCCACCATCATCTTCCAGATATTTCCTCCGGATAGCTTCACTGGCAGATTGAGTCTGATCTCGTGCCTTGGAAGCTTTTACAAATGAGCCAGCACCTTCAATTTGGCCTATAAATTAGCAACAGTAATTGTATACTAGCCTACAGCTGAAATATCTTTGACCTTTGTATATACCCGAATGCCGTCCTCGCTCTGGCTGATCCCATTCGACTCCCCACGCTTCTTGATCGGGCCAAGCGTCTAATATTCCTGCCCATTTGATTGTGCATAGATTTCCATCATACGAGGCTCGCTTTATGGAGCTCATCAAAATGTCAGGTTAGAGCGTCGTCTGATTACACTTCCGTTACGGGTCGTCAACATCCCGTCCATAAATTAAGATCGTACTTGACACTCTTATGAATCTTAGCTGCACCTCTCGAATTTTTCTCTTTCATATATTTTATTGTCTATATTGCTATAGTATTGTTCCTACATGACCAGAGGCGTATTATTTTTTTCTGCTTTAAGACAAAGAAGAAAGCCTGCGTGAGATTTACGACTCTGCAGATGATACAAAGACAAACTGACGTGCTTTAAATGTCTTTGTGCATGGCCAAAGAGATCTTGGTACCTGATTTTTTTTTCTCGATTAGAATTCACAGGAAGGCTCCAAAGACCAGCCTTCACTTAATCCTGGATTAGGAGCATCAAGTATTCACGAGTGTCAAATTAGTTTTGCTGATAGAAGAGAGCTTCTAGTATCGTCTGAATGTAGCATGGACTCTTTTAAAACTTGACGCTAGCTGATATTCCTCAATAAGAAAATAAGATCTAGAATAGCTCAGATTTGCAACCAGATCAGGCTCGTGACGCTCGTGAGTTTAACAATGTATGTAGTTTCCGAGTTCCACAAAGAGTATTATCTATCCGATGATTATCTATCTTTACGCATAGATAACCACCGGTCAAACAAACTTTGGTCATTGCTGTAAGACACAAAGTTGCATACGCTGATGAAGACCGAACATTGCTGAAGAATGACCTCAAAGGGAAGAATGCAGGCAAGTTCTTTCGCCTACTAATGAACGTGATAGCAGATTATAGCAGTTTATATACTTTTTTGCCCGGGCATCTGTGCTGAAGGATGAGCTGGACCCCACTGTGGTTCCCGCTGTGCTTTCCGTTACGACGAAGCGCTGGTCCTGTAGCGGAGAGGAAATTTTCCCCACAACACTCAAAAGCCATGATCAGGGCTCGAGTCCTTCGAAGTTATTGCAGCCCTCGGGCTTCTATAAAATTCATCCGGCAGCCTTCTCTTCTCGGATCACGTAGTGCTTATCGGTTCTACAGCGATTCTCAGGACAAGCCGAAGGGAGAGCCAAGGTCGCCTTTTGCCGTCTTTGTGGAAACATTCAAGACCGAATGGGGCAAAAACAAGGAACTACAGGAGAATATAAAGGCTCTCGCGGACGAGACGGGCAAGATGTCGGAGAGCGAGGCCTATAAACGGGCAAAGGATGCTTACGAGAAGGCCAAGATGGGAACATCGGCTACCACCAAGACATTGAAGAAGGCCGGGGAAGTCGTTGGAACTGCAGCATCTAATGCATGGGACTCATCTGTTGTCCGCGCCACCCGAACGGCCGTCTCTCATGGTGCTGACGCAGTCTCGCAGGCTACAGAGCCGATTCGGAAGACTCAGCTTTATCAGGATGTCAAAGAGGCGATCGATGACGGGGCTAGTATTGGATACGGTGGATTTGAATCCAAAGAGCAAAGAAAGGCCCGTCGAGTTCGCCGACTGGCAAAGGCGATGGAAGAGAACCGAAAGAGAGGATTGAACCAACAAATCATCACAGAGAATCTAGACGCAGGAACAAACTTAGTGGTCGGTCCCGAGGACAAATCGGTGCGCAGTTCATGGGAGCGATTCAAGGGAGACTCGGCAATAAGCCGGGCTTGGTCAAACATGAAGGAACGGCTGGATGAAAGCGAAAATCCAATGGTGAATGCCTTCAGAAGCGTCTCAGGAACTATATCAGGGTGGTTTGCAGAGACGGAGAGTGGCAGAGTTGTCCGAATGTTCAAGGAAATGGACCCTACATTCACTCAAGATGCCTTCATGAGAGATGTGAGAGAATACATCTTACCGGAGGTTCTTGATGCTTACGTGAAAGGAGACAGCGACACTCTCAAGACTTGGCTATCGGAAGCTCCCTATAACATCTGGGCGGCTTCAGCTAAGCAATACGTGGAAGCGGGTCTAGTTTCAGCCGGACAGGTCCTCGACATCCGAGGGATCGAGATCCACAGCGCCCGTTTATTACCCCCAAATGACACACCCGTCTATGTCATTGGCTGTAGGGCTCAAGAAGTTCACATGTACAAAAATGCTCGAACAGGAGAGCTTGCCGCAGGCACCCCAGACCATATTCAACTAAGCACCTACGCAATGGTCTTGACTCGGATACCTGAGGAGATCAAAAATGAAGAGACTCGTGGATGGAGAGTACTTGAATTGGCTCGAGGAGGAACTCGAGACTTTACTTGATGTATATATGACTCGCATGTATAGATATGATGAGATGACGGCCTATGTAGGTGGTGATGACTATACTGTTTGATTACAGATTGAAGTGCCAGTAGATAGACTTGTAATTTGACCCTGTAATGAAACAGCATTTTGTATATCCATGGAATTCGTCGTAACTGAATCAGCGTTTGAGTGCGTGAGTAAATTGATACACTCGAAACTATTTGTCCTTGAATCACCAGCCATATTGAAAAAAGTCTATACGAACAGGACCCGACAGTAACTAGGCAGTTTGCCAAGTGTCATCGGTAAGGTCGCGGAATGATTGAGTCAACAGGTGAACAGCTCAAACAGGTGAACAGCTCAAACAGTCCATTGAGCTTGGATTTTGTTGAGGCAGGATTCACTTTGAAACAAGCAGTATCACCAATATGGATCAAGGACCATCACCGTGGGGCGCTTTGTAGATCTATATCACACAAAACGGCTCACGTCTGGCTTCTTTTCTTCGCTGCGCCCAATTTTCTCTTCTTAAACATTCCTGTAGGAGTCTCTTCTTTCTTGTCTTCTTTTTCGGGCTCCACCTGGGGCTCTGGGTTGAGATCATGGCTCTTTTCTTCGAATTTCCATTCCGCGAATTCATCTGACTCACGTCTATCACGTTTGACCTTCACATCTAAGGAAGGAGTATGTTGCTGAGGAGATTGAGGTTCTGGAACAGCAGGAGCACGGCGACGTTTAGGACGGTCGGTACTAGAGGTATAAAATGAGGATTTTGACTGATCACTCAAAGAACTGGTATCTGAACGCGTAGATTTTATCCCTAGTTTTCGATTAATTTGATTCAAAGTCTTTTCAGCCCGGGAAATCTCCTGCGCTTCACGAGTCTTCTCGACCTGAAGGTTTCTAATGAGTCTGGCCACTGAACTCTTATGTCGGGCAGAAGCTTCATGTTGAGATCGGCCGAGAGCAGTATCTAGGACAAACTATAAGGTCAGAACCGAAATGTCTGAAAGCTTACCGTTTTACATTGCTTACACCAGTATTTGCCCATCTCGGCAGAGTGGTGATGTAACGCTTTGGAAATAAGAGCGTAGCTCACTGATGAGATAGATGTCCTTCTGACTTGTCCTTTCCTTTTACAGCGCAACACAATGGAAGGCACATCTTCTTCGAGAAGAGAAAGATCATCTTCACATGGCAGCAGGCATCGGTCATCAGAAGGAGGATCAGGTCGTCATCATCGTCGACACCATCATTCTTCAAGGCATCGAGATCATGACCTTCGTGAGAAAGACAGAGTGAAAAATGACGACGATCTCCCTGCGAAAAAGATGCGGATATCGGAAGACTCTAGTGATGGCGAGTGGGTCGAAATGCCACCTCCGCCGTCGGTACAAGACACGAATAGTGAGAGTCATGGTTTACGGCGAGACGAATGGATGAACTTGGGAGATGACCAAGAGTTTTCACATATGGCGGGAGAGGCCAGATCAAAGAAACAGCCTGAAAAGCCGTCAAATATACTGGATCCATCACGCGTGATCGTTCCGTCTGAAGCAGGAGAAAAGAAATCAACAGAAAGTGGCTTCACTTTTGGAGATTCAGGATCAAAGTGGAGGCTAATGAAACTAAGAAATGTTTATGAAGCAGCTGAGAAGTCAGGAAAGCCTCTGGACGAGGTTGCTTTGGAGAGATTTGGTAGCTTGGAAGAATTTGATAAGGTTAGAGAGGAAGAAATCGAATTGGATCGAAGGAAAAGATATGGAGAGGGCAGAAAAGGACAAGTTGATCGCGCTACTGGGAAGTTGTTCGAAGAACGGGTTAAACGTGCTCCTAAACCGGCAGAGCCTCCTAAGTCCTCACCTGAACTTACAGGTGTCACTGTCGATAGTCTGAATCGTCTTAAAGCAGCTTATCTGAAAGCTAAGCTGAGAAAAGACCGATCTGCTGAGGAGCTGGAGCGACAGTACAAGGAGGCTTTGGCGGCATCGCAGACGCCTGTTGGCAGTCAAGAGCAGTCAAAAGCAGACAACCAATCTCAGAATATCCAAGTGCTTGGTCTCATGGATACGAGGGGTTTAGATGCTCCTTCAAAGCCAGAAGACGAGATGACCGTGGAAGAACTTGCAGCTGAAGAAAAGCGCACGCGAAATGTAGGGCGAGGAAGAGAGGACCGACTAATGGCTGAGCGCATAGCTAAGGATAGCGGATATGAGAATTCTCTCGATTATGCCGACGAGCAGTCTTCCAAGTTAGCTGAACGCATTCGAAAGAAAGAGATCAATATTCGCAATATTGCCATCGGGCAAATAAAGAAAGTGGAAAGAGCGCTAGACAGGTGCCCTCTTTGTATGGGAGAATCTGGACCGGTGGCTCCTGTGGTATGTATGGGCACTCGCGTCTATCTATCATTGCCCACCATGCCTCAACTAGCCCCTGGAGCTGCCACCATAGTTCCGATGGCTCATCATGTGAATACGTTGGAATGTGATGAGGATGAATGGGAAGAAATCCGAAATTTCATGAAATGTCTGGCAAAGATGTATTATGCCCAGGGACGGGGAGTGATCTTCTACGAGAACGCAGCAAGGCCAGATCAACATAAACATGCTACAATAGAGGCTGTTCCTCTCCCCGAAGATCTGGCTCCAACTGCTCGAGGTTTTTTCCAAGAAGCTCTGCTAGGAGCGGCAGATGAGTGGAGTCAGCACCGCAAACTCATCGACACGCAGAAAAAGGCAGCCCAAGGAGCGGGAAAGTTTGCCTTCAGAAGCAGCCTGGTTAAAGAAATGCCTTATTTCCACGTTTGGCTCACCATCGATGGTGGGCTAGGGCATGTGGTGGAGAGCAGTCATAGATGGCCGTCGGGCGATTTATTTGCTCGGGAAGTTCTTGGAGGAATGCTTGAACTGGAGCCGGATGTCATCAAGCGTCAAGGCAAATGGGAGAGAGGCAAGGATCCCAGATTGAACGGTTTTCTACGCACGTGGGAGCCTTACGACTGGACGAAGATGATCGAGCGCTGATTTGCAGGATAGAAAGAAAGTTTACTCATGCACCATTTATTTTAGGTCTAAAGAACTGTCCGTTATTTTCCACCACGATCCAAGTCAGTCCCCACCCATCTTCTTCGGCAAAGTCCATGATGATCACTCCCCAAGGCCCTGGTTCAGTGGCGAGACTGGCGCAAATATCTCTTTTGAGTCGCCGTGAGATCTTGGCCGGCCAGCACGAAGGGTTCCAGAAACACGCCCCTGTTGTATAATTGAGATGTAAAGGCGGAGGCCGGTCGGGTGATTCAGAGACGACCGCGTCCGGAGCCACCGCTATCGCTGCTCGTCTGATGTGCTCAACGATATAATTAAGCTTAATAGTTGTATGGCTCTGACGTCTCATGTCGTAGAAGTCCTGGACGACAATATCCCCCGTGGTGAACGTAGGAGTACTAATACTCCATTCAGCAGGGACTCCGAAGCAGCTTTCTCCTAGGTCATTGACAAATGATAGCTGGTCGACTTTACAACTGAAGCGACGAAGTAAGACACACTTGCCTCTCACAGGTCCAAGCTTGGGAATATCAGAGCCAAGATACCAAAGACTCTCTTGAGGCTTTAAATAGTGTCGGTACAAAGCCTCGGCAAACAGCTGGCCAGTCATGGGTATAGCTCCTTCTGGCTTGAGCGACACGATCACCGACTCGGAAGGGTGTCTGGCAAGAAAGTCGTAAATCTCTTGTAGAACTGAACTAAGCGACACCGTTAATCGAAGGCTAACCGAGAAAGCTCCATGAACGATTTTAAACTGAGGTGCGCGGTCAGCCTTTGGCAATGATGGGAGTGGTGAAGGAGTTCCAATTCGTAGGTCTAGAAATCGAATTCCATGTTCAAGCTGCTCAGTGATCGACGAGCCTTGACATCGAACTGACGGCAAAGCTTGATAGCACGCTGCTGAGTTATGAGTTCCCGGAATCGAGAATTGAGACAAAGGGATGTCGTCACTTAAGGAAGACATCCATTCTGATAAGAAAGTTAATGCCTTTGACATCGTGCCATTGTTTCAACACGAGACTGGACTGGCGATGAAGTTGTTACGCTGTCCCAGTGTCAGATACAGTGTGTCGTCACTTTTCAACAACGACATCTACCCAGTAAGTAAATCTTCGTTTGGTTATGTCAGCACGTTTCCTGTACGCGTTCAAGAGAAGGTGTAGAGGTAGGATATCTTAAAATAGCCCTAACTTGACTGTCTGGACACAGTATCATTCTGACTACGAAAATGTCAATCTTGACTACGGAGTCTAAACAACATCTCAAGCCCAGTAAGTGGATGGTGATGACAGACTACACTGCATATTCATCTCTCAAATCATTAATCGTCATATTATTCGCGGCGTCTATTAGCTCTATGGACGAGAAGATGGCAGACGACAGCAGCGATCATGGAAGCTCCCACGATGGCGACCATAACCATATTAGAATCTCGGTACCTCCTGGCTTTATCGGCCGGCCATCCTGAGTACAGAGCGTAAGTTGTAGTAACAGATCCCAGGTTTCCCCAGCCTGAAACTATGGCGGTACTCATAGCGACGCCGACTTCACCATGGCGTGGCTTGAAGATCTCGGCACAGAAAGTCATGACTATGGGCACGGTGGGTCCAAGGCCAAAGCCACAGACCAAGAGGCCAGCGTATTTTCCCCACTCATACTGAGCATAGGTTGTCACCATGAGTCCGGCGATGATGACCGAACAAGAGAATAAAAAGATCGCGGCCCGCCACCGGTGGTACCTATCAGATAAAGGAGTGAAGATGACAATAGCAATCAGATCGGCTATCCAGATGGGAGCTGTCAACAGACTAAGAACCACACCGGACCAGCTTGGGTTGATTTCGGCCAAGATGACAGTTGCAAAGGTCTGTAGTCCAATGCCTGTTCCGACCACTCCAAAGTACATAATCAATAGGGGTAGCAGATGAATGTCGGTGAGGACGTTCCACAGGTTACGCCATCCCCATTTTTGCCTGTCTTGATAGGCTTCCTGGAGATCAGAGAAGTGAAGTTCGGCATCTTTGCCTTTGAGTGGAGGCCAAAACTGGGTTTTGTCTAGCCCCAACGGGCGCTTAACAAGAGCGACCCAAGATGAGACTTGCTCTTGAGGTTCGTCGGACGGTAGACGGGGTCTATCAGGAAGCCACCAGATGATGACAATGCCAACGACAAACGAGACCACTCCGTAGACCAAAAACATCCACATCCATCCCGTCAAGCCTTTGGCACCATTCATCAGCTGGAATCCGGCCGATACAAGACCAACCACGGCGGCTGAGATTTGGGCAGCAGTGAAGTATCCTCCTACTCGTTGAGCGATTCTGCTGGGTGGATACCACAAAGTCAGGTAATAAGCCATACCTGGCCACAGGCCTGCCTCGGCTATACCCAAAAGTAACCGCAGCAGGATGAACGACCAAGAAGCACGGATTGCTGCCATGCAAGCACCAATGACCGAGACCAGGATGACGTTTCTGGCCAGCCATATGTGTGGCTTGACCTTGGTCATGATAAGATTAAAAGGTACATCGAAAACAAGGTATCCGACGTAAAAGAGGGCCAATCCCAAGGCTGTGTCATGAGAGTCCAACGGGATATATTGAACCAATGAGTCCCCAGTAGATGTATTCATAGTCAATGCCAGACCTACATTAGATCTTATGGCTGAAGTTAAGAAATAAAGAGTCCATAAGGCTAAATGTCAGTTCACATCGCACGCTCCGATCACTCCTCCGGGGCACGTGCTCACAACGTCGAAAACGGTGGGGAAAGCTCAGATCACCCTCATCGGAGCAGAAAACAAATCGTACTTGGATCAGAAAATACAAGCAATAAGAGAAAAAGATACGAGAATGATTTCCAGCTGGATATGCCAGCCAAAGAACTTCTCAGATTCGAGCAGATAAGAAGTAGATAGAAAGCACAAACTGTCCCCCAGAAAGGTTCCACTCACGAGGTAATATGCGTAAATCAAGTTTCCTATTATCAGCACTCAATCATTCTCACCACTTACCAATAAATCAAGTCGAGTTTGGAGATGAGCTTTTTCCTCGAGCCTTTGTCGCTAACCTCGGCCAAGGCGTTTTCACTGACATCGACCACCTTCATGTCATTATTCGAAAGTGACCTTTGGCTATCAGAGTCCATAGCAGGTTGAAGAAGGAAGCGTTTAGTTTTCTCCTCCCCGGCGAGCCATAAGTACTCCAAGAATTTTGGTTGGGGTAACGCTGCTAGCGTCGCGTGCCAAAAAAGTTGGGACCTGGCTCAGTGAGTCATCGACGTCTTGCACCAGCTAGCCGTTCTATTGGTATCAATTCGGTAGAGTAGAAATGCCTAAATTGGACGTAACCAGTCTTCAATAGATAAAATCGTCGATTGGCTACTGTACGTGGGGGTTTTCCGGGAATGATCGTCGTCGAAAAGCCGAAGCGATGGCTTGATACACGATTTCAGCCCAAAAGAGATAGCAACGGGATAAAATCCAAGGGTCTAATGTCCTCTCTGAGCCGCAAGGCGTAACACCAACGCTAGTTGCAAATGGCTGCGCCTACCTTCAAGGAAGACTAGTGACTCGCAAGCCCTTGAAGTGACTGGAACAAAGCTGAGGATAAAGTGGAGGAATTGGTGCTCTAGAGGTGCTGAGATGAGACGGCGTACAGCTTTCGTTACAAATATAGTACTTATTGCTGGGAAGAACAGCGCACATTAGAGTTGAGGTAGAACCAAGTGAGAACACATGTAAATGCTCCTATCTAATCTAAGTCTGGAGACACTCATCTGGCGCCCGCATTTGTCGCTTATCGGCTCATGCTTGGCGACATTCCTCAGTGTGCAAAAGTTTATGAGACTGAATCGTAGGCCATCACGGCAGAACATCGGAGTCATTTGGTGAAAACGTTTCGAATAGCACCTTTGGAGTAATACAAGGCGAGAGCATGCTCAGCTTTCGAGCCGTCTAACCGCTACGGTCTCCCAAACAGTGCCAAATGTCCCACGCCGAGAGCCCCATCAAAGTGCTCAACAAAGCAATTGACTCTACGTGGACAGATAGAAGAGCTCAATTTCCAGAACAGGTATAATAGTCACCACAAGAGGAAGTGCTGAGAGCCGAAAGGAATCAAGGGCTTTTTGGGATCTCTATGACATGTCTCCACGGGCAAGCACCAAAGTATTCGTCCATCAAAACGTGTTTTTCATGTGTTTGTGAAAATATGTATAGCCTCAAAGAGCGTACTCCAAGTAGTCGTCTCTTAATGAACTAATCGTGTAATGTTCCCGGTCCAAAAATCATACACAATGAAGCAATACACTTAGACCTGCTCGTCCCTTGTGGTATTTTGAGGCCTTGGAATGGTGCGACAACACGATAGTATAAAGCTGAACAGAAAGCTCAGTGACTCATCGATCAGGGCTCAGAGAAGCCCCGACTCTGTCTTAATGAGACAACCAACCTCGCATTCTCACACTGTGGCAGCTGTATTCAATTTTTCGCTAAAAGACATCAGTCATATCGAGAGTCTCAAGTTCGACTAGACTCTGGTGCTCTTTCACTACCAACTACTGGCTCTCCACAACAACATGCACGCTTGTTCTAGAACAAAGGACAAACCTTGAGGTGGCCTTTATTTTCGACGTCGGTAGAGGGTATTCGCCTGTCTGAGATTGAATGTCCCTCCAAATTGCGAATCTTTTTGAATTTTCAGATTTCCCAAGATGCTGCAAGACTTGGACTCACATGAAAGATATATTTGGAAGCCTTCTCCATTAAAACTTCTGCGGTCAAGACTAGAATGTAGCACAGTTTTCCCTGGAGCGATCACTTATAAATGTCCGTGCCGCCCAGCTCTGGTTTCCCATGCTTCACTTCAACAAGCACCTGTTCCAAGAAACCATCTATTATTGAATTTGCTGAACGTCTTTTGAGCCCGGGAGTTAAACGTTTAGAAAATTTCTGACCCGCTATCATATCAGTCTTCTGCTATCTTTTCAGAGTACAGATCAACTCCATTATACAGTGTAAGCAATATTTCTGAAACATGTCATAACAACAATAGTCTCCAAATGTGATTTGAGCTTGGGTATGTTGGCTTTATCCTGACCTTGATGCCTGCAGAGGTCATCGGCCATAACCGTCTGCTTCCTAGTTTTAGCAGCATCCGGTCTAGAGTACGCCAAGAAATTTATCGTTTAGCTCCATATAAGATAGTGAAATGGTACCTTCCACAGTCACATAAAACACAAAAGACATTCAAGTGTATGAAAGAAGTCTTTTCTGCAGAGTATTGTAGGGATCATGAGTTCTAGCCCTGAACACAAGAACCTTTCTCAGCTAAAAGACTATAGCTGAAATCGTGCAAAACCATCCAAAGAAAGAAAGACCTGTCTATCTTAAATGTCGATTTCCACCTTGGTATCGCGTCAAATGGAGGGAAATTGATACCGCTATAAGATACCGAAAAGATAAAGAATAAGTCATTCATATTCTATTGCCCGACCGGGTTCTCTCTGTAATCAAAAAGACATCACCTCTTCATAATAAGACGTCCATGAGGAGAAGAAGGACACAGTCGCAGTGTATAATATACGATGACGAGATAAAGCAGACTCGATAACCTAATATAATTATCTACATATCCTATATGCCCTCTCTATTTGAGAACAGAGAAATTGAATGCATAAAAGGAAGCCCCATTTTCAAAGTGACAATGGTACCTTTAGAAAGGGTACAGGCTAAATTCACCCAGTCGACTGCGACGTGGCAACCAGCCTTCGCAGTAGAAAGGCGTCCGTTGCTACATCTCGTGCAGCTACAGAAATTTTCAGTCCGACTTCATCATGAGTGAGACCGAGGTGAAACAAGTCACAGAGGGAGTCGATGATGTAAGTATTTATGGGTGGTGTCTTTGGGATCCTGATCCATTTAATCTATATCTTGCTATCGAGTTGTCACTAACCCTAAGTTAACGTTTGATCCTTCTCTTAAGAAGAAGAAGAAAACGAAGAAGCCACCTACTTTTGATGCTGAAGAAAGCGAAACAGGTACGTGACACAAAAGAATCTCTTGTGGCCCAAAGTAGGGGAAATATCCAGCTATATTCACAGTGGAAATCTCCTCTGGGTCACGTCAAGCCTCGGTCCTTTGAGCTTTCTAACTTCAGCTGAGCCAACGGATGACATGTTCAGTGGCTTGAAGAAAAAGAAGAAGAAGCCAAAGGCTGAAGAAAACGAAGAAGAAGGACAGGAAGACAATAGTCAAGCTGAGGGTGATTTTGATTTCGACAAAAAGAAGAAGAAAAAGAAGAAGAAGGTCGCAGATGATTTCGATGCTCAGCTAGAAGAAGCTGGCGTTGTTCCTGATGAGCAACAGGAGGTCTGCACCAGTCTACCGGTCTCGGTGACGAGGGATTTCACTTACAAAGATCTCCTTTGCCGCTTTTTTGAGATCCTTCGAGAAAACAATCCAGAGCTTGCCGGAGAACGAGGATCGACCAAATATAAGATTCCACCCCCGCAGGTTCTCCGAGAAGGCAATAAGAAGACTATTTTCGCCAATGTGAAAGAGATCGCCGACAAGATGCACCGACCGTATGAACATGTCACATCCTTCCTTTTCGCCGAATTGGGTACTTCTGGTTCAGTCGATGGTGCGTCTCGGCTGGTAATCAAAGGCCGCTTTCAGCAAAAGCAGCTCGAGAATGTGCTCCGTCGCTACATCATGGACTACGTCAGCTGCAAGACTTGCAAATCTGCAAATACCCGTCTCGTTAAGGAGAACCGGCTTATGTTTATCGAGTGCCAGTCATGTGGCTCCCGGCGATCCGTCTCGGGCATCAAGGCTGGTTTCCAGGCCCACGTCGGAAGGAGAAAGAGGGTTTAGGCTACGATCATGTACTTTTTTTATACATCTCTGCCTTAAATGTGCAACACCCAGTAGCCATAACACCTAACTCCCATTACCACTTAAGAACTCGGGGCACTCTTGACTAGAGCGGTGAATGTCCCTACCGAGCCAAGTACAGCCCCTGTCAATGTCGCCATGACAAGAGGCATCACACGCGCACGCTTGGGAGATGGAGGCTGCTCTGAAGCTATATGATCTTCTTTGTCGGAAGCTGACGTTGCTGTGGACTCTTCAACGAGCTCGGGCACTTCATCATCATCTTCTTCTTCTTCTTCTTCATTGTCTGCGGCTTCTTCAATTGAGGAAAGATCCTCTTCAATTTCCTCCCGCACCATATCAAGAGACCTTTCTGCTTCACTCAATTCTGCTTCTGCGTCGTCAAGAATTTGTTGAGCTTTGTCCAATTCAGCTTCAAAATCATCTTGGGCATCCTGATCGTCATCATCGTCACCTTCATCGTCATCGATTTCATCCCATGACCGTTTGACCGCTCGCGAGGAAGATTCAACTTCTGTAGCCATATCGCTCACAGAACTGGAAAGATGTGAAGAAAGAGAGCCAACTTCCTCTTCTAATCTATCCTCAGAGTCAATTTCAGCGGGCTTAGATAACAGGTCGTCAAGGGAGCTGTTATCGCTTTCAGCTTGAGTAGATAAATCGATAGTCGGTAAAGTTTCATTCAAGTTGTCGCTATCTTGTTCCACTACCATCACCGGTGAATCCATTTCCGATAGAGAATTGGTACTATCGGGCTGTTGGGAGGTTACGGAGGTGGCGCTGAAGATGGTTAGTAACCAAGACAAAGGATAAAACATACTTGGGAGGAAGGAGATTCGAAGAAGAATTAAATTTTATTATACCATAGAAGCCATTAGCTGAATGTTAGAAATGGTAACAATTCCAAAGCCAATTGGAGGTGAGCCGATGGACCGTAACCAGCAGAAAGCGTACCGCGGGATCGGACAAATAAGAAAAGAAACAAAAGGCCCTGATAGATAAAAACAGCGGAAAATAAGATAATACAACGGTCCAGACCACGGTTGATAGGCACATACCTTGTTTTCCTACTCGGATGATATCATTATCCGACAGCTTCGAAGGCTTATAAGGATCTAACTTGAGGTCATTATGATACGTTCCATGAGTAGAGTCTTGATCTGTGATAAAAATCTGCCGTAATGTAAGCTGACCGGCCGACAAAGAAAGCATACCTGGTAATCAGAATCCACGGAAATTGTGGCATGGAAGCGAGATATCGAAGAGTTTCGAAAAAGTAGATTAATATCAGACTCTGCTCGGCTGCGAGAAGATGGCTTGGATGGCTCTCGTCCAAAGACACAATCATCCCCGGGGCTCAGATGGACTACTCGTTCATCTTCTTCGATGCCAAAGGGATAGAAATAAACTATGCAATCGTCTGGTTATAAGATTAAGAACTGGACTGCCGCATTACCTTTAGTTCGTGACATGATGAAGCAAACAATGACCTGGTCACCACACGGTCAAGTGACACAGTAGAACGGGAATGTAGGTGATACCGTGCTCAGTAGGGGCAACAGTCATCCACTACCATCGACAGGGCCAGCGGCAACGGCTATCACGAAGGCTAAGCGTGATGACCTCGAACGAACCTTCGGTCGCGCAATTATTAAGCTCAGGTCATATGTCTATCAAATCTTGAAAACTCATTATAATCTTAATCCTCCAGTCTCGTATGAGCTGTTGTTGACTTCAAACGATCGTCCATTTCAGCCTTTCTCCAGCACGCGCGAGACTTCAGGATTAACATTTGTGGGTTTTAAAGATGAATAACCTCAGGTGACCTGAAATTAGCAACAAGTCATACGAACCGTATGATCTTATGATCATCAGATGCCTTACTTACGCTTGAACCTCTCTAAACTCGCCTCCCTGTAAACATCTGGAATCCCGCTTTACTCTGCGCATGATTTCATCGTCTATTTCATCATACTTTCATTATCTGACTTGGAGCTTAGAGTCTTAGGAAGAATCTCAGACGTCGCTGAGAAGATACATTTGAAGTTTGTTTGCTCTTAGTTGCACTCGAATAGCACCTAGTAGTACTTTTTCATCTTTTTCTAGACCGCTCGTGTGTACAGTCTTCATTGTCCTCCCAATTGGTCTGGTTAGCTTTTTTTGGACCTTAGCAGTGCCGACTCCTGTCTACATCTGAACACTTTACACATGCTCTCTCGGGTCTCTTTTCGGCATAGATACCGGTTGCTGGGGTTAAGCGCTTAGCTCAATTCGCTATCTGACGCCGACCTAGCAACCAAGAACAACGCGCGTCGAGGTGGCCAGTAATAAATACCAATAAGGGAATCGTACGCCCTGCCCTATCTTTGGAACCCCTCAGGTTGGATGTGCAGATGTGACTACTAGTCACTATCTAGATCAGCTCTATCAGAATAATCTGCAGACAAGGACTAGGCAACTGTTGCTTTGTCACTTGCCCCTCCTTACAACCGAGTCAGAGATAACGGATCGTCGAGATGCAGATTACACGATACAAAAGCACAAAGAGCCAGCCGTTGTTACCCTACCTAAACTAGCTTATCAAGGATCTACCTAGCTGAGGGAGACAGGTAGAGAACCGTCACGCTAAGCCGTACCTATTAAATAGAGAATTAAACAGCATCATATTCTAAATATTACGCTTTCTTTTCATTCTATTCACATAGGCTTCCGTAAATGCCGCCGCCGCAAATCTTGCCGGGTAACCTCATCCTTCCCCAAAATAGGCCAGACAAGACGTCCGGGTAAGGAGAATCACCAAAAGACACCGAGTTGCCATGGCACCGAAAATTTTGTCGGGTTTTTGTCCGATTACCGAGTCTTGGTCAACCTTTATCAGCCCATAGCTGCCTCCAACTCCCTCAAACCATAAAGTAAGTGAGTCAACGGCTTGATCTTGTTCTTTAGTGATGAGCCTTTTGTTTTCTAATTGATCATTTGCTTTATTAGCAAATTGTCGAGGATTCAATTCTGTCATATCAGCAGCAAAACTCGGATTTGATCCCGAAGCTGTTTGATAGATTTCGGTGAATATTTGGCAATTCCGAATGATAAAAGTGATTCTTTTTATGTGAATTATATTCCCATATATTGGGCTTTGAGAAGACCCTCTGAATCGCTTACAATCCACTGCCTCCTGGTTGGTCACTGATAAGGATGATAAGCAAGCTGACCGTGTGATGTCTCGGAGAAATAGCTTAGTTTCATCTTATATATTATTAATCTTGACATTATAATGAATATTTTATTCTCTTTTACTGTTTCATCATATTTTCGACGTGATATTGGTATCGATTGATCTCCGCGTCTTGTCAGACTGACTGATGGACTATGCTCTACAAATATGAAACTTTCCGAGATTAGCATTCTATTTCTTTACGGTTTCTTTTTTCGAATTGCTTTTTTCCTTATTAGATTGCCTATCATTGGCTGAAGGTCTCGGCCAATGGGGCTGTATCAGGTGGTCACGGGCTGTTGATATGACAACGGCTCGTTTCGAGAATGGGAGATTTTGGTGATTGGGGGAGACTGAGTCAGAGGTCACCCCAAAATAGGAAATACAGACTTTCTCATTTTTGAAAGAACAAGATCAGCCTACTATCTATATTAGTGGTTTTTTGGACTGACAATTTAGAAATGCCTTCAGCTACTGTGCTTTCAAATACAGCTACTCTTGAAAAGTACCTCAACCTTCCTCAAGGTGACAAGGTTCTTGCCGAATATATTTGGATCGATGGCTCAAATGAAGTCCGATCAAAATGTAAAACTTTAGACAAGTCCCCTAAGAGTGTTGATGATTTGCCGGAATGGAATTTTGACGGTTCTTCCACTGGTCAAGCTCCTGGACATGACTCTGATGTCTACCTCCGCCCCGTTCGAATTTACAGCGATCCTTTCCGTGGAGGAAAGAACATTTTGGTTCTTGCCGAGTGCTACAATAACGACGGTACTCCCAACAAATTCAACCACCGTCACGAGTGTGCTAAGCTAATGGAAGCCCATGCTGATGAGAAAATCTGGTTTGGCATCGAACAAGAGTATACTCTTTTTGATGAGTTTGGAAATGTCTACGGATGGCCCAAGGGAGGTTTCCCTGGCCCTCAAGGTCCTTACTACTGTGGTGTCGGTACTGGAAAGGTCTACTGCCGTGACGTCGTTGAGGCCCACTATCGCGCTTGTTTATATGCTGGTGTTGGTATCTCTGGTATCAACGCCGAAGTTATGCCCAGTCAATGGGAGTTCCAAGTCGGCCCCTGTGAAGGAATCGTCATGGGCGACGACCTCTGGATGGCTCGTTATCTTCTCAGCCGAGTTGCTGAAGACTTTGGTGTCAAGATTTCCTTCCACCCCAAGCCTCTCAAGGGTGACTGGAACGGTGCTGGCTGCCACACCAATGTCTCCACTGAGAAGATGCGTCAACCCGGTGGAATGAAGTACATTGAGGAGGCCATTTCCAAGCTCTCAACCCGCCACAAGGAGCACATTGCCGTCTACGGTGAAGATAACGAGCAACGTTTGACCGGACGACATGAGACCGCTAGCATGTCCTCGTTCTCATCTGGTGTTGCCAACCGAGGTGCCTCAGTCCGTATCCCTCGTTCTGTGGCCAAGGAAGGCTATGGTTACTTTGAGGACCGTCGACCTGCCTCCAACATTGATCCTTATCTCGTTACTGGTATTATGGTCGAGACCATCTGTGGCTCGATCGACAATGCCGACATGACCTCACGTGTTGCTTAGATGTCTAGAGACATTTTAATTGATCCGTGTAGTTTTAATAAGATTGACCTATTCAGAGACATAATCTACATTCGTATTTTTATCAATGTGTAGACCTTTTAGTGAAGGTATAAGCTAATTAGTTTACAAGTGCCACCTACTCGCTTTCAGCAAGTTTCGCGAGTTTGTCGTTCTTTTCCTGCAGTTCAACCAGAAAGTCTGCAATATTATTGAGGATGGTGCTCTTTGAGAGACCGCAAGTTGTCTCTCGCATGCACGGGACCATCGAAGTGAGCGTATCAAATTCAGCCTTGATCATATCGCGGCGACGCTTCTCCGACGTGGTATGATTCAGTCGTTTCTGTTGTTCCGTGAGATTTTCTCGTTGTTTAGGCTCGTGGGGAATGGCATAGCCTCCTACGACGATCTGGCCAGACGAGTACCGGGAAGCAACTGTAGGCGGTTGCCCAATACATAAAGCGGGGTCTCTCTGGGCCTGAGAGAGACGGGCATCTAGAGATTTATACGAGGGAGCGTAATAATGAGGACTGGGGACCGGTAGGGGAAGAGAAGAGGGACGGTTGGAGAAAAAAGGATCGGAGCCCCACAGAAGCCCGTTTCGCTGAGTATTTAATCGGATCTGTCGTTCTTTTGCGAAATAGGTAGATTTATAATCATGATCGTCTTTCTTTTCTTTTTCTTCTTGTTCCTCTTCCTCGTCGGGACTCTTGCTCGAATCGGACGAAGCCACAGCATAGGCAGGACTGACCGGATAATTCACACCCGGAGCTGACGTCAGCTTCTGAGGAACCTTAGGATGTAAGATAAAATCATCGTTAGATTCCATCTCGTTCAGAAACGAAGAAAAAGCCCAATATTCACTTTGATCCAGCAGCGGTTGTTTCGAAATAGAGCCTGAAGGACTTGACGGAGCCATGAGAGTCGGATCCGCTAGGCGGCTTGAAGAAAAATGGTGTATGCTTTCTGATTCTTCGATTTAATCTTAAGCAAAACTCCAGTGACGTTAGTTCAAAGTCGGCCACCTAATTCAAGAGATGCAGACAAGACGTCAACAACCCGAAATCTTTCAGCTAACCGCAAACAAAAATCGTATCGGGTATTCAAATCTCAGCTTCTTAGAAAACCTCTTGTGTCGTAGTCGCTCTGTCGTGGAAGCTGTTAACCATCCTATTGTTCGCCTTTTGTGACGAGCAGGAGTGACACAGGTCGTTGCTAGAGCCGACATTAGAGTGGGGCTGTATCAGTTTAATGTTCAACTCATCAATGACCGAATGGGCTTAGTTTATGTGTATGAACGTCTAAAGACCATAATATACTATTATGAGCGTTGAAAATGCAGCGGCGTGGCCTATTTCTACGGAGAAGCCAAATCAGTCGCTTTAACTTCTATCAGTCTATATAACACAAACAACGCAGACTATCAGATTGGATAAAAAGTGTACCGACTCTATTTGCAAAGTTTTACATCTATAGAATATTTATTCCTTTAGCGAGATTTTACTCTTCCAACGCCTGGTCGACGAGTTTCCTATATTGTCGCTGACGATCGGCCATGTCTAAGAAGATACCATACTTGGCCTGCAAGAGTTTATGGTCGAGCTTATTCTCGGATGGTTCGACCGTCGAGGCCTGTCGAGAAAATTTCCTCATGATATCCCACAATCCTTTCGTGTTACCTTGGGCATCTGCACTGGCGGCCTTGGCTCCCAGCATGGCCGAGCCCAACACGACAGCTGCATCGACGTAATAAGGCATGATCACCGGCATATTAGTCGCAGTTGCCATGATATCTGTGAGCAGTTTATTTTTACACTGTCCTCCTGACAGGTAGATAGACTGGATCTCGTGTCCTGCTTTATTCATGGTGTCAATGATATGGCGGGTTTGTTGACCAATAAATTCCAAGGCGCCTAGGTATTTGATGGCCAGGCCGTCTAACGAGATATCCATTGACTCGCCGACAATGTTTCCCCTCATCTGAGGATCAGCGATGGGGCTACGATTCCCATATAGATCGCCGTAGAAAAAGAAGTGGCGAGCCAGATAGAGAATTGAAGGAGCGTGGGACGATTTTGCCATCGTTTCCAAGTGGTCATTCAAGACATCATATACACTCTTGCCGGTTGACTCTGACAGTGATTTCAACTGAGAATAGGCCGGATGGCTGGTTAAAACAAACTTTAGTAGTTCACCAGTAGTCGACTGGCCGCCTTCGGCCATCCACATTTCCGGGATTAGAACATCTCTATACGGTCCCCAGACGCCAGGAACAAAGATAGGATGATCTGATATGGCCAAATGGCAAGTACTCGTTCCAGCTACTGCCGCCAAACGAGTGAAAGCTTGCTTGACGGTATCATCGCTGGCAGGCAACTCGCTCCCAGTTTTAGCACCAACCGTACCAATCCAGCCAGCGTAGGCATCGATTACTCCAGACCCAACTCTACACTCGGTCGTCAGACCCAGCTGCCGAGCAGATTCCTCAGTGAGATTACCCACAAGTTGGCCGGCCGACAAGAAGGTGCCATTTTTTCCTTGAATACCTCCCAGAGGCCCGAAATCTTCATCTGCCAACTCTTCCAGACCAACCTTTCTGAAAAAGTCGGCCTTCCAGCCTTTCACCACGCCGTCAGTGCCAACAGGGACGTAAGTCTGTTTGCACTCAACAGAGCAATACGATCTATCTTCAATCCCCGTGGCTTGGAAAGTCAAGTAATCGGCCAAGTCGTAAAACTTGCACTTCTTGAACACCCCTGAAGGCATATTATTCTTCAACCACATGACCTTTGGAATCTCCATCTCGATTGACACTTGTCCTCCCACATACTTGAGCACCTCATCTCCAGTTGCGTTCACCTGCTTTGTTTCTTCTACCGGACGGTGGTCCATCCAGAGGATGATGTTCTGATCTGTATTGTTGAAATCAGGACCAACTGCCATTGGTTTATTGGTCTCTCGGTTGAGAACTACCAGAGAACACGTCCCGTCAAATCCAATACCTTTGACTGCCTTGGGGTCTATGCCACTATCCTGCACAACCTTATTGGTGCACTGACAGCAAGCGTCCTTATCAGTTAGCACCGAATAATCGTTCTAATCTCGAATTTCTTACCCATATCTCGGTAGATGATTGATTCTATCGTTAGAAAAGGCCAAATACTCTGGTTTGACTTACAAAATAGTCGGCTTTAGGTTCAAATCGGCTGATTTCCTTTGTAGCTTGGGCCTATTCGTGTTAGCTGTCTCTCGCGGGCTTTGAAATAACTTACCAAGATTTTGCCCGCATCATCAATTATACACGCTCTAGCACTACCTGTGCCCACGTCAATACCAATATAATAAGACATCTTTAGTCGTAATCAGCAAACTCGCTCGAGAAGAAAGATAAAAATCTGTTGTCACGTGATGATATGACGTAGCAGATGGACGGCTCCTTCTTTCGCATCTCCGTTTATCATTCTAGACCTTTCTTGTCCGAGTCACTGTCTTATTTATTCTTGACTTGCTCGTTCTTCTTTAATCTTCTTTTGTTTTCTGCCTATGTGTTCCTTACTTGTTTGCTTGATGGTTGGGGGTCGGGCGTAAGAGTGACCTGGACAAAGTCGTTCTTTGGGTCATTCCGAAAGTACCTAGCCGTTTAAGTTTATTTTTGTCATGGAAAATTCTTTCTCATTGAGAGCATTTGTGTGCTCGGATTGGGTGCAGATGTCTGCGTTTTCTTTTCGTTTCCCCACATATTACTACGTTTGGATTAGGCTGGCTACCTTCAAGCTCCCAAAGTGGACCGACGTACATGGTTAGACTCTGATGTGCAGACTGAGTTTCCAGGGAGAAAAAGAAATATATAGTCTGACGGAATATAGGTGAACGAAGAGTAACTGCTTCAAGCTGGCCATGATGAATAGCTGATAAAGATGGAAAGACGGACGACTGCGCACCGGAGGCAGACAATATAAACAATCATTTTAGGACCTCATACGTCTTGGATGGCATAGAAACTCGCCTTTTCCTCGACGTAATTTGGACACAATCTGCATTGCGACATATTGTGTCCCCATTAGATAAATCAGAATTTAGCTCGCCCCAAAGTCCTTGCCTGCCTTGCCTGTCCTGGCTGCTATTTCCAGATGGCTTCTCTTGCCTTGCACATATTTCTTGTAGAGAACCTAGTGATAGGCTCACTTATTGAGGCTGTAGAAGGCTCATCGTTGGCAAAGAGTTCTAAAGCAGACAAAGTGAAGCACGTAAGTATGAACAATTGCTATACAGTTGAATTACAGGAATGAGCTAGATCCCAGAGACGTTTTCTGTGCGAAATAGTTCTCTATATCGGCCATACTACCATGACTATAACAGTATAGATAGCAGAGAGATCTACTGTGGGTATAATATTCAACGGTCCGGCCAGGGCCTCTAATAAAGGATGTTAATGGATATTCTGACTGCTTTGCTTATATATACCACCACGCAGCTAGTCAATGTAAGCCATATTATAGCTGAGGATAAATTCTAGCTGCAAGATATCAAAACCAGCCAAAATCAAGAACGGGCATGTTATGATCTCCACTACTCACTACTTAACTTAACCATATGATGCTACCTTTGACGCACTTGTAACTTGTAAAAGCGAAACCAGCAAAAGTGCCATATTCATTGGTATTATTGCGACAAGTTTAATCCATGTCGTGCATGGCAAGCTCTTTGTTCTCATATCTCGTCGAGTGTTGCGCGCTACATATTTGCGTTACAGTTTACTTTCCCTTCACCACTCGCCATGAGCAGCAAAGTTCAAGGGACAGCTAGTTCCGGCAATGGGCAGTTGTTATTATCGGAATTACTCAAGTCTTCCGAGGCGTTGGTGGATGAGGAATCGAAATATGGAACGATTCAGTTTGATCTGAATGAGATTTTGGAAAGGACAAAGGCATTAGAAAAAGCTCGTCCTGATTCATCAAACGACACAAAAGCGTACGATTTCTATTTACCTGTGGTTTTACTAACAAATCAGTCACTACTTGCTGGCGAGCTCAGGAATAAACCCTCAAGAGATCGATCACGAATTAGACCAGGTGCGACTACAGGCCTCATATGAGGCTCCTCTTGGTCAAGGGATTGAAGAGCATTTAAAATACAAGAAAGAAGAGACTATACTTAGCACGATAGAAAATTCGTTGAATCAATCTGGAGCTGAGTTTGATGGGATGATCAAAGCCCAGCTGAATTTCCAATGGCACTCTAGTTTAAATGCGATTTATAGACATTTTGGACTCAGTGAAGTCGCAGAAATATCGCCTGCATTTACTGACATGTCGCTAACGTTCTCACCTACTAAAGTCACCCCTCCAACATCCTGGGGACACATGACCTTAGGCCAGAGTCTCTTAGGACTGGGGCCGGGAGGAGGGCAACTACAATTCAATGATGTTATGTTTTCTCAAGATATCAAGGACATCGGTCCTACGGCTGCTTTAGCCTTGCAGACCCGCCGCTCGACTTTAGCTTCTGTCATTACCCAGCTTGCTACTTGTCGATCCGAGAATCGACCCTTTTCACTGATACCTACCTTTGCAGAGGCCACTCATACCTTTGGATCCGACTCAAGGACTATGCAGCTTCATGACGCGTGGTTGATTTTGGCTGCGATTACGGGAGAATCCAGTGACCGCCCCTTGGAGCCAAGGACTTTTACCGACGCCTACTACGATCACGACGACTCGTCAACTCAGTCTATTCAGTTACGAGAGCATATCATCAATGGATCTAGAAAGTTTTTAGAGGAACAGTTTTACCGCCATCTTCAGGAAGAACTTGCTCGTCATCCTGATAAGGCCCAGTTGGGTGGTGTTCCCTCAGTCTTTCATAAAATCATAGGTTACTTGAATATTCGATATGCAAAGAAAGACGAATGGACTACTAGGAAACTTGACATGGTGAATGGCGTACCTATCTGGGCTCTTCTGTTCTATCTGGTTCGATCAGGCCATCTCAACGAAGCTCTCGAGTATACGCTTAGAAAGAAAAGCTCGTTTCAAAAGATTGAACGATCTTTTCCTGCTTATATGAAAGCCTATGTCTCCTCTCCTGATCGCAGGCTGCCGACCGAGTTAGCAGAACGTCTAAGGACTGAGTTCAATCAGCATATCAGGTTCGAAGATAACGAAAACGACCCTTTCAAATACGCTCTCTACAAGATCATTGGCCGGTGTGAACTGTCGAAATCCATCCCTCAAGTCGTCGTCACTGCGCAAGACTGGCTGTGGTCTCAGTTGGCTCTTGCTCGGGAAATAAACTCTCCCGATGAACCTGCTTTCGACAGCTACGGTCTTCGGGATATTCAAGAGCTGGTCCTTCATTTCGGGGCTAGACACTTCAATCCAAAGAACCAAAGCCCTGGTCTCTATGCCCAAGTTCTCCTTCTCAGCGGTCAGTTTGAACGCGCTGTTCATTTCATGTTTACTTTCCAACCCATCGATGCCACCCATATTGCTTGCGCTCTTGTCTATGCTGGGCTTTTGCGCGTATATTCTGCTCCTCCCTCTTCCTACCAGAGCCTCCTCAGTGTCGACGATTATAACCGATCCCGAATCGACTTTGTACGGTTGATAGGTATCTATACGCGGCCATTCCAACTGTCTGATCCAGAAACTGCCATTGATTATCTCTCTCTTATCTGTCTCAGCGGAAGCGGCGAAGGCGAGGGTTCGCAAGAAGAACAAATGAAACTGTGCCATGAGGCCCTAAAGGAGCTGCTTTTGGAGACTCGTGCCTATTCGCGTTTGCTAGGTGACGTTCGTCCAGACGGATACCGTGAGCCTGGAGCACTCGAAAAGCGCCTACCTCTGTTTGGGCTCAAAGATGAACAAGAGTATCTTACGACGATCACGGCGGCAGCTGCGAAGCGCGCAGATGACGATGGTCGGTTTGGAGATGCCGTGCTACTCTATCATTTGGCTCAAAAGTATGACAGTGTCGTTCGATTGGTGTCCAAGGGGCTTGGAGAGGCTCTTGCCACTGACGACCCTCGACTGGATGCCGATGTGGGTCCCACGCCGATATCAGTCTCGGCGTCGCAGGATCCCGTCCAACTTGGGCGAGATATTTTCGCCATGTACAATGCAAACCCTACGATTGGCCGGCTTGTGAGTGCTCAGAATCGGGAGACGCTGATGGTCCTGTTGGGACTTGCGGATGCTCGACAGGCGTACAGGAAGGGCGACTATGACGGCTGTCTGCTACTTGTGGAGAAAACTGGACTTTTGCCCTTGGATCTCCGGGGAGGAGTGGCCGCCGTTCGGAGGCGCGCCCAACAATTTGGCTCGCTCGATGAGGCAATAGTGAGAAATATCGCCCATATCTTACTGATGGTCATGAATAGTTGTGCCAGACTGGCTGAGGAGCTGAGTGCGAGCAACTATGGAGACGGCGCCCGAGACAGCCGGCTCGAAGAGCTTCGCGCGCGGGCTCGCAACTGTCTGGTGTATGCTGGGATGATCCAATACCGAATGCCTCGCGAGGTATTTTCGGAATTGACGAGGTTGGAGACTCTGCTTTAACCGTTGTGGCCAGTGATTAGTCTTTACTGACAGGAGGGCCAATTTGTCAAGTCGTTGACGTAAGGCCGGGAAAGGGGAAGGCGGAGACAAAAGCCGACAAGGGGATGACCCTCACGTCAATCAGCCTGTGATGAATGAAAAGTGAATTAAGCATGTACGTCATAATGAAAGAATCGACTGTAAACCAGATTTAAGGAATGATCGCGAGGAATGAGCAAGCGGGAACGATATAGACGTGTACGGCTACGATGACATTCGGGGATAAGGCTAGCACTCAGAAAATGGGCAGTGGCGACGAATCCAAAAGACGCGTGCAAGAATGGCAAAGAGAATGATTAGAAGAAAATCTAACAGTGCCAGCAAAAAGGGTCAGCCTAAAATTTTTTCCATGGCGAAGGCGTCTTCATCAAGTGTAATGAGTATGACTCCAGTCAAGCCGGCGATTAGGTGCGACGGCCGGGTAAACCTGCCGACCAGATCTAATGATCAAACCGATCGAGCCAAACTCGACGGTACGTAAGAAACGTCAAGCAAAAGTATAAGCAATTAGACTGTTGAAAAAAAAGTATAAAAACTCAAAGTCGACGTCATACTGACCGAGAGTAGAACAGGATAAAAGTTAGTAACAAAGACAGTGGAGACTAGCGGCCCGACTGTAACGTGGCTATCTCGACAAACACATTTGTCACGGAGTGAGAGCTTCGGCAGTTGAGACCAAGCTCAAGCCACCTCTGCACACATTCCCACCTACACTCGGTTTTGACTTTTTCTTTCTCTGTGCCCATTGTGAGAAGAACAGAAAGGCCTTTCTATATCTTGGGGGGCCAAGTTGCCAACAAGCGTTTAAAGACATAGTTTATATAGTGATTCTTTTAGTTGATTACGGCTTTCGTTCGACGGGTGATTTTGTGTCAGTCACGGGAGATCCGACATTTAGAGATTACTCTTTGAAGCAAGAAAAAAAGAATTTACTCTTATTGAGGAGGTGAGCAAGATGACATCGACATCATCACGGCCTCCTGATGATTACTTTTCATCTGCCATTCAGATGAGTGCCAGTACCTTTGGGCGGTCACCGGAGCAAGGCTCGGTGACGCCAGCCAGCGCCCTGAATGGGCAGATCGCAGCCACCTCTTTCCAGTTTTCTACAGGATTATCATGTCCAGGGGTGTTGAAATCTAAATCTGGCGTTGCTACCGGAATGGGGCCGGTCTCACCCCCGTGTTCGAGTACATCGTCGACGGTGGCTGCGAATCAATCAGACGTGGAATGTTTCACGCCGGGAAAATTGCAGTCTCGATTGAATGAGAAATATACATTAATAGTTGATGTGCGGCCCTTCAGCCAGTACATGCAGAGTCGGATCAGTGGCGCGGCATCCATGTGCTTTCCGTCGACGCTTCTCAAGCGGTCGACCTTTCAGATCTCGCATTTGTTGAAATCTGTGGGAGCAAGAAAGGAATGCCGAATTAACCACTGGAAAGAAATGAGTATAATAGCGATTTACGACGGTGAATCGACCACTTTCCCCCCACTGTCCATCGCAGCCTTGACTGCAAAGAAATTCCTTCAGGAATCGTCTTGGTCCGGTAAAATCGTGTTTCTCAAAGGTGGATTGAAGGCGTTTGCGCGGGAGTATCCGGACTCAGTCGTTAGTGGAGCTCCAGATTCAGATAGTGGAATCACTGCTAGTTCTGTGGCTCCGAGTTCCATTGGGGCCCTTCTCACGCCGGCAGGCTTATCCTGCCACTTATCCAAGACTTTGAATCTCTCTTGTCAGCCAAGCTCAGGGCCACAGACACCCAATCCTTCGGTTGCTACTAAAATGCCTCATATCCAATCTCTCAGCCCTAAACCATTCTTCAATAATATTAGACAATGCTCTGAGCTACATGATGCGATTGATTATGTCATGAACGTCGATAAAGAACGTATCTCGGGCGCGTTGGCTTCGATGAATCTTTCTTTCCAGATGTCGTGTCTTCCCGGGTGGGCTCAAACTGTCTTGGGTGACTTTGGTCCCAAGTACCTCGCCGAGCGATTCTATGGATTGGAGAAAACCGAGCAAGGTCGTTTGGAAACGGCCTTGGCGAAAATGTCGGCCCAGGACGACACGTTCTACCCTTACTCGGTTTCCATGGCCGTCTCAAGATGCCCGAAAAATAGATACCACAACGTGTACTCGTACGATCGTACCCGGGTGCGATTGAGTAACCCAATTGGCTGCAATCCATGCGATTACATAAATGCGAACTATGTTCAAGTCCCCGGCTCGCGCAAGCGATACATTGTTACTCAAGGACCTTTACAGTCAACTGCCCCTGATTTCTGGGAAATGATGTGGGAGCAGAATTGCCGTGTGATTGTCATGCTGACGGACGTTTGCGAGGGAGGTGCCCAAAAATGTTATCCTTATTGGACCCACAAGGCCTATGGTCCTTTTTCGGTGGAGCCCGTTGCAAAGGAATGCTTTAAGGTACGCAGCGGAGATACAGGGAATGTGATACACATTAGAATGAGTAATGCAAACGATCCTGCTGCCGAAGATAGAATGGTTTACATTGTGCAGTATACCAATTGGCCGGATGCTGGATATCTGTCAGGTCCTTTGGATATCATTGACTTATGCTCCGTGACTCAGAAGCTTCGGGCCAAGACTGCCCAGGAAGCGTGTGGTTGTAACCAAGGTTCAGCGGATGTGCCAGTGGTGGTCCACTGCAGCGCTGGATGTGGTCGAAGTGGTACGTTCTGTGCTATTGAGAGCACCATTGATCTGATTGAGCGCGAGCGGGAGAGTGGCGAGAGTGTGCTGTCGTGGTTTGACCAAGAGAATGAAGCTGAGATAATTAGCAAAGACCCGGATGAGCGGATTCGGGACCTCGCAAAGCAGGATCTGATAAGCAATGTTGTCAGTTCCCTGCGGAAACAGCGGCCATCGATGGTTCAAAGTTTGAGGCAGTTTGTCATGTGTTATGAGAGTATTATTACCTATATGAGTCTCAGTTTCCAACGGTCTCCGTGGATATCGGCAATGAGACATCGATAAGAGGCATAACTGGCGTTGCGTTTGTGTTGGGTTTGGACATTTTAAAATCAAAAATAAGGTAGGAATGCATTAGTATATAAAAAAGGTACACGTACAAGACACACCCATTCCACCTCGCTCACGACCGCGGTTGCTCAGATCCCCCACCAAGAATGATTATGAGAGCAATTGGCAACAGGTATTTCCAATACTTCTGAAGGAATGTCTTTGGGGCCTCCTCTTCAGGCGTGGGGTTCACTGATGGAGGAGGAGCCAGCAGTGGCCCGGAGCCATGGGAGATTTGGCGCACCGAAAGAGTAGGAGGACGAACGGTAGTCTTTGGCTGACTAGGTTTGACAACTCCATGGGAGCGAGCGCGGTCTTTGTAAGGTTCCTGGACGGGGGGAAGAGGCAGAAAGTCTAGATGCCAAGGAGTGCCATCGTCACGGATATGGAGAACTATTTCGGTATCGTCTAGGCTTTTCTTGCAAGAAGCATTCTGGGTGAGCGTTAAGAGATTATTGTCGAGGACGCCGAGAGAGGATGAAGGAAGGGTCCATGAATCAGTCAAAGGAGTTAAGGAAGTGATGTTATTGAGGGTCGAGTAAGACAATGACGCCACGGGAATAGGAGAAGGGGAGGAGTCAGCTGCCAGGATGACTGAATGAGATCCCGGTTCCATAGTGAGATAGGATGGGATGCTGACCTAGTATCAATTGAGGCCTTTGGGCTACGGGGACGCTTGGCAACGTACCTTCGCCCACTCCATCTTGTTGTAGAACGTGGCTACAATATCATATTTAAATCGATAGAATAGGGAAGCGAAGTACGGTGACTTCCACTCGATTCTTGATTGTCTATGAGATGTCCAAGAAAAGAGTCTTTTGCAAAAATATCGTGATTACAGCATGATTGGGAGATGTTGAAGAGAAAGCAGTCTAAGCACAAGCTCCAATGTTTTGAAGGTTATCAATCTGATCTCAAGCCATGAGCAAAATCGGCAATAATGTTTTGTCTGAGAGTAGAATTATTTGGCGTTCATCGACGAACCACACTCCTCAGTGGAGAGGAAGTCCCCCGGAAGACACACCAACATAGGGATACAGTGTAGATTTAAGAGTGTGATAATAGTAGGTATAAGACTGTCTTGCTGTGAGATCTTGCCAAGTTTAACGCACGATATGACCATGATACAATGTAGCAAAGCGAGGTCGGGTCCATCATAAGGGTACCTGCAACAGATGGGCCGTATAGATATTTAAACATACTAAGAGAACGGCACTCATGAGGAAAAGCGATAATGTGAAGCTACAATAGAAATTTCCCACCCGGCTATGTTATTCAAAGTGTAGGTTCTTAAGTCAGAGGTAGTTTAACAGATAGGTTCATTTGTCTTCCAATGCAGCTCGAGAGAGTTCATGCTTCATTCAGATAGAAGCTGTGAAATACATATTTTGTTCGACCCAGTTGAGTTCTCATCTTTACGGAGGTCTACTGAATCTTGCACTGTGCATCTCCGATAAGATGTGGTGGTTGTCGTCACTGCCCTCACCGCTTCATCTTACCGCCATGATCAAGTCTGAGTCTAACGGCAATCTAACCGTGGAGCCGGGCGTTAATTATACCGATTTCCGGTTAAGGGCGGCTTCCCCTCAAGAAATCAACAGCAGCGACACTCGATATCATGTGATGAAGTTTATAAGTCGGCCCAAAGTCGACCCTGTTCACGATTTCGTGCAACCCTTGAAGCTTGCTAGAAAAGACCCACGGTCGCTGCAAGTGCGAAATGAAGGAGGAGGAGAAGAAGAAGGCTCTCAGGATAAGAAAAAGGACGGCGAAGGCCCAGATATGAGTGTGGTGGCACCTTTCGGCGGCAGTCGAAAGACCATGGGGCGAAATGCTTTTCAGAAAAAGACCCGTCAAGTGTTTGTGACGGACGAAGAAACCAAGAAGTTAAGATACGAAGAAAATTATCCTTGGGTTCTTGAGGACTTTGATGGCAAAAATGTGTGGGTGGGGAATTATGAAGCAGCTCAAAGTGGAAGTTATGCATTATTTGTCTTTGATTCAGACGGATTCAAAATGGTTCCTGCCGACAAGTGGTATAGATTCACCCCCCGCAATAAATATACCACACTCACTGCTGAAGAGGCGGAGCAGCAGATGGATAAACTAGAAAAGGTGCCTCGATGGCTAATGAGACATATGGCTCCGGCAAATAACCCAGTTTCTCGTCCTCCTAATCGTCTAAGAACAGTAGCTGGTCCTACTATCAAAGGCGAAGGTGACGCTAATGACGAGTTAGACTTTGAAGAGGAATTTGCGGATGATGAAGAGGCCCCTTTGGTAGAAGGCAATGAAGATGATAACAAAGAGCTCGAAAAGCGACTAAAGAAAGAGCACTTGAGTGCTAGAGGGCTTTTCGACGAACCCGACGACATCGATACCCTGCCTGAAGATGAAGAACAGCATCTGAATAAGGAAGGAAAGCGTCTCAAGCGGCATTTGCTATCTTTGGAGAAAAATGCTGCCTATGAATCTGATGATGAAGAATCAAACCCTTATGCGTCAGAGTCTGAAAGCGAAACCGACGAAGAAGAGGAGCGTAGAGCAGCAGAAGCAGCAGCGGCAGCAGCTGCTGCGGCATCGAATGGATCCTCCTCTATCTCTCTTAACCGACCCCAGCCTTCACCTCCTCCTGCAACCTCATTACCTGTTCAAGTTCCTACACATTCTGGTTCCCTTAAAAAGAGAAAGTCGAAATCTCGCAAGGGCATGGTTGTCCTCAAGCTTCCCTCTGACAAACTGCGGGCATTTCCTAATGGAGAATTGGGTCCTCCTCTGAGCAAACGTAAGGTCGGCGGAGCTTCAGGAGACTATGAAGGCACGACCGATAGCCAGGGCTCGAGCACAAAGAAGGTGCGGTTAAATGTAGAGCCGACTGAAGAGGGAATCTTGACTGAACAAGATCTACGGGGCCTGTTGGTAGAAAAGGGCAAGCTGACTACTAAAGAATTGGTCAGTCTGCTTAAGCCCAAACTTAAAAAGCACCCATCCAATAATGAGCGCCTGAGAGTCCTATTGAAACAGGTTGCTCGTCTTCAAGACGGATATTTGGTTCTCAAGTAAAGACTTTGGTGATGATAAACTGGACGGGCAGTTACAAAATGTATCGGAGATAAATAGTCATGCTAGTCATTTAAAGTACAAAATCTTGCTGGTAGACAATTTGAAATTCACAACATTCACGAGTGGTCTCATATTCATTTTTAGCGCTCGCAGCACTGATTTCACTAGATCACCCTGACGGTCATTTCATCGTCACTATCCTCGTCCTGTAACAACGCAGCTGCATTCACATCGCCAGCCTCGTCTTGTCGTTTAAGGACATTGACCAATCGCTCACACAATACTAGAGCTTCTTGATCATCACTATTAAAGTCCTGCTCTGTCACGTCCTCGGGGGCCTCTGCAGCAGTGTGGCGTGCCAAAGACTCCTTAGCCTTTATGCCAAGAGACTTGTGGATCTCCCGTATGATTACATAGACGTTGATCTTTCGTAGATGGTCCCGCATCTTTTTAGTAGCAGTGAGTAGGATCAAGCATTCGAGTAAGAGGACAACCACCCTGGATGTGTGTTCCTTGCGCTTGGCAGGGTCGATGAGTTGGAATTCCTCAGGGAGCTCGAACTGTTCCTCAGGGGAGAGATCTTGCAAGTCTTCAGCAGAAACCAAGGGCAAGAGGAGATAAGGAAGGATATTGATCGAGCGAGGATTGGTTAGTTGGGGGATGAAAGAAGAGTCGAAAAGGATATTTTTAATGGTCGCAATAACGCCTGCGCGACGGCTTTCAGTTGGCCGGAACTCAGTAAATACCATAAGACGAGCAATGGGAGGTTCAGGGGTAGAATGAGTGACGAAATATTGTCTAGCGGGGGGAGCACGGACCAGATCAGAGAAAAAGTATGCCAAGAGATCGAAAGAGGCGTGCTTATTGTACAGTTTTTCTGCCCCACGGACAAAACAGTCAATCAAGGCATCCAATAGACTTGATCCTGAAAATGGCTGTTCAATGTTGATGGCAGCCTCAATCACTGGTGCCTCCGGACTAGATGATGAGAGCGTCTGAAATAAAATAGTAGGATTTTTCACCAAAGCCTTTGAATCATCAGATTTAGGCTTACCAAGGTTGGCCAAGAGGAAACAGCCCAAATCGGCATTCGGATTAGTCGGTTCAATAATACGATTGACAAGATGGCGTAAAAACCACTGGTTATTCACCAAGTGGTCCCGAATATCATCACTTTCCCCACAAAGGTTGACCAAGATCGTCAAGGCATCCTTGGTAGCTTGGAAAGATGAGAGATCTGGACGGGGTGGCGTAGCAGGAGGTCTAGGATAAATATCAGACTGAATGATAGTCATCAGATCATTAATCGGAGTATAGTCATTCGCTGTAAAGATGGATACGTCGCCGGTAGTTGAGAGACCGGCTATGTTTTGCAGGGTAATTTGCCTGACTGTGGGATTCGGCGAGTGAAGAAAGGAAATTAACTTGATTTAGCATGATTCTTGACATCTCTCACCTCGTCCATCATTGCACTCATCGTCAAGACCGAGAAAACTTTACTCCCAACAACGTTACAGCTGACAAAAGGTCAGGTGAAGAGACAAGACGCTTTGCGAGCATGATGATAGACCATGAGAGCAAGAGGACAGATTCGTGTACGAACAAGTGAGAAATCTGTCAACAAAGATACATCTATAAACGATACAATAGAACTGAAGCTTGATAGCCTGTCAGTCAGATACACAGTAGTCCTGTCCAATAAAACGTAGCACTCAGAACAGCCAGACATGAAGATTTGGTATGAGAGCAGAATGGTATTATAAAAAGGGAGGAAAGGTGGATAAGACCTAACAGAAAATGGTAGAGATGCAAGGCATGGCAGGTCTATAAGCACCACAACCAGTATTTAAAACATAATTAAGGATGCCGATTGTATTATATACCAGCATATTTCAAGGTCACATAGCCTGTCTATAACGCCTCTGATATTCTCTCTTTTTCGTCGCTGTCATTGGTCATCATTATTTATCTTAGCCCGCTGTCTTATGGGGCATTAAATCTTGGGCATGAATCGCCCTTATCATCATTTTAAAGAGACTATCATGATAGAAGTCTGGTATACCTATCGTATGATGATATATGGTCGAGGTGATCGACTAGGTATATAATCGTGACTCTTAAAGCTCTGGCTGATCGATGAAATATGCGAGTTATGAACCTCTCGATTCGTTCTGCAACACATATGATATAGAACAGCACGTCTGAGTCAGGTATCAAGTAGGTAAACATGAATCCAAGTAGGAATTCAATGGCTTCCAAAAACATCGCTCTCAACAAGGACCAAAACAAGCGAAGCTAGAATCGCCAAGCAACAAGACCAAGCGTGAACGACTCCCAGAACGAGTTATAATACGTCCAGACCGGGCTGGACGTACGAAATTGATCTGAAGAAGCTGACACTAGCCAAGCTCAGCGACGGTTCGGTACCAACCACCACCGTTGCATTTAGAAAGGACAGCCAGCGTTGCTACGCAAAATCTTCAGATTCCAGCTCTCCAACCTCTGCGACATGGTGGCCTCACATCTAAATCGATCACTGAGTCGGACTACTTCTCATCGTCGGGCTCTTCTTCGAAACTTGGTGACCTCGCTTATTCAGCATGAATCGATCACGACGACATATGCTAAGGCAAAAGAGGCCCAACGATACGCAGAAAAGATGATCACATTGGTCAAGAAGGGCACGAAAACTTCAGTGACTAAGGCTCAATCAATGGTATTTGATAATGCAGAGCTCACCGATAAGTTTGGTAGGGACAAGGTGAAAGACAAGGGTACTACTCGAGGCCAAGTGTCTCCAGTGATCCGCAAAGTCCTCGATGTCTTTGTTCCCCGATACAGCTCAAGAAATGGTGGATATACCCGGGTGCTTTCGTTGGAGAACCGATTAGGGGACAATGCTCCTCAAGCTATTTTGGAACTTGTCGACGGCCCGAGAGACATGAGATTCGCCATGACGGCTCGTACCGTGGCTCGACTGGAGAGTCAAAAATTGGATTTGGATCCAGTTACGAAACAGAATGTCGAGAAAGTGACCCGGTTCCGCCCCAATGGACGATCCGAGTTTGACCAGGCGGTTGAGAAATACAAGCAAGAAATCTACTCGTCACCTGAAACCGTCGATAATCTCCCTCGTTGGGCTTCTGATGGAACCATCGACCGCAAAAAGCTCGGTCGCCGAGTGCCTGCCTGGAAGCTTCGCGCTACGTTGGCTGATATCTTTGAGGGAGAACCGGAGCAGCCTGCAAATTCAGACAAGAACAAATAATGGAACGCATGAATTGTAAATATGTTATTATAGAAGAGTCCCGGATATGCTGTGTAGCTACGATCGTGATTACCGAGAATCGAATATTGTATTTAGACAAACAGAGAGAAAAGAAATTTAGATCAAAGCCACGACGGCAGCGGCAGCGGCAAGACCGAAAGAAGGAACAAAACCTGAGGCACCGCCAGTGAAGATAGCACTGGTGCTAGGAGTGGCAGTGGCGGTCTCCTCGCAGCCTTCTGAGCATGAGGTGATTGTATAAACCTCGGTAGAGAAGGCAGTTGAAGTAGCAGCCTCGGTCTCACTTGAAGGAGCCTCGGAAGACGCAGCTTCTGAGGAAGTAGGAGCAGTAGATGAGGCTGGAGCTTCCGAGGAAGGAGCCGCTGAGGAAGCAGCGGCAGTCGAGGATGCAGCAGCAGTAGATGAAGGAGCAGCCGAAGAAGCAGCAGCAGACGAGGCAGATGCAGAATGAGCAGTCGAGCTGGCATGAGACGAAGTAGCTGAAGCGCTGACAGTGCCGACCAAAGAGCTGTAAGCACTCTGGGCGTCGCTCAAAGCGGTACTAGGACAAGCGGTATACAAACATCCTTCGACATTTCCGCCAGTCTTGAAACATGCAAGATCAGCCAAGTTGGTACAAGAAGAGTCTTCATTGAAACAAGCAACCAAGCAAGCCTATCGAGTTAGACGCGTTCCAAATTACCCGCGGAAAAAGTTATTTATAAACCCTTCACGCGCGTCTCGCCGAGACTTACCGGGGGAACAGCTAAGACAGGAGCAACAATAGCGGCAGCGACAAGAAGCGAACGAGAAAGACGAGCCATTGCTGTAAACGAGAGACGGGTTGGAGAGAAGAAGAGGCTCGACCAAACATAAAGAAGTGGTGCAAAGAAGCTGCGCACTTATGCGGCCGGGTAACACCAACCCGGTTGTCTTGCCCAGCCGCGTCTTTGTGATTTCATGCACGACGGCAGAAATATGAAAGCAATTTGAAGCTTTCAGGGCTATTTTGGTGTATTAAGGGGTAAATATCTGTAGAAGCTTTAAGAATACAATATGGTCAAGGATGGGGTGTCGTAATTAGGCTTTTGAGACCCAATCAAATGGGGTGACACTCATCGCGTTACGGGTTCTAGAACGCGGCCTCGGAGGAGCTAGCTAATATACACGGAAAAGAGCAAAGGTTGGAAGGAGAGCCTAGGACGCTTCTCTATACCAGAGGATTGTTTTCTGGGAGCAGCCAATGGCGAGGTAGGAGCTTTTGTTTGTAGTCTTCCAGGCCAAGGAATAAATAGAACCCACGCCGGTGTCAATGGTAGCCACGCATTCTTGGGAGTTTGCTTGCCAGATCTTCACTTTACCATCGTAAGAACTGGATGTTAGTCGAAAAGAAGTTTCTAAAGAGATATTTACCCAGAAGCTAGGAATTCTCCTGAGGGAGTCCAAGCCAAGGAAAAGATCCAGGACGAATGGCCAGAAAGTAGACCGACCTGTTCACCACTCTTAATATCATACAAGAAGATGACCTTTGAATCTCCAGCAGTAGCTAGCAAGTCATTAGTCGGAGAAAAGGCTAGGGATCGAATGGGAGCAAGTTGAGATCCTAGAGCGTAGACAAGTCTAGCTGTATCTGCCTTGAACACAAAGACTTTGCCATTTTCATGCCCGCTAGCAAAGTATTTACCATCTGATGACTGCGTATTAGCGCGAGCAAGGAGTATTACATACATAATCGACACATAATCCAAATGTACCTCTTCCTGGAGTGACTTCATGAATGATTTCGTGATTTGACAGATCATAAACGAGTATCTTGCCATCAACGGTAGTAGTCACAAGTGCCTCAATGCCATCATGAAGAGAAATATCCCATAGTCCAACCTTTGGTCCTCCTAGAGAATGGGTAAGCAAGCTTGTCTCGAGTAAATCTTACCAAGGACAGCAACCTGAGAGAGAGATGATAGATCCCATATTACAGTCTCACCCCCAAACCCTGAAGATGCCAGATACTTGTCGTTTATTGTCAAATGATGAATTCCAACTCGATGATCGGGACTAGTCAATGTCTCCACTACTTCTTGCGCTCCCTGGCCTACTAGGTCTCCTATGCTATCAGGGGCAGCTTCTTTTAACGACGAATCCAATGTAGATTTCCAAACTTTTATCTTGCCATCTCCACTGGCAGAGAAGGTGAATTGATCTGAAGCGGCGACGGAAAAGACGTCGGTATCATGAGCTATAAATTAGATCAATCATCGTCTGGTTTACCTTCTGGGTCTTTATAAGCCAAAATATACTGTCTGCTCTAATAATTAGCTCTCTTTTCTTCTCTAGAGTGACTTACCATGCTTTTGGTCAGGAAGGCCCACTGTAACGCCAGCTGGTCTTTCAAGGTGAGTCTTCAAGTTGATTGAAATGTCTGGGCACAGTTTCTTGCCTGTCTACAGATAAGATAAATATTATTTCTGTGTCCTCCGTGACTTTATGAGTCTTTATTTTTTTCTCTTCCTTCGTGTCGTAAGAGTCAATTCGTGGAAATTTCTGGGCCTGGAATCTTTACTCACTACGATGACTTGGGCTGCTGTCGACCCCAATTACAAAGCTGCCACTTTCTTTATGTCCTGTAGACTTGAGATGAATCTTAGTCTCAGATGGACTAGGAATTTCCTGATTGGGTGAGACTCATAGGAAGCCTAAGACGGAAATAAGCCGTGAGACAACATATCAAGGCGAATCAGAAAGGAAATAGAATAGAACAAAGGGCAGATCATGTAAATAAACCGAAACGATGAGCAGTGAATGGTTTTTGCTCTTACATGATGCTTGGGTGGCTAAATATCCTGCTTTTCCTTGGTCTGGGACATGGTTTCTATTGCAATAATGATCAGTGTTCCGTCAATACTAGTCAGGGAAACATATCTGGAGTCATAACTGGGAGCGGAATCAGCTTTCTCGGTATACCGTATGCAAAACCTCCGACAGAAGACTTAAGATTTCAAGATCCTCAAGAATACGAAGGAGGAAAAGGAACATATAATGCTCATAATCTGCCACCTTATTGTCCACAAGGGCTGTTTGAGAATGAAAGTGAAGATTGTCTTTATTTGAATGTTTTTTTGTCGTGCTGGGATGGATGCCCTGAAGGACCATTGAACGTGATGGTTTGGCTTCATGGAGGGTCGTTTCTCTATGGGGGCAGTGCAGATCCGATTTTCAATGGATCGAATTTTGCTCAGAACCAGAATGTGGTCCTGGTAACATTGAACTATCGATTGGGAGTACTGGGATTCCTCGATGATGGAACCAATACTAATTTTGCCTTAAAAGATGTTTTGATGGCCTTGAAATGGATCAAGCATAACATTGAAGCTTTTAATGGCAATGCAAAATCCATCACCGTGTTCGGGCAGAGTTCTGGTGGAACACTGATACGAGCGCTGTCCGCGTGCTCGGAAGCTGATGGCTTATTTGACAAAATTATCATCCAGTCTGATCCTATGGATTATGGCCTGAATACATTTTCTACATCTAAAACAGTGAGCTCTTTGGTCTTTAAAAACCTATCGTGCACCACCTACTCGTGCGTGCGAAAAAAGTCTATGGAAGAAATCTTGTTAGCTCAGGCCTATTCCGTAGAGAATGCTAGGTCCTCAAATAATGCAGTGAGTTTTGCTACGCCGTTTGCTCCAATCATTGACGGTCGTCTGATTTTTTCAGACTTTGCATCTTTGCTTAAGAGTAATAGCTTACCAGTGTCATTGTCCTCAGTCATAATCGGAGTTGTCAATAGTGAAGCGCGACCCACAATCAATGGGCTAGCGCCTTCTTCTCTGTCCTTCGTTACTATTCCTGTGATTGTCTCGAAAATCATCGGCATACTGCGATCAGCTCTTCTTCTTCTGAACTCTTTTTGGTGGCTTTCAAACCCTCTCCAATCTGATTATGCGAGACTGGACCTTTCCATGGTAGGTACGAGGCTGATGTGGACTTGTCCTTCTTTTTATCTCGCCAAGCTATGGGCAGCCACTGGCCAAACAGTCTATGTCTATCAGCTTAACCAAGGTATCCAGCATCCGCTTAATGCTCAATATCAACTCTGTTCTAGTTCTGCCGGATCAATTGTCTGTCATCAGGATGATCTGCTTCCTGTATTTGGCACTTTTTCTCCCTCTTCAGTGCAGACTTCTCAAGGAAACCTGTCCCAACAGCTGCAAGCACGTTGGGCTGCCTTTGCCGCCTCGGGTGATCCTAATGCTCCAGGCTACTCCTCCTGGCAGAAAACTGGGAAATCGACTATTTCACTTATGTCGCTTGAAGGAGGCGATGGCGAAATGATTACAGGATTATACAGTAGTCAATGTTCAGCATTAGGCGGGGCTATTCAGTATGACTTTCAACTCTACAACTAATTGAATGACTTTCGAGAATAGCGGCAAACTAGATAATGGCTTAAGCAGTGTAGGATCAAGGTGGATAGTCTTTTTTTTTATTACCGACTTGTATAATAGTTGAATTTTCTTATTGCAATTGTTCGCAACGAAGAAATGACGAGACCGTAGGAAAGGAACTATTTGTAAAGCCTTTATTAATATATGTACACTATTTATAAGGAACCGGCTTAGGACGTTTATAAACCCAGTCTTTCTCTTTCAATCTTTGCTCGATAGATCCCTCTACAAGCTCTTTGGGGGGATAAAGAATCTTTTGGTCTTTGGCTTGAATATCTTTGGGAAGACTAGAAGGCCTAGTTGGAGGCTCAAGAGGCTGAAGTTTACCTTCTTCTCGATCTCGAGCCCTCCATTCAGTCCTGATTTCCTCAACGCAATTCATACAAAGAGTATGCATTCTTTTAACTCCGCCACAAGAAGGACATCGCACTGAGTCTGTCCGATAACTCTCCTGTTTGCTTGCCGGTGCGAGACGACGGTTTCTCCGGCGCCGTAATGAGACTTTCTTCTTGGGAACGGCTAAAACGATTCCTGACCATAGATCATTGAATGTCTCTTGTAGGCCTTGCTGGATTCGATCAATAACTGCTTGGAAGGATGACGGCACGGACGGGCTCAAGAGACGGGAGATCAGGCCTTGCCGACTAGGAGAGAATTGAATGCTGAGGGAGGGAAGGGAGTATGAATTCGCCAGAAGCCTTGCAAAGGAAGGAAAGGGAGGTATTAGGGCCGCATTATTGGCTCTGAGGATAGACATGACGGACAAAATTTTAGAACCAGCAAGGACGGCAACCGAGATTAGAAAGGCCTCTTGGTAATACTAGTAGAAGGGTCGCTACAGCAAGTAACGTGCATAGGGCACCAACGGCAACAGAACAGTGTTACGGATAAGAGCGATCTCCAATAAGGCATAACCGTCCAGTGGCGTTGCACTTGGAACCATAAACACGTCCAGACGGCGATCTAGCCCCTGCGATCCCCACGCGTCCCTGTCCTTGCACTCCCTCATCTGGCCAAACTTTGATTCGGGCATTGCAAGCGCTTATATCTCACAAATCGATTTCGGGAGCTTTGAAATTGTTAATTTACTTATAAATCCAACAATACCCCGTCTCCACCGAGAATTGACATGGTAGTTCCAAATTATCAACCTCCTGTGGTCCCTACTAAAGCTGGAGAAGAGCGGGTGATCTCTCGACTTCCTAGTCAGCCTTCTTTGATCTTGCCTTCTAACTCGGCGAACTCATCTGCACCACAGTCTCGTGTTGCTTCGAGCGGCCAACCACAAGTTCCTCCTGCTCCGCCAAGCAGAGAGCCTATCCATTCTCAACAACCTTCTTCGGGACAGCCGCTGCCAACTGGTCAACGTCCGATTACTCCTACTGGCCCGCCTTCTGGACAAACTTTGCACCAGACCTCTCTTTCGTCAGGACAAGATAATGCGAATCCTCCTCGTCTGCCTCAACAACCGTCCGTTAACAATCCAAGCTCTGGCGATTACGTTAGTGCTAAATATGCCAAGGATATTAAAGAACAACTAGAACTACAACAACATTTCCAGATGATGCAGATCAACGGAGAAAATCCAAATAGGGAATCAATCGTGAGTCAGAATGCAACGGCTTTTGATAAAAGCAAAACCCTACCTGTTCAGATTCCAAACTGCCACGTCGGATTTGATACATTGCCTCAGCAGATTGAAAGCCGGCTGATGAAGAATGGATTTCAGTTTAATATCATGGTCGTTGGAAGCTCTGGACTGGGCAAATCCACCCTTTTAAATACGCTGTTTGGCACAAAGGTCCTTACGTCCTCGGGAAGAACCAGCGCACAAGAACCTTCCCGTTCTACCACCGAAATCAAAGTCAAGCCCAATGTCCTGGAAGAAAACGGGGTCAGACTTGTTGTTAATGCCATCGACACACCTGGATATGGTGATCTTATTAATAATGATGCAAGCTGGGACCAGATCGTCAAATACGTCAAAGATCAACATTCTGCTTATCTTCACAAAGAGCTTAGCGCCCATCGGAGCCGACATATATTCGATACCCGCGTCCACTGCGCTCTCTTCTTCATCCGACCAACTTGCCATGGTCTTTTACCCCTCGATGCCGTGATGCTTCGTAAGCTCACCGAGGTCTGTAACGTTATTCCTGTCATTGCGAAATCCGATACCTTGACCCTTGAAGAACGCGCCAAGTTTAAAGCGCAACTGCGAGAAGATCCTGAGTTTAAAGATTTGAGTCTCTATCCTTTTGAGAACCTAGAACAGGACGACATTGAGCAGGCTCTTAACGCTGAAGTGCGCGCCATGCTTCCGTTTGCTGTGGTCGGTGCTAATGGAGAAGAAGTTATCAATGGACAAACTTGCCGCGTTCGACGAAGCCGATGGGGCGGCGTTGTGAATCTCGATGATCCATCTCACTGCGAGTTCCAGCATCTACGACGGTTCTTGCTTGAGACGCATCTTCAGGACCTGATTGAATCAACCAACTATATCCACTATGAGGCCTTCCGAGTGCGGCAGCTTCTCTCTTTGAAGGACGCTGCCAAGAGCTCCCAGGCTCGGATCCAGAAGTTGTCGGGAACCAATAATGGTCCGGCGCCAAACTACGGCGTACCGGTGTATGGGGGCTACTAGAAGATGGATGGCTGTATACGTTTAGACTAGCTTGTTGCAGGGGATTCCTCAAAAATGAACTGGACAAGTTGCTCGTAAGCCCGGTCGAGATCATCATTGACGATAATTTTGTCGTGCGCACCAGTGTCGGCGTAAGCAAGTTCTTTTTCAGCTTGGGCAAGCCTCCGTTCAAGGCTTTCGTTACTCTCAGTGCCTCTGCCTTCAAGTCGAGCTCTCAGCGTGTCGAGGTCTGGGGGGGCCAGAAAAATGTAGCGAGCGTCGAGGTCTGTGTCCTTGACCGACTGAACGCCCTGCATATCAATGTCGAGAATGCAGATCTGAGGTTCTCCTTTAGGAGTCTTCTTCTCCGAGACTCGCTTGACTGCCTCGACTGTCGTTCCGTACAGGTTCCCTCCAAAGTTGGCGTGCTCTATAAAAGCTTTGTCGGCGATCAGGCGTTCAAACTCGGGCTTGGTGACGAAATGGTAATGCGTGCCATTTTCTTCACCTTGTCTGGGCTCACGGGTTGTATCTGGAGTTAGAAGAGTTGCATTGGGTTGAATCGAACGCACGAGAGACTGAGAAGCCAAAGACGTCCGGGTGGTTGTCAAAGAGACGACGAAGAAGAGTTGATTTGCCAGTCCCAGAGGGGCCAGATATGACGATTGGACGAGGTTTAGACATATAGACAGACGAAAGCCAGCGAGTGAGCGACAAGGGAGGAAGATGATGTCCTAGGCGCATGGTTACCCGGATGGAAGAAATGAAATTAGTGACACCGTAGTTGGGATAGCAGCGATGAGAAAGCGAAGACGAGAAAGAGCAATTAGAGGAAAGCTACAAGAATAATATTGAGAGATCTATGAAAAAGTGATAGCTACGTTTTAAAGGAGGATGCGCCGGCAGGAAAATAGAGAAGGTACAACGGTAAAGAGACAAGTCAGGTGACAACGTGACAGACGTACGAGTAAAAGTGTTTGAGGGACGAGAGAAAGGATAGAAAGGCGACGTTTGGAAAAAAGACCCGTAGAGAATCAAGGTTTATCAGAAGGTGGCTGATTGAGAGAACGAGGAGGTTGCTGGCGGGAGGAAGCTAGCGGAGCACCTTTTCTCTTTAGAGGAAGTTTAGGAGAGCCAAGGTTTGGGTCGATCTGAGAGAGGGATGGATCGCGAACAGATCGAGGAACAGGTTTAGATGAGGATTGGTCGACCGTATGGCCCAAAAAAGGGCTTGAGCGAGCAGGATTAAAGATCAAGGATGGGTCATTAGGTAGAGGTGTTTGACTTTGGACCAGCTCTGCAGCACGAGCAGAGAACCATTTTGCAGGAGTTGATGGAGCTGCAGAAGGAATATTGGAAGGAAGAGCGGGCGGAGCATTTGCAGTAGGAGCAGAATCGTTAGATCGAGTCGCTTGGGCAGCGGGAGCATTTGAAGACGAAGCAGGAGCGGGACATTTTGGTTTGGAAGGCAGATCAAACTCAGGATAATCTTCATCGTTTGGTAAGTCAAAATCATCGTCATCCATTCCTTCAAGTAAGGTGCCGTCATCGGGAGGTTGGTCTGCACAAGGTTCTTCACCTGCATTTGGGGCTGCGATGGGTAACTTAGAGTCTTGATGAATAGATGAGGTTCTTGAATGACGGGCTTCATTGTAAATGTTATCGAAAGAGAAGTTCGACTATGAAGTTAGGAAACGAGTAGAATTGTGATCCAAAATACCTTTTTCTTTGAGATTTTGCCCACAAATTGTCTCCAATCAGGATTAAACAATCCACCACCCAGACAGTTTCCAAATTTCCTCAATGCTCTCTTCGTGGCATCTGTTACGGCTTCCTTGTAGGCTTTTTCATAAGCTATAGCTTGCGATTTCGCGTTCGAATAAGTCCCACTGCCGAGATCCTAGTGTATCAGCATATTGATTCTGTCTTGAATCTTATACCTCGTGAAAACTGCCGTTCTTGAGTGTCACTCGCACAATAGCCATCGTACACACGGTGTATCGATCGTGTTCTTTATCATACTCCGACTATATCAAGATTAGAACACACTCAAACCATTTGAACTTACCGAAACCATCTCTGTCTTCCTTATTTCGGTGGTCCACCCATCAAACCCAAACACTTCGTTGGCAAGCTGAAGGACTCGGCCTCCCTCCATGTAATGAAGTACCTGACCCCCGCCGTTGGATTGAGGCCTAGTGCGGTAGTCCTCAGGACCAGGGTATTTACTCAGACGAAAGTCGATTGCTTCTTCATCCTGCTTGGACCACTGGCGCATCGTGGTTTACTTCGAGTGTTGACGCGATCCACAAGCAAGGATACAGCTCACTTTACAACCACCTTGCGATAAGTAGACGCAAGCCCAACGAAGAGGGTGATCAGCAAGCTCAAGGACTATAACAGGATTATGTTCTATAAGAGAAGTAAATTCGAGTCAGAAACACGAGACCTAGCGGTGAAGGGCATGCTAAGACTGAGCGAGATCTTCCATGACTAGTGTAGAAGCAGCATGTCTGTTTGACAAAGCTATTTGGTTTTGATATTATGCTTTTTTTTTAGGTGTCATTAAGACATAGTGCAAAGCATCTGCTCTTCTTGTGTTTTACACGACAGTGCAACTGCTCTTGTGAGTATATTGTCAAGAGAACGCGTCTAGATTACCTAATGTATATAACGGCGTCTAAATGGTTGCGACTGAATCTTACACGTTTCGCTTGAAGTCTATACCACGTTTATATATTTTCTATAGAGCAGGAACTATTGAATTTATGTCTTCGCACTGCTTTGGCTTCGATCAATAAACTATGGAGCCATTATTTTGGGCTGCCTGTCTAGATATCCCTTATACCTCTCTTTTCTTCCTTGTAGATCTATTGGGATCAGGAAGCGATCGCTGAGCAACCAGTCCTGAGTAGAACCAATTAACCATTGTGACGACATCATAGACCGGCATTCCGACGGCTTTCTGGATGGCCGGAGCATATGGATGCATCTGAGTACACTCTAGTAGCAATAGCGAGATATCAGGACTGGCCTTGACAAAATCCTTGGCGACTGTGACCAATTCTTCCTCAATCTCTTCTTCAACGTATATTTCGCCTTGGACGATGTGACGCTTGAGTGGACCCGAAGAGCCACATCCTTGGATGACAAGTCGTGAACATGCTCGATCGGATATTCCCAGGGCTTCTTTGAAGAGGTCTTTGGATAAAGAAGGTCCATCATAGGTCAAAATGCCTACCTTCTTATCCTGTGGAATCATAGCCAAGAGCGAAGGTAATTGCAATAAGCTACTAGTAGCCACAGGCACGGGGATCATCGAACTGAGCCTATCCTGACTCTGAAAGAGGAAACCACAGGAAGTAATAATTCCAATCGCCCCTCTACTTATCAGCCGCTCTGCTGCCTCGACAAACGGGAGAAGGAACTCGTCAGAGTATCGTCCTGTAGTCACTACGCTCTCTGGCGTAGCCTCCCTAACAGTATCTCTGATGACCGGAAAGTCGAACGTTGCAGGATTAGCCGGGTCTCCAGGAGGCCTGCAAATCTCATCCTTGAAATATAAGCAGATAATCCCTAAGCACGCCTCATTATCTTTGGGAACGGTCATTAGAAAACTTCGGTACGGACTGCCAGCTTAAAATACCAGTCACGTGAAGCACCTTATACATCTGCTTTGGCGTCAGTGGGATTGCTCAAAGCGAGAAGCTTTGCGAGAAAGAAAGCTTTCAGATCAAGTTATCGGGGAGACTGGGCATTTAGGGAGCCACCGCAGATGGTGCTGATTTCGAAATGGCTTGCTGCTAATACCCAGAGGAGCTTATTAACACAGATCGTGTATGATAGCTCCAAAGGATGAAAGGAAAGTCATTCAAGCCTGTAGTACTTATAGTATTTGCATTTCTGACGAGAAGCGTCACAGCTCACGTTGGTCGCAATATTTGGATCAGGATTTTTGTAACGACATAAACAACATGACACCTCCCCCGCGTCAAGTAATCCACTATCATGGGATTCTGACTGCTATCATGGCAGTAAGGTTCGGTGCCTTACTGAAAACCATGGGCCTCTTTTCCTTGCTCTTTTCGTTTGGACTCATCCCCCACTCATGTTGGTACTGCATTTGATTGTGGGCTCACCTTTTAGATCTTGGCTACATTTTGAGGGTCTTTGTGCTCTTTATTGGGCTCTTTATACTGTTCGTCCTCAGAAAACAATATCTATATGGTAAGGTTTGGTAGCCGACGGTGCTAATCTAAAGTATCGAACATTCCTGCTAAATCTATGATTGATTTGGTAGTGAGACGGACATTTAGAAAGGCAGGATTAGCACTATTATGCTTCTATATAAGTATTTCGTGGATCTGGAGCCATTTCTTCTATTCCAAGTGGAAAATGGCCATTGTGACCAGAGGCTTGTAAGTCGTGCTTTCTGCTTGATCTAATTTTATGACCTTATGAGTATCCCTACGTGAATGAGAACTATCTTTTTATCTCATTGGCTACTTTGATCTCTCCTTTTCTTTATACTTTGGTTCATTTGAGCCGAGAATACGACCACCTCTTCTTTGTTCCGCCTTTGGTAAGTCATTTGTTTGTCTCTTCTAACGTGAGTACGGTTCTCCTTATTACAAAATCAGCAAGATCATTAAACCATGTCTTCTGACTGCTCTCGTATTAGCACTGGTATCTACTTTTCTGACAATTCCTATTTATTTCATTTTCAGAAGAAAGATCTGGACTTTTGGTCGCGATATCGCGTTGATCTTTTACTACCCATTGCATCGATCACTAGCCTACCGCCAGAACCCGTTGTCCTTCATCAATGTCGGGGCTATATTCTTCTTTTCATTTGTCACGACTCTTTCGCTGGATTTCGCAAACAACTGCTTTGCTATCTACATAGTCAGAGGACCCGCTCTCAGGGGCAAACTTCTTTCCGATAGATCTGACTTCCCTGATTTGACCCTCCTCTCGGGCCTCGAAGCATCCTCCAAGCCCTTCACCCAGGAAACGGCTTTTCTCGAGCTTTCGCAAATTTCCAAATACGACAAAGCTCGCCGCAAAGAAATCTACAAAGATATCTCGGGAAAGGAGACTATGTTCAAAAGACTTGCTACGTGCTGTTTGTCTCAGGTCACAGCCATCCAACAAGAGTTGGAGCCCAAGAAGCCAGCTAAGCCAGAACCCCCACGCCCCAAACCAGCCCTTGCTACCAAATCTGAGTCTCCTGATAAATCTATTTCGCCTCTCAAACTCCACGAAGAGCCCATCTTCTCTCCTTCCAGTAAAGCTCGCCATATCCAATTAGCCAATCTGCAAGATCCCGAAGCGACCAAGTCATTACAGATATCGGAAAGCGCCGAGAAAGCTCTAAAGAAAGGGAAACAGGTGTTGGATCGAACAGGCAAGCTCGTCGAGAAGATAGTATGGTCGGACGTGGGCATTCCGGTTCGCCAGACCATCCAATTCCGGGCCAAAATACTCGTGCCTAACGTTGACCTTACTATTGAGGCCATTCATGCCCTCACCGCTCTAGTTGTCCGCTCCAAACAGGAGGATACCTTGGGCCAGGTCCAGAATGAGATACCCACGGTGTTGAACGTCTATACAAGGACATATCAGGCGATCAAGAAATACCTTCGCAACCCTCCGCTCCATTGGAGTGACATCGAGGCCAAACGAGCCAAAGAACATTTGTATGTTCCAGAGCTGTACATGATTCAGAGGGTTCTTGGCAGTGGAATACGTCAGATCTGGACGGAGTTTGGCGAATACGAACATGAGTTGCACCTTACTCAGGAAAGCGTGATTGTGTGCCGAGAAGTCTGCGGCAAGAAGGTATGAAGAAACAAAAGCAAACTCCGAGGCTTCTTATATTAGCCTTTATATACATGGTTTCTAGAAGTCAAGATCTTAGAACTTTGGACCATCTAGGAATCTTGACAGCCTCATACGGAAGCCGTCGAAGGAATTGAGTTTCGGGCGGACGTCGAGGAAAAAAGACGGAATATCGGGACGGGAAGGATCAGGTTTTCCCGTATAGAAATCAATGACATAATCGACCTTTTTTCCACACCGGTCGATGGTCCAGTCATGGCGGTCGAACGGTTTCTCGTAGCCCATCCACCAATTGACCCAGGCTTTGGGTGTCAGCTTCTTGGAGTTTCCTCCAAACGACACTAGTTTAGGTCCTCCACACGCCTCGGCTCCCCATCCGCGTTCCCAATCCAGAATGTCTTCCCACGCTTTCTCGTTGACAGCGTTGTGGATAGGAACAATAGTCTTCATATCAGCGGCTTGGGGATCCCAGTTTTTCTTCTTCATTGCATCAAAAAACATCTGTTCTGACGGATAGATCCAATTCTCTCGCCCTTCCGAGCCTCGAGGAATCGACGATACCGTTCGTTCTGTGGGCAAAACCGACTGTCCCGACGGCTTTTGAGGAGCAGAGTCAAGCTTATCAGACGAGCATTCGTCTGAAGCTGCTTTCGTCCATGTATCCTTAGACGAGTGGTCAACAGGGCATTTCGACATGATGATGTTGAGGTGTGAAGATGTGACGACAGCTCGGCCACTTAGGAGTGATGTAAAGGTAATGCCACCAACGACCCGGCCTCTCCGGTCGAGACCACTAGAGATCTCCAGAAAGGTACTCACGTGAGGTTTCAGAATTCGCAGCTGATACCTTTTTCGCGGTCAGAGTCGATGTTGCTGTCTCGCGTGCTGGAAGATTTGGGTGGAAGGGTGTATTCTCGTGATGGTTTATGTGCCGGGAAGGTAATTCCAACATCAGATAGAATGGATACTACTACATGTCGTTCTGAAAGATTGCGGCATGACTTTATTGCTGTCTCCAAGATACCTGTAAAGTGGCCAGCCTTTCTAGTATGCTGGGATAGTCTTTTGTTAATTATGACAGTTCTATACCGTAGAGAGGGAAAGTAATTGATGGTTTCAAAAAGGAGAGCTCTAATCTGGGGTGCAGCTTCATGGTCTGCTATGGGAAGGCAGACTTACCAATTCAGGCGTAACTGCTAGCTATGCTTACGAGGAATGCGCGCAGGACTCATATCCCTAAGTTCTTGAATTGAACCAGGCAATACGAATAACTACAAATACTTGGCTTGTACCGAGCAAAACCATGCAGCAATTACGATCTCTCTCACAGCTGTAGTATTGAACAAACGACACTAGAAAACTTCTCAGTATGCGTTTTTCGCTATAATTGAATACGCTAGCATCGATTATGTCGAGATAACGCGTTAATCGTCAGATCTACGGATTGAAGATTTGACGTGAGCAAGAAACAATCCTCGCAATAACAGTCTGCTGTAGCTACATTAGAATCCTCTCGTGCCATGGTTTGTTAAACCAGTCAACCTGACACTCGAGTCTATTGGCTTTTTGTCTGATCCTGACTTGCAAGACCAGCGTTCTGCACCTCCACATCTTGTCGCGTCTCCGTTACCGCTAGCGCTACAGTCGTATACTCCTCTATTCTTCGTCTGTGCTAGTGTCAGATCTGAAAGATGAAGATGGCTACTGTGACCGCTCCAGTTAATATTGCGGTAAGGAACCAAATAAGCACGCTAATTGCAGACCCTAAAGTACTGGGGAAAACGTGATAAAGAGCTGAATCTTCCCACAAACTCGTCCATCTCAGTGACGCTTGACCAGGATGATCTCCGAGCTAAAACCCGGGTTGAACTATTGGATGAATCAGGAAACGATGAGCTCTGGTTGAATGGAGCTCAGGTGACCCTGACTTCTCGGTTCCTCAGCTGTATATCCATTTTGCGCGGTCTGCGAAAACAGTTCGAGGCTGAAAAAGGCCTGAAAAGCCTGAGCGAGGGGAGGCTGATAATCCGGTCTGAAAATAACTTCCCTACAGCTGCTGGATTGGCATCGTCAGCAGCAGGATTGGCCGCTTTTGTCTTAGCCATTGCCAAAGTGTTTGATCTTCCCCAGTCGAACCGAGAATTATCAGTCATTGCTCGGCAAGGAAGTGGATCAGCGTGCCGGTCATTATTTGGAGGCTTTGTTGCATGGGATATGGGCTCAAAGCCCGATGGCTCTGATTCCATGGCTCGACAGATCGCGCCCAGGAGCCACTGGCCTGATATAAAAGCCATGGTCTTGGTTATTTCTGATAAGGAGAAGGATACACCTTCCACTTCGGGTATGCAGCTCACCACAAAGACCTCTACTTTGTTCCGCACCAGATGCTCAGAGGTCGTCCCCCGCCGGTTTGCGGAAATGGAACAAGCCATCCTCAACAAGGATTTCCCTACCTTTGCTACGCTGACCATGCAAGATTCAAACCAATTCCACGCCGTCTGCTTGGACTCTTACCCTCCCATATTCTATCTTAATGATACGTCAAAAGCAGTCATCAAATTCGTCCACCACCTTAATGAGTCTCTCAATTCCATCGTCGTCGCCTATACATTCGATGCTGGGCCGAATGCGGTTCTGTACTACCAGGAAAAGGACGAGAAGACTCTGATCGGAGCCCTCAAAAAGGCCATTCCCCAACAAGTATGGAATAACCAGGCCAGTGACATTCCTCCTGCCCTTCCCGAGAACTTTGATCCTAAATTTACCCGACTTTTCGATGGCGTCCAGTCAATCATCCTCTCAAAAATCGGCCCCGACCCTAGAATCATTGAATAAGGTGTTTGTTCAGTTTGTTCAGACTTCGTAGCACCTAACAATCTCACACTCTCCTATTTTCGCACAAGCTATCATACACTAGTTTACATTGGCTAATAGTCGACTATTTGAAGTTTACTGAAAGCTTCAATAAGCGGAACTGGGACTTCTGGAATCAGATAAAGTTGCCCGTCATCATCGTAGCGCTCCCGATCTTTCTCTGACATGGTGAAGATCTCAACGGCATGCTCTCGCAGAGACTCAACAAGCTCGTAAAACACTTTCTGAGCCTCAGCAGCCTGAGTTCGCATGTTGATCGCAGCCAAAGCCTGCACGAGATTAGTCAGGTCCGGCCGCGTTTGCTGGACTCGCTCAATCAGTCGTCCAAGCGAATTAATCAGATACTCTTCCTCATAGATACTGCCTTTCTTGCCTCGAGCCTTCTTCCGTTCCTGACGTCTTCGATTCTTGGACGTTCTTCGCGAGACTCCCGTTCCAGCGGTCTTGTTGGATTTTCCGGTATAGCGCGTATAAATTGACGCACTGGTGGACACATCTGAAGGAGCGACCGAGACATTATCGGCGACATCGTCTTCTCCCTCGAAATAAGCCATCGGGTTCTCCAACTTGCGCTTGCGCAATTCACGTAAACGCTTGAGCTGTGACGTCAGTTGCTGTCGGCATTCACTGGTCAGCTCTGTCAAGGCGCTGAAGGCCTCGTCAAGCTCATCCCGATACAGATCTTCAAGCTTGTCACCATCCATGCAACGCCGGGCTGCTTGAAAGAGATAGCCTTTGCAGTAGGCCTCTATCGCCTTGGACGGATCGTCCAGGTATGTAAAATACAGGTTACCAGCATCACTGTATTGTCGAGAATCCATCAGATTAGCGCCAAGCTTCTCCAGCGTGACCCGGTAATCCTTATTGGACCGCTTAAGGACGCTGACTGCCTCTTGCCAAGCTAAAGCTTCGATATAGCACTCCAAGGCATCATCCCATTGGTTCAACATTTCATATCCCACTCCTGCGGACTTGAACTGACTAGCCTCCCGCAAATGGTCACTGTAGAGACGCAAGATCGTATTTTGGCGGTCCAAATTATACTTGTACAAAGTCATAGCTTGACTATAAAGATCATGCGAGACCGTATAATCACACAGTTCATCAAATAAGGCGTCTTGGTCCGCCGAGTTCTCTGTCTGCCCCAGCTCAAAAAGGTCAACCAACGCTTTAGAATATCGTTTGAGATGGTCGTCTATTAAGAACTGACGGCGGTATTGACTCTGCTCTCCGAGGTTCTGAAGAAAGGGAACATATTCCCGGGGATCCATCTGGGAATGTTGAGCTAAATCAAGAGTCAGCTCCAGGTCATATAACCCAAGAGCGATATTATAGAGAGAATTTACATCTCTGAGGAAACAAAGATGCTGAATCGCATCTTCTGCCTGTTTAGCGTCTTTCTTGCGCAGTCGAGACACTAGCAAGAGAGCCGAATCCAGATCAGGAGGAGTCTTACACAAATAGGCAGTCAATACCGATTGCAGATATCTGTCCAAACTCTTTAGCAGCACTTCAAGGACTCTGGAACATATGACGTTGACCTTGTCAGGGTACTCTTCACCTTGACACGTATTTTGAGGAGTTAGACTACTCAAAAACAAATCAATGTATTCAGGAGACACGAGCTGATCAATAAAAAGCCAGACATTAGCCAGAAATTGATCAGGAAGGTAGTCAAACAAGATATTCATGTCAACACGATTACTTCGACAAGAAAGGAACGCTTCTCTATAGTGTTTCTGATCGATGGAGTGCTTAATGCCCTGGATAACCAAAACTCGAGGATAGATTGTCTCCAAATTACCCCTAGGCATTTGGAGCACAACCATAGTCTTTGACGGAATAATAGAGACCAATCGCCCTCCTCTTTCGATTGCTCGATCATCTTTATCATCTTGAGAGGCAAAATAGTCTTCCAATTTTAAGTATTTCAGAACATTTTGATTGGTGGTGTAGAAGAGTTGATCATTCGAGACCAGGAAGGACGTACATGAAATACTCAATTGAACGTCATTGATATAGAGTCGTCCAGATGATGTCTGACAGACAGCCAATGTTTCATGAGGCAAATCGACGATTTCAATCCACGGACACCGATCAGGCATCGGGGTAATGGGAACCATATCGTCGACTTGGACCTTATAAATCATGCCTTCGCGTTGCAAACCAACGCATGAACCATCTTGGGAAATAGCAACGTGGTCAATGGTCGGAAAAGTCCGCTTCGTCTTGCTTAACCAATTTTTCTCATTCGGGTCATAGTCGTATAGATTCAAGTCACTATTTTCTTTGTGATCAATGATAGTACATAAAGAATTATTGCCATAACTCAAAACACGTCTAGGGTTGCCGCTGACAGGCATTGATGCGATTTTCACTGGTTCGGTCGCTTCGCGGGCACTCTTTATAGTCAAGTAATACAGATGTACCTCGTTAGAAAAAAGGACGACTATGTATTCTCCGCTGGAATCAATAGACACATCAATGGGAGTCGTGTCAACCAAGAAAGTTTTGAACGCCATAGGAGGGGGAATACCCGAATATTTCAAAGGTGTGAGCATTAGCTTAGGTCCATCAATGACGCAAACGAGCCCAATATCATGAGGAGAAGACTGCGAGCCAAGACAAAGATCCCAAGATACGTCAATAAGGTAGAGACCTGAAGCAGCGGTGGCCAAGCATCTCATTGGATCATTAGAATGCCATTGGAAGGACAGAACAGAATCTTTCGGAAAACTCAGTTCCTGCTTTAAATACCAATGATAATTTCCTGTAGTCCACAGCTGAATTCTGTCGTCCATAATGACCGCCAGTATCTTGGAGTCTGGATTCCATTGAAGATCATAGACTTTTCGCTCTGATGGCACTCTTAAATCAAACTCGTAGCGTCTCAGTCCATTCTTTTCGAAAAACACTACCCGAAACAACTCACCATACCGCTGAACGCCAGTGATGACGTTGCCAGATGGACGCCAGGATATGACACCTTCAAGACCATTACAAGGCTCGCTCACGCTATTCAATATACAGTCCTCTCGAGAATAGACCCTGAAAGTCCGGCGATGACCAGATTCAGTCGCATCGATGGTGGAAACAGCAACGTACTCGCAGTCTCCTCGCCAACTGATATTGATTGTGCCAGGATCAACCGAGCTCAAAACCCCACTATCTACCGTCTCTGGCATAGTGGGATCATGTAAAGCTTTGGCACCTTTACCCTGGAACTGGGTCTCTTTCTTTCCCCATCCTACATTCACGTGCCGACTCAGTTTAAGGTCCTGTGGATCAAATGGTAGGTCTAATATAGGCTCAAAGCTTCTTGAGAGTATGACAAAGGATGTTTCTATAAAATTAGAGCTCGCTCTTCACACACTGCCCACTCACCAGTAGCCAAGGCCAACTGTTGGTCATCAGGACTCCATTCTGCCGCTTTGACCGGGTTGTCCAGACTCCCCATGAGACTGATCTCAGTAGAGTCATTCAAATCGCTTAGTAAATATATATCTCCAGAGCCACAGACAAGAACTAGACTGTCTGAATCGGCCAAGTAATGAAAATCCACAAAACGATCATTTTCCGCATTTAACGCCCAACTAGCGACTACTTTGCTTTTAGAAGGATCCTATTATTTGTAAGTAAGAGCACTTATGCATCTAACATACTTGGAGAGGAACAGCTTGCACTTCAACTTGGTAATTGTCGAAAGAACTAGGTCCAAAGATCACGTATACGACGTCCTTTAGAGCATCAAATGCACTTGCGCCGACTGTTTCTTCCGGACTCTCCAAAGACTCAACAGAGATCTCTTTTCTACAAGAGATCCTGAGATTTCTCATGCTTTGCTGAAAATTTCAAACGCCTCAAGGTCTCAGTGTAACAGTTAACGTTACACCCAGGCCATTGCAATCTCCCGATAATATAGTTTACTGCCATTTACATCTCATTTCTACTTGGTTGTTATATCCATGTGATCTTGTGCACTATTTGATAATCTTTGTGGAGGGTCCAAACCTTTGTGCTTTCTTGCGACTCAATTGTGTATGCTTTGAAGTGATGTCTTGGATGAAGAATGAAATCTCACATGTATAACTTGGTATCAGAGTATCCCAAAGTCTAAAGGGCCTACGGTCAAAGTTAGTAATCTGATCATGAAAAGACCGAGGAACAAAGAGTTAAACGCGCGGTTGCGACAGGAAGATGAACATGAGCTAAACTGAGTTCAAGCGATCCTTTCCGTTTCAGAAACCTCGTTTCAAAATCAAATCAGTGTATATCTTTATAGTCCAATCGATAGGTTGACTTGAGATGCCTGCGTCTCCATTCCGATTACGAGATAATAACGCAGAGATTTAATAGATAGATACACTATTGGTGGTTGGCGTAGTAGGCAATGATGAAAGGAAGAGCAAAGCCGGTCCCAAAGAAGCCAAAATGAAGGACCCAGTAGGGAATGAATCGACGGCCGTGGACCTTGAAGGGGATGTTGCTGTAGAGACCCTCCTTAAAGTGGATATGAGGACGACCTTCTAAGGCAGTTTTGGACGAAGAGAACATTCGAACGCCTTGACGTTTTGAGAGAGCGGCAATGACTGAAGTTGAGGGCCTGACTCGGGCAATCATTTTGATGAAGGTGAGAGGAAAAAGTGAGCCCACCATTGGCCCATTTCCCTCCGGCGCAGCATAGCAACGGTCACGTGCCGAACACGGAACATCGGTATGTCGCGTACGCAGCGGTATGGAGAGGACCAAGCGAATTATGAAACTTGGAGATGCAATTGGGGGTATTGCTAGGTAGAAATGTAAACGAGAAGTTGACGTGTGAAATTGACTTGTCCTTCGGGAAAGGTTCATGGGTGCACAAGTACAAAGTCTTCACAGTGGGTAAACAGATACTTGTCATGTCGTTTAGTCGTATTGTTTTCAATGAGTGACTATCGTAGAGTACCAGAAGTAGGTTCTAATAGATGAGGAAAATCACGATGAATATATCTTAAATCCAGAATGTGACACTCACTACAGAAGCAGGCAGATACCTACACGCCAGTGACTTGTAATCTCAAGAGTAACCGTTTCATCCAGGCATTAAACGCACGAACATATATCATACAAGTTAAACCTCCGCCTTAGTCTCGCCTCTGTTTCTTTGCAGGCTTCTTAGTGTCCTTATTGCGAGCCAGTTCTTGCCAGAGTTCATCATCTGACCCTGAGTCAGCCTCCTTATCGTGCTCAGCCAGGTCGTGCTTGAGACTCGAATCCTCCTCCTCTTCAGGAATGAACGTAATACTCAAAATCGTTGTATTTAAAAATATCCGTGCTATATGATCTGATTTATCTAACTGGTAGACCCTCAGATATCGATCGAGACCACCTGTTGCTACCAGGACCGTGCTGCCTGAGGTGCAGTTCGAGGCGGCTGAGGAAGAATAATCGATATTGGAGCATAGAGCCATTGTCGACCCCGAAGAACCCTTGAGTTTTCTCACTAGTCGCTTGTTTGTAAGGTCGAAAATACCGGTGGTTGTCTGAGTGTCGGAAAAGACGATCTCATTATCGGTAGGACCATAGGACAATCCAATGAGAGGATGATCGCTCACATCGACGTCAATGATAGGCCTTCTAGACACCAGCGTCTCATAAACTCTGATCTGGCCAAATCGGGTCGAAATGACGATGCGATATCCCTCGGCTGGGTCACGGTCAACATCCAGGAACCTCGCATCTGACACCCAGATCGGCTGTCGAAGGTCTAAATGATTATTCTTGACGTTCTTTGCTTTCCATATGCACTCTCGTTTGGTGAACAGGTCCTCCCCCGGATCATAAATATTCATAATCTCCAGCTCTCGTTCCTTACCAGCAGACAGAACGAGCCCAGGTTGATTGGGATGCATCTTGTATACGGTCAGCGGCCGTAGATGATCCCCAGGAAGATGTAAAAATAAGCGTGAGTCCCTTCGGGTATCTATTAAAGTGATAACTCCTGATGAGATACACCAACTAATAACTCCCTGATTATCGTATTCCAACCCAATAAGATTGACTCCTGAGGATTTTTCAGTCTTTGTTGTTATCTTCCACGTCTTGACAGTCTCATAAGGAGCATGACCATTCATTAGAACCACATCCTTGGGGTATCTGGAAGCAACGACCTATTCCAGTCAGTCTCCTTCACTTCGTGGGCCTTACCATATATTTGCCTTGTTCGTCGTAGAAGCCCTTCAACATCTGTACTGACTCATTCCCCTCATCCTGATGATAGACTGATATCTTGGGTTTAGGAGCATCCTCCTTGGACGTATCGGTACCAGGCACAAATTCAACCTCTGGCACATGTTAGTTTCAACTTTTCCCATACAAGACAAGCCCTACTAACCTCGTAAAGTACAAGAATTGACGGTCGAAACTAAAGCTTTCATTGACGGTGTAACGATGGACAGAGTAGGAAAAAAACTTGGAGGTCGCAACCATTTTGGGCGCACTAAAAGAGCCTAGGTCAGGCAGGGAAATTTTCTTTAGCGAGTAACTACAAATTACTACCACAGATCCAGTTTAAGATACGCTCGTACTATTAAATTCGATTTCAGCAGGGTCTTTTCTTGTCACGAGAGATAAACACTCCCATTAGTGAATAAAAGACATGGCGACTAAAGAGCCTGTAATTACACTGAACCAACCCATTTCCGACTAAGGCTCATCTTTTGATGGAGCTTGCCGATGAGCTAGAATCGATCCAGGCCATATATCCAGGATGCGTCAAGGCATTATCAGAAGGAATGTGGCTCTTGGAACCCGACTGGCTTCCCGGAGTGTCTATCCAACTGTCATTTCCTCCTGCCTATCCCGCTGCAGCTCCCCATGTCCTCCAGGTCAATGGAATGGACCCACAATTCGTGGCAAATCTCATAAAGCAAAGCTTCGTTCCAGATCAAGTGTGCGTGTTTGATTTTCTTGAGCTCCTACATGATGTTGACATAGAAAAGACCTCTCCTCCTAGTGTCGACAAAGCGCCAGAGCCAGACTCAGACAATGACGATACTCCATTGAGCGGCTGGGCTCAGTCAGACCCCATAGTCGATCGGAAATCGACTTTTGTCGGCTGGGCTACTAAAGTCTCGGATCCAGAGGAGGCTGTGGAGAAGGTCAACGAGCTCAAACGGCGGAATAAGAAGGTCAGAAAAGCAAACCACAACATGTACGCTTTTCGGATAAAAAGACCACCCGAGATTGTCATACAGGGTAGGTGCTGCTGTCCAGAATTGCCTTACTAGCAGTGAGATTCCGACGACGATGGAGAAAGCGCCGCTGGATCAAGAATGTTATATTTGTTACAGGTATGTATATGTTATTCGACTACCTTCTGACACTCAGCTTACTGTATGAGCTTTGTCTCTCTGCATTCTAACGTGAAGGACGCCTGGAATGTGTTGGTGGTGGTCAGCCGTTGGTTTGGCGGTGTTCACATCGGCCCTGACAGGTGACTAAGTTGATAAAGTGCTGTTCTAAGGCCAGGTTCAAGCATATCAATAATGCTGCCCGAGAAGCTCTAGAGAGAGGAGGGTTTATTGTCCATAGAGAGTCCAAAAAGAAGGGGAAGAAGAAGAATTGAATCAGTTTATGAGGGTTATAGTCAGGCTATTCCGGCTCCGTTTTTATATCCAATGGTCTGATATCGTGTAAATACAATGAAAGACGGCTATCTATCGATATTCTCGATGCCTAATGTTTGAGATAGATGATTCTACGCCCCTTGGGTTTGGCATGTCGATCATACAAGGCTTCAAATCGCAATAAAGTGTTATTCACGACTTGTTCATCATGTATACTTATACTGTACAATCTATAATACATCAATGTCCGTAAGGCAGAGCCGACAGTTCAATGTCCATCATTTCCTTCGCTTGTTTTTAGAGCCCTTTTGTTTCGAGCTTTTCCGCTTCTTTTCCTTAGTCTCTTTCTCTTCCTTCGGTTTCTCTTTAGTCTCTGGCGCAGGCTCTGGTTTGACAAAACTACCAAACTGAAACTTTCCCGTCTCTGCAAGGTCTTGCTCGTCTTCATTAGATAACACGCTAACTAGAGAAGTCGGCTTATCATGCACCCGCCTTGGTTTGAATGTCCATTCGCATGTTTGGTCCGTCTTAGCCTGCGAAGAAGGTGCCGGACTAGAAGGCTCACTAGGCGCAACACCCTCTGCCTTTTTCATAAACTAGATAATCAGAAATGTTTGATGTAAACCTACCCCAAGGTTCAGAAGCTTCGAGTAGGCCTCATGGCCAGACTTGGTTGTCATTTCCTGTGTCTTGAACCCGACTCTGGCGTCGAGGTTGGATGCTAGAGTTGTCGCCTTTCTAGCCGTTGTTCTAGTAGAGAGGCTCCCTCACTAATTGTCTGGTTAGGTCGTCCTATCTACCAAGCCGTGCACCACCAAAGTCCCAATGTAACGCTAAAATTTTCGTTCCCTCATGAAGACCAGCTTTGAGGTAGGCCTCCAGGTCGCTGCTTTCTAACTTTAGTTTGCTAATCTTCTGGGCACTGTATATCGTCAAGGAAACTTGGCTTTTACGCCAGATGGGTCCAGTCTTCTTAGCGGAATTGGGAATCGACTGGCCTGTTTTGATTTGATTCAGTAAGTTCTCCTCCTAATTCATGATGACGATCCCTCCTGTGTCATGATTATGCAAAGCAAATGTCTTTTTAATGTTTTTTGTCAAGTTACACTGGAAGGAGTGGTTTTTCCTTCTTTCGTCCGATACTTTTTTCAAGATTGGCCGACTTTCAAGCGCACGTTTCGAACAAAAGTTAGATCATACCAATGCTGGATAGCTTTAGTTATTTATGCTTCGGATTCTCATTCTCACAGTGTCGTCTTGCTTGCTTGCCTAAGGACTCTACTAACGTCAGTAACACCTCGTTCACGTTCTCATATGAGCATAGAAAAAATATCGCGCGTGTGGCTTTGAATCCTCAGGGAACACTCTTGCTTACGGTGGACTCGGATGGACGGGCCATATTGGTGAACTTCAAGCGCCGGACTGTTCTTCATTACTTCAACTTTGGCGATGTGGTGACCGATTTACAGTTTTCTCCTTCTGGCACTCATTTTGCCGCTGCAGTGGGCCACAAGATCCAAGTATGGAAGACCCCTGATATCCACTCTGAACGGGAGTTTGCTCCCTTCATTCGTCACCGGATCTATACCGGCCACTTTGCTTCCATCACTTCAATCCGGTGGTCTGCAGATTCCAAGTTCTTCCTGTCGAGCTCCAAAGACCTGACGGCGCGTATCTGGTCATTGGAATCGGAAGATAGCCATGTAGCGACGGTCCTGGCGGGACACCGGGAAGCGTTGGTGGGTGCTTATTTCTCAGATGACCAGGAAATCATATATACCGTCAGTCGAGATGGAGCACTGTTCAAATGGGAATATACAGAGTCCCAGGATGGTCAAGAACGGTGGAACATTACAGAGAAACAATACTTCAATAAGAACGGGAAGTTGCGCTGCCTCGCTTTCGACGCCAAGCGATCTATTCTCGTGGCTGGCTTTTCTTCAGGGGTGTTTGGATTATACGAGCTAGCGGCATTCACAGAGATTCATACTCTCAGTATATCTCAACATGACATCGATGATGTGACCATCAACTCGAGTGGAGACTGGTTAGCGTTTGGAGCCGGCCGACTTGGCCAATTGCTGGTCTGGGAGTGGCAGTCAGAGTCTTATATTCTTAAGCAACAGGGCCATTTTGACTCATTGAGCTGCGTGGTCTACTCCCCAGACGGATCACGGATAGTCTCCGGAGCAGACGACGGGAAAATTAAAGTCTGGGATGCTCAATCGGGATTTTGTGCAGTGACATTCTCTGAGCACTCTTCCGCCGTCACAGCCCTGGATTTTTCGTCCAGAAATGTTTTATTTTCCTCCTCGCTCGATGGCTCCGTTCGAGCATGGGACCTCATCAGGTATCGCAACTTCCGAACATTTACTGCTCCCAGCCGAGTCCAGTTCTCGAGTCTTGCTGTTGATCCAAGTGGTGAAATTGTTTGTGCCGGATCATTGGATGAGTTTGAAATCTACATCTGGTCCGTGCAGACCGGCCAGTTACTCGACCGGTTGGCTGGACATGAAGGGCCTGTTTCGGGGCTCTGTTTCGCTGAGCAAGGAGGTGCGTTGGCATCAACCTCGTGGGATAAGACTGTGAGGATCTGGAACGTGTTTAGTGGTGCCGTGACTGGTGAACCATTCGAGCTAGGGTCCGATGGCTTGGCTGTATCCATTCGTCCTGATGCAAAGCAGCTTGCAGTTGCTACCTTGAATGGCACGATATCTTTTTGGGATATAGAGAATGCTCGCGAGCTGTTTGAAATTGACACGCGCCGCGACTTGGCTGGAGGACGATATTTGGACGACAGGATGGCCAGTAAGAACGCAGACCGGCATCTCAATAGCATCAAATACAGCGCAGACGGGACTTGCATCATTGCTGGAGGCATAAGTAGATACGTATGCCTTTATGATATTGGAAACCAAGTCTTGCTCAAAAAATTCACTCTGAGCTCGAACATAGCTCTCGACGGAACCCAAGATGAGCTGAATAGCAGCCGTATGACGGAAGCAGGGCCACTGGATCTAATTGACGAGGCAGGAGAAGCCAGTGATTTAGAGGATCGGGTGGATCTAAGTCTTCCTGGTGCTACGCGGGGTGACTTCTCGTCTAGAAAGACACGACCGATCATCAAGACTTCTGGTGTCGCATTTTCTCCTACTGGCCGGTCGTTCGTTGTTGCTGCTACTCAAGGCCTCAGTATATACTCCCTCGACCATATTGTGATGTTTGATCCGTTGGACTTGGACATAGACATCACTCCCCAAACAACCTTAGAAGCATTAGAAAAGAAAGAGTACATGATTGCACTCATCATGGCATTCCGCTTGGGCGAAGATTACCTGGTTGAGAATGTGTTGGAGCACATTCCTCGGGACCAGACTGCTTTGGTTGTCAGCCAGTTTCCTGTCGTCTATCTTTCACATCTGTGTCGATTCTTGGCATCCAAAGGTTCAGAACGCCATTTGCAGTTCTACCTGATCTGGATAGAGGCTGTCATTTCGCGCCATGGCCCCTATCTCAAGGACCACCGGCGAGAGTACGCTCCAGTGATGCGAGAACTACACAAGACCGTTCTCACGCTACACAAGCAATTTGTGCAGGTGACTGAGAATAATGTTTACGCTACGCGGTATCTTCTAGGGCAGCCAAAGGCCTGAGTCTAGGAATGCCAACACTGTACATTAGTTATGAAACCTATCTATTCATCGTTCACGTGCCGCGAGCACATGCACGTACACAGTCTCATCTATAAGGCATCACGGAAAGTATTTATAAGGATTGAGGATGCCGTTAGGATCATACAGCTGTTTGATCTGGCGCATCATGTCAATGGCCTCAGGACTCTTTGAGTACTTGATGTATTTGTTCTTCATGATGCCTAGACCGTGCTCTGCAGAAATAGACCCGTGATGCTTCTCGACCCATTCGTAAATGAACGGCTCGAGGACGCTTTCTATATCAGCTCCATAGCGTCGAACTGGGATATTTAGATGAAGATTGCCATCACCCATATGGCCGTAGCCAATAGCATCAACCACTGGGTATGAATCGTTGTCGCCAGTAAGTCCATGCTCGCGAAGGCGGACGCGCATTTCGTCGACCAGCTGGTACAGGACGTTGAGGGGAATGGAGACATCGTATTTATAGACACCGCCATCTTTGGGTAGATTCTCGGTAATAGTCTCTCGCCAGGCCCAGATATCTTCAAACTGGCTCTCGGACTGAGCCAAAGCTCCATCGACAGCATAGCCTTCAGTAAGAGCTGATTCAAAGAACCGTTCCAGCTTTGCCTCGTCGTGGGCTTGGTCGGATCCGCTAGTTTCAACCAAAACATAGAAAGGATACTTTCCCTCGAGAGGATGAGTCTTTCCGGTATGGCGAGCGACGATCTCTTGCGACTGGCCATCCATCAACTCGAACGCACTGAGGATTTCTCCCAGATTGGCTCGAGCCGCCTTGAAGGTCTGGAGAACGTTCTCAAAAGACTCCAAGCCAAGGATCCCCACGTTCACCGATGAAGGCTTGGGGGGACAGAGGACGGATGCTTTGGTGATGATGCCGAGAGTACCTTCAGCACCGATAAAGAGCTGCTTGAGATCGTAACCAGTGTTGTCTTTTCGGAGCTTACTCAAAAGGTTGAGGACTTTGCCGTTGGGCAAGACGACCTCGAGACCCAAGACAGTTCCATGGAGGGAGCCATATCGTAGGAGACGAAGGCCACCAGCATTGGTAGAAATGTTACCACCAATTTCGCACGAGCCTTTAGCGCCAAGATCCAACGGGAAAATGTGATCGTGTTGCCTAAGGTGCTCGTCGACCAACTGCAAGATGGCTCCCGACTCGACGACCAGGATACCCGAGACAGGATCAAAAGACTCGATCTGGTTCATTCCCGAAAGAGAAACCACAATCTCGTCAAAGATCGGAACGGAGCCGCCAACGAGACCAGTGTTACCGCCCTGAGGGACCACGGCCAACTTGTTGTCGTTGCAGTACTTTATTATTTCCGAGACCTCTTGGGTCGACTTGGGACGGAGAACGAGTTTACCCTGGCCTCGGAACTTCCTCATCCAGTCTTCTTCGAACGGTGCGACATCGTCGGTAGTATCGAGAACGCTGCCCGAGGGAAGAATAGACTTGAAGAACGATACGTCTTCCGTGGTTAACTGGAATTAGTCGCGTTCGAGGAAAGTCGAATAAAATATATATATTCAGAATATATGGAAATTGGAGCTTGCCCAGGCTGGCACTTGCAGGATTCGCAGATCCAAACAATCCAGGAGTTGATCAGCTCATCATGAGACTTACTTGTTTGAACCGCGGATCTCGTTTGAGATAAGGCTTTGTCTGAGCCGTCAATGGAACCTCACCATGAAAGCGAGGTCTGGAGGTTGAAAAGGCCTTTGAAACGACCCCACATGCAGCACGGGCCCTCAACTGACGAGCTAAGGCTAGTGTCATGAGGGAAACTTTTCCGTTACAGTCCTATGTGAGTGACTGACTACCCAAAGTGGATCTAGACGGTCGGTCCCACTTGGTCGGTCCCACTTTCCGTATCAGATTGGTAACGGGAGCCTTGGGTGGAAACTAATCTCTCTTGGTAATAGAGAGAGATCGTTCTATAAAGCAAGGAAGGTGTTTAATAACGACAGCTGAAGGCCTTGGTGTTGTCAGTTCTATGGATTTTGTGTCTCTAATACTCCAAGTCTGATTTGGCACCGACTGTCGAAGCAGATTGTGGACGATAATGGACGTGCCGTGAGGATGATATGCAGGGATTTACTTTCCTATTTCTATAAGCAACAGTAGTAGCACTGCTGGATATAGTGAGTAATGTGGCGCTGATATGGAACTTGAATCAGAGAGAGGTATCTCCATTACTTGGCACGAGAGCTGCTTAGTATCTAACCCATTGGATCTGTAGTACGTGTAAGTGACTCTAGAATACGGGATCCGTAGAATGTTCATGAATCATCGTATTCTCTCCGTTTACAGTACTAAGCCAGATCATGCTCAAATACCCTCATGCTTTTTGGTCTTCTCTAGCTATCCTTTGTGGCTAGAGTCAGACGCTGAGCTTAACTGCTTCAAGTCAGGCTTTTTTTAGTCTCTACCGTCTGAAAAGGATGGAGCTATAAAAAAAGTATCATTTCTAGTCGAGCAACTGAGTCTTACTGCCGAACCTGAAGGGTGCACGGGTTAATAGCTGCCATGGATCTCAAACTAGTAGCTCCCTGGTATATACTTCAGCCAGAGTCAAGTGAACCGAGTTACACAATTGATATCGTCCGCCCGGCGGTTCCATCACTGCTGACTCTCACTCAATCGCTACAGCCACGTTACTGATCCTGGTGGCCATTCCCCAATTCGCACAGTTGAACGACATAAATCATGAGCGGTTATGATAGAGCATTGAGTGTTTTCAGGTGAGTTTCCTTTATTATGTCAAGCTAAATCCAGTCCTGATGGACACGTTTTCCGTGAGTGCGATAATATGGCCAGGTGCCACCTCGAGGTGGTGAGCCCAGAACCTTCCTCAGCTATAGCTACGGGACTGATTCTGGAGCCTGGAGCTCGTGTGTTTCTTGGATTGACTAACAAATAGAGGTGGAGTATGCATTAGAGGCTGTCAAGCGTGGAACCTGTGCTGTTGGAGTCAAGGGCAAAGAGACGGTAGTCCTGGGCTGCGAAAAGCGGTCGGCAATGAAGTTACAAGACACGAGGATTACTCCTAGTAAATTATCATCGATTGATGGTCATGTCTGTCTAGCATTTGCAGGGCTGAATGCCGACGCTCGAATTCTGATCGACAAAGCTCGCGTTGAAGCTCAATCGCATCGTCTCACAGTCGAAGACCCAGTCTCAATTGAATATCTGACACGGTATGTCGCTGGAGTCCAGCAAAAGTATACACAGAGAGGTGGTGTCCGGCCCTTTGGTATATCGACCTTGATTGTAGGCTTTGATCCCAATGATACTGTCCCTAAACTTTACCAAACGGAACCTTCAGGAATATACACTGCTTGGAAAGCTAATGCGATTGGCCACGGATCAAAGACTGTCCGGGAGTTTTTGGAACGGAATTACGAAGGCGACATGTCCCGACAAGACACATTGAAACTAACCGTAAAGAGTCTATTGGAGGTTGTTCAGACCGGCGCCCAGAACATTGAGCTTGCCGTCATGGAACCTGGAAAACCCGTTGAAGTAGGTGTGCTTTTTATTTTCTTACTGACTCCCAGATCCTCGACACAGACGCAGTGGAACAGATTGTCAAAGAGGTCGAAGCTGAGAAGGAAGCGGAAGCGGCAAAGCGGAAGCCTAGAGGCAATCAATCAAGTTAATATCTAATTGGTACCATAGCTATTTGAGTCGTCGTTTCGTATATCTGCCTGATACATCTATCTGCGTGCCGTTCCAAAATACTGTGATGGCTAGTGATATGGTGACCTTATGACTATTGTTACGTCTAATACAACTACTATCCATATATAAGAATCGTTATATCACCCGTAAAAAAGCTCCCGTTTCATATAGAATATCATTTTCCACCCTGTTGATACTGCTGTGCCTGGTTCTTCAGGTTCTGCAACTCTTCGTTACTAATCGAAGTGGACCAGGGGCAAATTGTGCATTGCATTTTCTACTGTTAGATCGCGAACCGGAAAAAATAAAGCCCAAGCAGAACATAAACAGATGACTAGGAGCGCTAATGACTTCGCAACAGTTTTAAGATAGGATCAAGAGAAAAAAGACTAATATCGTAATATCCGAGCATATCAAATTGATAATAGTATTATTTAGTGCTCCATGTCATTCGCCTGTGTCCACACTACCAGTCTGTACCAACCTTTGACCAACGAAGAGGAATAATTGGAATAAAACAAAACGTAAAGAACTTGCGGTCCGTTTCAGGAATAACTAACGTAAGGTTACACACAAAGTATCTATATACCGCTCATATTGTGACTATAATTAGCGCCTCCATCAACTCATAGCCTACCATCGCGGGCACACCTGACGAACGTTCTGGTAGTCGCTCAGGACGCTGTTGAAATCTTGGACTGTTCTTAGCTCTTTAGTTGTCCAAGTTGCTAACCTCCAAACGTGAAAATAATCGGTATAGACATGGTAGTGAGGAGTGCACTTCTTGGCGATGAGATCAAGGCGGTGTACCAGAAAGGTCACGTGCTATCATATGACAAAATATTTCAATTGCAATCTACGAGGTATGGGAACATGTATGATCCAACAGGAGTGAAGGTGAGGGCGAGATTGGGTAGAAAAAGATTGAAGTTTTGAAGAGGCATCAGGTAGGAAGAAGATTCACAACCCACTCGACAGCATGCAGACATGTCTATCTTGATCCATCAAATACCTTAACAGCATGATGTAGTCATGTCCACAACAATATATTCCCACAAAAGCAGTGCATAAATCAAATTCGCGATGATCCACTAAAGATTCTTACACGGTCCACTCACAGAGCAATTTTTGCTATTGGTACATTACTCATCCTGCTCCACAACCTGGGTTTGTAAACCCTTGGCCGAGGGCACATTGACGGCCTGGACGTAGGCAAACAACTTCTCCTTGGCTCCCTCTTCTTCATTTCGCTTCCGTGAAATTCGAACACGAAGTCGGTGGGCAACGCCCTTAACACCCTGTTTCCAGATCTCCTTGTTGAGTTGAGGATCTAAACGAACGTCGGTAGTTCCCATGGCCTTGGAAGCAAATTCCCGGACAGCCTTGATGGCCTTGGGTGCTCGTCGCTTGAAGCTGGTACCATGGACCTAAGCCGTTAATCTCTTGTTGCATCCATCTCGACATACCCGCTTGTGTAAATGGATGGTATAATCCCGAGTAACGACGTCTTTAAGAGCCGAACGTTGTTTCTTTTGAACGGGTGCCATGATGTCTGGTTCCTAGTCCACTCGTCTGCGTCCATGTCAACCAACCCTATCACGTGCAGTGACTGGTCACACACCCGCGCAGCGCAAACCCTCAGCGTCTCGTGTGCCTGCCAACCACTACCGTCCAGAGCTCGTTGCTATCCCAGCTGATCCAGGATCCTTTCTTTCCCGTCATGTTGTCGAGACAGCCAATCAAGTCTTGCTTGGGCCGCTCATTCCGTCGATGTAAATCAACAAGTGCAAAGCAGTCTGGATCTTTGTCAGATAAAGCACAAAGGAAGCAGAATCGATATTTTTTTGGCTCGATGGGCTTAGCACCGGGTGGTCTATATCATAACCCTCCCCCGTCGGCTCCGTCCACAGTATCGACTCCCTCACTTTTCCAGCCCGGTGCTGTTCAAGATACGTCGGTCGAATCTTCGAGACAAACGCCAGATGCACCTGCCACAGCTACCTATGACAGAACGCTTCCTCCTCCTCTGACTGCCGTTAAAGAAAAATCCTATCATATCACTCCTAGCCAAGCCATTGAAATGATCCGCCTCCGACAATCCGACCCTGTCAAGTATACCCGTGCCGTCCTGGCCAAGCAGTTTAACTGCTCGCCAGTGTTTGTTGGCATCGTGGCCTCGACTCCATTACAGCACTGGGAAGCGCTTCATAGGGAACAACTTGCCAAACGCGCCAGCTGGAATCCCAAGACCGTCGAGGCAAGGCGCAAGCGCTTGATCCGCGATGAAATGTTCCGCAGTGATCGGTATTAATGCGTTGGTCAGCTGGCTGGCTTCTATGTCATAAGAATTTCGCCTGTAAATAGTCTATCTGTTTGATATAGGATCCGTGTATCATTTTCCTCGTTCTTCTCCCCGTTGTACTGACGATGTCATTAGAACCACCTTCTGTCTGCCTTTTTTCCTCCGCCCACCTATACTTTCTTGTTCCGCCATCAATATTCCTATATCCGGGACGTCCCAATTCTCATTTGAACCGGACCCGTTAGTGACCCATTCGTTTCGCCTTTGATAAGCCTCTGGCGACGTTCCTGGTAATGCCACGAAATCACGTTCTAGCGACGGAATAGGAGTGGAACTGGGGATGCTCAGACCTGCTGATTCTCTCACGAGCTCTCTCTGTTGCTCTTCTTGTTCTCTTAACCATCGTTCCCGTTTCTGTTCGTCTCTCCTGTCTCTTTCATGGCGCAGCCGTCGCCGCTTGGATAGCTCGCTCTTGTATTTAGTCAAGACTTCACGAGACACAACATGTGACCAGTCGCATTCGACAAAATGGATCTGACAGCTTGTAGGAAGAAAAGACAAGTACTTAAAGTGACGACGAAACTCGCCATCCACCGTGCTGTCCACAATAGCTTCAAGTGGAGCTTGTAGCTGATTTGGAAAAGAAGAGTAGGAGCCAAAATGTGCTTTGAGTATCTTTATGTCCAGTGGTGAAAGAAAGAAGGATGATCCATCGCTAGCCATGTAAAACCAGTAAGCGTCCATGATTTGTTTTCTTGGCGACGATAGACTTGGCTCATCGGCTCCAAGATCAAGATGGTTCAGCTCTTTTTCAATAGATTGAATGGCTAGATCGCTGTAGATGGTGTCCTGTCCATAGAGCGCGTGGTCGCGATCAGCGGTATCATGGATATCATTGATATCTTGCTGAAGAGCCATGGTCATATACAGAGCATCGCCACGAATCAGACGAGCAAATTGGACGGCGCTAGGAATAGCATACCAAGGAGGCAAGGAAGGGTCAACTAATGTCATATCGTCTCTGGGAAGAACATAAAAGCAGCCAGGAAGACGACTAACTAACGTAAGATCGATGTTGGATCCGGGTTTTATGGGCTCGCCCTCGTTGATGATCCATCGTACTGGTTTTAACGAATCAAAAGACAAGTGATCAAAGCAAAGTGGACATTCCTTGGGAGGCTGAGGCTTGGATCTGTCCTGATCTTCGTCATTACTATACTTGAATCTCAAAAGACACGCGAAACAGAACACATGCCCACATTTGGTCATCCTTGGGGCAACAGGGACTTCACATAGACAGATGGGACACGCTGTGCATTGGGTCGACTGTAAGGCTAGAACTTGAAGAATAGAAGACCATGGTATTTTAGAATCTGGATCAACCGATAATCCGCTGTAGTCGTGTCTTGGGTCCACGATGAACCGATAGTTCGCGCTGATATACCTGTACTTGTCATCAGGGTGATACCCTGAACCTAGTCCAAATTTTGGATAACTAGGTTGGTGATGTCTGGGATTATTTCTTGGTCTAGATGGCTCGTAGGTCTCGTACTGGACCAGGTGGGACATGTCAAGTCCTCGGTTCTTGCGTGACTAGATCATTAGACCGCGATCAGTGGTTTATGTACTCACTCTTGGCGTATCATTGACTTTAATCGAAGGTCTAGAATCCGATTTACGGCTAGATCTGCGACGACTCGTCTTTTCGTTGCTCTCTCTCTGAGATGGCGCCTCCGAAGTGCTAGGATCTGGGGCCTGCCCGTGATGGATTTTCGAAGGTTTGGAAGGTCCAGCAGAGCCGCCGTCGCTTTCTCTGGATCCCATGGCAGCCAGCTTCCGGTAAAGTCCTAATCACGGCGAACCTTGATGACGGAGGCCCAAGCGTTACATACGACCCCAAGGTCCAAGTTATGGACAGAAGCTACGGGACAAGCGCCACCTGGCCCGTCTATCTTGGCCATTTCTATACGTATAATGGTGACATGAGAGAATACGAAAAAGATTTAGGCAGATATAATCTTGTGTGTTGAGTGTACTCGCTTCTTGGCCTGACTTCGGCTAAGTAGATTCCAACTTCCGCCTGTCCTGTTCCTGATCCAAGTCTTGTACTTTACTGCCTACCGTGATCGTCTAGATCATTGTTCCTGTGTATTAGAGACGAGAGCTATAAGAGAAGTACGTTCGCTGTTCAAGTTCGATTATCCTCTTCACCTTGTTGGTTGGTCAGAGAGACGGAAAAAAGAAAAGAATTACTAGTAGTACAACATCAGTGGTCGTTATAATTTCCATCGCATAAATCGCCCGGAGAAATAAGGATCACCAAGGCGGAGACGCCCTATGTCTATAGATACTAGGCATATAAAAGACTTTCGTGCTGCGAGCACGTTCGCAGCAACTTGAAGAACCGCTACGAGAAAAGTCCCAACGTCATGACCACCCAGCGCAAGAAATCGCCATCGATTCTGGTTACTGATGCGCGCGATGAAGTTGGAAATAGCCGTAAAGGCAGTATTAGGGTCACGGATGCATCCAACGCCAGGTTGGCGCAGGTGAGATCTGCGTTGGGAGCGGTCTCACTCGATAAACTGCTAGCGAACGTTTCCGATATCCCTAGTGGACAAAGTCGGTTAAGAGATGGATATATGAATCCTGCATCTAGATACGGTACTCACTCTTTGGCCAGCTTGGGCCGTAGGGCTACTGGCGATCGAGTTCAGCGGCCATTGTCGCGAGAAAGTGTCGAATCGGCAATGCATGCGAAGCAAAAGGGATTAGAATCTCGATTCAACCAAGCCATAGGCCCTAGAGGAAACCGTGCAACCGACAAACTAGTGTTTCTACCGGAACAAGACATCGATCCTTACGACGACGAGGACGATAATGCGCCTTTGCGAGACGACGAAGAGATACAACGACGCATAGCTTTAGAGATTGGCCAATCTAAACGGTCGTTTGCCGAGAGGCTGCCTAAAGAACGACGGCGAGAACGGTTACCGAGGGTCACGGCCTACTGTATAGCTGACGGCTGTCGGCTACGCGAGGCGATGGCATTTTTAAAAGAACAGCATCATGTGGAGGTGATGGAGAAGCATGACGATGCACTTTACGTCAGTTACGACTTGCCGTTATTGCGTGGATCTGAGGGATTCCGGATAAGAAGCAACGCCCCATCACCCAATGGAAGCAGTTTCGATAAAGCGCAAGTTTTCATCTTTGCATACGGTGTCCTGGTCTTTTGGAACTTCTCTAAAAGGCAGGAAAAGGATTTTTTGGCGGACTGGGCGTTTGCAAAGTTAAGTATTCGCCCTATTGCCGAAGAGGACTTTGAAACAGAAGAGTTTAACTTTGAATATGAACCGCGCGTGCCACAAGCCCGGATTTATAACGATATGATTACATTGAGAAGTGGAGACCACATGACCAAGCTGACTGTCTCATATGCCATCGCTCAGAGCACCAAACTATGTCGCTTCGAAGAGCGAATGGACATGACGCTACGAGATATCCAGCATGTACCCAAGCAGATGGCTCTCAGTGGAGAAAGTGGGATGGACCGTCAACAAGTGACCCGCATGTCTGGCAAGTTGTTTAAACTACGAGTCGATGTCATGCTCTCTAGCACGGTCCTGGACACGCCGGAGCTGTTTTGGGAAGTCGAACCTCTGCTGCATCCTCTGTACAGCGCTGTGCGCGAATACCTTGAGATCCAACCTCGCATCCGAGTATTGAACGAGCGCTGCAAGGTCTTTTTAGAACTAACAGACCTGATGGCCGAATATATTGCCGAAAGTAATATGTCCTGGATCACTTATGTCATTATTTTTCTCCTGGGAGTGTCCCTCATCACCTCTTTAGCCGAAATCTTTGTCCGTTATTCGATCATCCATTCTCCTTGAGCTACGACTTCATGTATAATATTAACGAAGACCCTTGAATTGCACATCTTGTATATCTAACCCTTTACAAATGGTCCTCAGGGTCGTCATGCTTGATCCAGTATCCGCCAATGACAGGAATTTTAGACAGAATCTCATTGCGAACACGAGGAAGAGCTTCTCCAAATAGAGCAACGGCAAAGACGGCCGAGCCACCCCAGAGGGCGAGGATAGGCACACTGGTTGTTAGGGCAGGGACCAGTTTTCGACTTACAATCGACTGACTCCGTAGATGCTGAATCGTTGGAAATGAGGTATAACCTTATATTTAGGTCCCGCAATATAGGACTGCCGTCAGTAAAAGGAGATTGCGGAACATACTTTGAAAGCTGTCATGACTGCTAGCCAATGGGAAGAGGAAGAAAGGCAAGGTTGGCAACGGGATAGAGTTACAGCCCGAGTAACGATACAAGCACCATCTCGTGGAACCGCCATATTGTTAAGACGTCTGTCCTAAAGAGAAGGCACTTTGCATGAGACTCCATTATGATATCAGATATTTAGTATATTACTGATACATTATTGGGGAAAGATTTGATGTCAGATAAACATAGGTCAATAGCCTCGTAGAGATAAATTTACGCAGTCACCAGACTTGAAATATCCGTCACGACTATACTCTTATACGATGTAGAGCTTCTATCTACAGAAGGATCGTCTGGCCATGGGAGACACTGTTCTGGCGCTGGGTCACCATGGAGCGCGAAGGTCGCGCTTAGGTTCCATGATTTTGCCCATTTTGGTTCGTGTCACTTGCAATTTGGTTTCTTGGATTTCAAAGCAACCTAACTTAGAATATCATACCAAACGGTACTTCAAATTAAGTGTCTAAGATGCTCCAAGAACCAGACTTGGAATAACCACCTCCACTAGAGGTGAGATTCGACCAACGCAGAATAAGATCCTTTCAGAGAAACACTGATGGATCATCTCGAGATTCTTAACTAGCGCCCCAAACTCGAGATCTCTAACCTTGTCAAGAGGGTAGTCAGTGACCAATGCACCAAAAGAACATTCGCACTATATCTTCAGCCTTTGAACATTTACCCATTTTTTAGACAAACGGCTCGTTCTTTGCGTGCATCTATACAGCTCTTCTGTAGATCGCGTTGACTACACGAATGCAGCCCGTCTGCAGATCCCCTTGGCTGAGTTTTGTATCAGCCAATCTGGAACATCGCGCCAGGCGTGCTGGAACATGCGTCTGTGCAAACAATTTATAAGCAGTGCCTCAGAACTTTCACTGTGCTAATCTGGATCAAGCATCTGAGGTTTGATATGCGCGTTGTACCCCTTTGCCACCCCAAGACTCGAAACAGTGTTTGTTCACCGTAGTCTTTATCGGTATCCCGGGTGGGTACGTTGCCCTTCCCACCGGCGACCTTCCCAGACACACAACTGCCCGCCGCCACGTCAAATCCCAATGGGCCAATCTGCGTCTCAGCAGCGCCAATTTCTTCACCGGTCGTCTTCTCCCGGGCCAACAGGACGACTTTCCACTAATCAGTCGTCCCGTGATGAGGAGACCGCACTGCCCAGTCCGTCTGAAGCTGGATCGTCTTCGTCGAGCTCCACCACCGGGCGCTGGATGCCTCGACGAGCATTATCATCATTACGACCTCATTTACGCATGCCTTCTTCCTTTTCGGGATCCTCTACTTCGTCTTCTGCTGGCTCCTCGACGTCTATCCAGCGGTCTCCCTCCAACCGCGGTCGAAGTTCCAGACGACTACCATCCTCAGTACACGGTTCACGACAAAACAGTCAAAAGCGCATAGCAACCTCTCCTCCTACAAATGGGCAGCAGTACTCGCGGCCCCGAACCACGTCTCCTGATGAATCGACGAGCGAAAATTCCAATAACAACGCCAGTTCCTCTAATGCTAGTATTCCCCGTTCTGCTTCTCGACCAATAATGTCTCCTCAGTCCTCATCCTCCCGTCCTCCCGCCTATGATCCGCCATCCCCGCCTCCTTCTCAGCCACAACAACAGCGGCCTTCTGATTTTCAGCCACCAAGTCATGTCCCTCGATCCATTTCGTCATCATCCTTAAGAGATAGGTTTGCTCGAGTGAGGGAGCATCTTCGAGGCCCTGTTTTACCGTCACTGTCTTCGGAAGATCGATCGGCTCCCAGCAGTGGCGCCCCTGGCGGTGCTTCCACCGCGGCAGGAGCTGACACCTCTCCTGGACTTCGTCCTGGAGAGGACCAAGCTGCGATGCTCTCAAGGCTACTGTCGGTGGCCGCTTTTGGGACTGCCGTATCGTTAATTGGATCTGCTGCGAACTCCCAGAGCCCGGGCTCTTTTGATACATCCTATACCCCCGACTTTGCAAACCGTGATTTTGGCTCCACTGACGGAAGTTTTGAAAGTTTCTTGCGTAGCTTAGCTGACGGTCGACTCGCTCAAGAGCTACGAAGCGGGAACTATGACTTGAACTTCCGTCAAAGTCGTCAGGAATCTGCGAATGCTGTGCCAGAACCGCCTCTAGACCCCTCAGACTTTGGAGATCCGTTAACGTTGAATTTTTTCCGAATGTTCCGTTTTGGTCCCTTAAGTAGTGAGAGTAGCCAAGGACCACGCACGGTCCCTGTGATTATTGTGGGAATCCGATCAATCCCGAACCCTTCGCCATCGCGTCGAGACCGTCAAGTTGATGAGCTCATCAACACCGTTCCTGGTTTGAGCGCGTCCAACGTCGCCGAGATGTTACAAGAGAGGATCAGGCGGCGGCGACAGCAGGGTGAAGCGGACGGCGAGAGCGAATACTTTAGCTTTGATGACGATGGAGATGGGGGCACGGCCGAGCCGGTGGATTCCAATGCAACGAGCGAGAGCTCGGAAGGCTCGCGAGAAGACGACCAGCACCGAGGTACGCAGTCATGGATCATCTATGTATTGGGAGGAAGCTATCCCGAAGACCATCCCTTATTGACTACCCCAAGCCTGTTTTCTGACCGGCCCAGTTATGAAGATGTATTGATGTTGTCGATGATGGTTGGAACCGGCAAGCCAGTGACGGCGAGCCAACAGGATGTCGATGCAATTGGAGGGGTTTCGCGTGTTGGAGACGGGTCGTTACCGATAAACAACGGGGACAAATGCCTGATCTGTCTCTGCGAGTACGAGCAAGATGAGGAATGCCGACAATTGTCCAGCTGTGGCCACTATTTCCACCGGGCGTGTCTAGACGAATGGCTCACGACGGGAAGGAACTCATGTCCCATGTGTCGACTGACAGCGACAGAGGTGGAGGGTAGCGGCTAGGGCATTGCAAAAGCTGACAATGCGATTGTGATAAGTATCGTAGCCTAAACTCTTTTTCAGGCTGCATAGTAACCCAGGATATGAGCCAGGGATCGGCTGAGTGGAAACACCACTAGTACGAGTTGATGAACGGGCGTCGTTCTATGGATCGTCTTTCTATGGTTCACGTTAAAAGCATGTACGATTTAGCACTTCTTCAGGAATGATATCTCTACAATAATACCTGTTTTGCGAATAAACTTCTGGACTGTCGTTGAGCCATTACCGATTATTAACAAGTTCCATCATAGGGTTAACGGTAAACGTTCTTGTTAGAGACAGGAATCGGGGTTAAGTAAACGTCACTCTCGAAGCAGACATCTTGCTCGTCGAGCACGCCATCTCATCTCTCTCGGAAGGAAATTCCTTAATGTAGTAAGCAAAAATTGCTTAGCCAGAGACAAGTGCTGGTTATCGCGGTCCAGTAGTATTCTGCATTGGATCATCCCCTAACTCGTCTATCGATTAGAGTGGAGCGCTACCTTGTGTCTGGAATAAAGTATACGTCATCGCCGCAGGGCGTTGCTCAAATGAACAATAGGGCCACTGGTCACGACCTGCATTGTCAACAGAACCGCCCCAAGATAAGTTGGAGCTAACCGCGGGGACGTAAGATTCTACCGTAGAAGCTTCTGTAGGACCAGAATGTGGAGAGATTGCTCAAGAGAAGACCGCCGCTCTGTAGCTCGTACCGTACCACACTATATAAGCAGCCACGGATGAATTGGTGCTTAGGAAGAGCGATTTATTGAGGCCCTCAAGGAGGCAATTACTATGCGCAGTACGCTCAAGATGTGAAAGGACTTTAAAGTTAAGTTGTAAGATCAGCATAGGGACAGAATTTGTCAGGACACCAGGATTGCGACAAAGGAGAGAGCAGAGGAAGACAAAAAGACAAGTAGAGAGACTATAAATTAAAGGTAAAGAGAAATGGATGGAGCAAGCGAAGCGCCCGCTGGGAAATTCCGAATGGACTCTGAAGCTACTCCGCCAGCCAGAGAGGTGAGCAGAGGAGATGAAAACTTAATAGTCCCTCGGAGATATCGAGAGCGGGAGAAGGCTCCAAGGGACAAGATCAAGAAGAGACGGACGATAACAGGGTGCGACGGCTGCCGAAGGCGAAAGGTCAAGGTAAGTTGACCAGAGGGGGGTAACTGACTGATGAAGTGCGATGAAAGACAAGGGGTTTGCAAAAGTAAGTGCCCTGGATGATGAGGAAGAACTAATTGAAGCTTGCGAAGGGTATTTTCTGCGAAAACATATGCAAGTCGTTCCTTGCACGTATACGCGGAAAGAACAAAGCGAGAAAAGGCGAAGTAAAGGAGGTACAAAGCCTCGACGGCATGAAAGGGACACACCACCTGAATCTTACTTGGAAGTCTTCCCTATGCCGGACAAGACAGACGCGGTTGAGTCATGCACTAAGGACTGCTGGTTTTCTGGTCCTGGTACTAGCGATGGCTCTTGCGGCGAGCTTTTCCCAGCCCCTGGTTCCTGCGCCACCGACGATATCTTTCTCCGCCCGCTTGATGAATTCGATACATTCCAAGATCCAGTTGATCTATCGGACGTCCACTTGGCGCCGTGCGAATACGATAGCCCACTAGGCACGTACGCCATAGCCCAGGGGCCTCGTGAAAATTGGTATATTGCAGATTCAGTCGATTGCCAGCCAGAGCATTCGTCCGGGACGAAACTGGATCCTCCGGATCAGACCGATCTCTTGGGGTATGTGGATCGGCTCTTCTCTGTTTTCAAAGAAGGCCTCGTTAGAAACCTCTCGTCAGTCGACTGCGCCGACCTCTGATGCCCAATCCTTCTGTCTTGCTAGGTTCATAGAACCAGTTAGCCTGTGAGATTATTTTGCAAGTAGCCGGATCATGTGAAGATCACAAGAGCCACCGTCACTGTTCCTCTTTGGGTGACATGCGCATTGTCTTTTCCAGCGCCAGACCTCGCATGTGCAACCGGGCCTCTCTCCGTCCGCTCTTACTTTCGCCCTACACACATGTGCCACTTGACATGAAATGCAGGTCAGTCTCAGAGCGGCTAGTTCTACATCGGAAATAAGACCCACTAACTCTGGTCCCTTCGTAGTTGGCACCGACTTCCCCGCGTCGTTGTCACCAATCCCTTTTTGCGGGGAAGAGAAAGTATGCGGGGGAATAGAGACTGCCCATCCCAACGTAGAAGTAGACTTACCTACGTCTTCTAGGATCGCTTATTCCTGATATTTGCGTTTGCAGGGCCATGTTCAGACGGTTAGACTATCACATGTTCCACCGTCGGTTGTCTCGGGTGAACTGGTTGCCCTGGTTCCCCGCAAAATCAGCCCTCGGTTGTAACCCCCCCGCCGTCATCATCCCCACTCGATCCTTTCTTAAAGTCGGTGGATTGGACGTCAAGTATAAGCGAATCATGCCGAATATCCGTTATGATGATCAGGTTGTCGTGGTCACCGGTGCTGGCGGTGGCCTTGGAAGAGCGTATGCCTTATTTTTCGGCTCCCGTGGCGCCAAAGTCGTCGTCAACGATCTTGGTGGATCTCTGAAAGGAGACAGCGCTGGCCACAGAGTGAGTGCACTCGTACGAATACGATCAATTGCTAACTTTCAAGGCGGCTGATAAGGTAGTGGAAGAAATTAAGGCTCTTGGTGGCCAGGCTGTGGCGAATTACGATTCGGTCGAATATGGCGACAAGATCATTGAGACTGCAGTTAAAACCTTTGGCTCGATCCACATCTTGATCAACAATGCTGGAATTCTACGCGACATATCGTTCCGTAAGATGTCAGATCAGGATTGGGATCTCGTCAATTTGGTTCATCTTAAAGGAGCGTTCAAGACCACGCGAGCTGCTTGGCCCTATTTCCGTAAACAGAAATATGGAAGAGTGATTAATACTACGTCTGCTTCTGGTCTTTATGGCTCTTTTGGCCAGGCTAACTATTCGGCTGCTAAACTGGCCCTTGTGGGTTTCACAGAGACTTTGGCTAAAGAGGGCGCTAAATACAATATTATCTCCAACGCAATTTGCCCCATTGCTGCCAGTAGAATGACTGCTACCGTCATGCCTGAAGATTTGTTAAAACATCTGAACCCTGATAAGGTGGCTCCTGTGGTTGGCTACCTGTGTTCCAACCAAACCGACTCCAATGGTGCCATTTTCGAAACCGCTGGGGGTTGGGTCTCTCAGACCAGATGGCAACGAAGTAATGGAGCTATCTTTGCTACCGATGACAGTTTGACTCCAGGCGCCATCTTGAAGCGATGGCCCGAAGTGGTCGATTTCTCAAAGGATCCTCAGTATCCTAGTGGACCAAATAACTTTATTGATCTTTTGGAGGAGGCAGCTCATCTCAAGACCAACATCCCGGGTGAAGCCATCTCTTTCAAAGATAAAGTTGCCATTGTTACCGGAGCTGGTGGCGGTCTAGGTCGCACCTATGCCCTTCTCTTGGCTAAGCTTGGTGCCAAGGTGGTCGTCAACGATCTTGGGAATCCTGACGCCGTCGTGGAAGAGATTAAATCTCAGGGCGGCCAGGCTGTGGCAGACAAACACTCGGTCGAAGATGGAGACGCTGTTGTCAAGACTGCAGTTGAGGCTTTTGGAACCGTCCATATCCTTATCAACAATGCTGGTATCCTTCGAGACAAATCGTTTGCCAACATGACCGAGCAGCAGTGGGATCAAGTCTATGCTGTCCATCTCCGAGGATCTTATAAGATGTGCAAGGCCGTATGGCCTATTTTCCTCCAGCAGAAGTATGGACGTATTCTCAACACGTCCTCCACTTCGGGCATCTACGGCAGTTTTGGTCAGGCCAACTACTCTGCTGCCAAACTGGGAGTTGTCGGATTGGCCAAGACACTGGCTATGGAGGGTAAAAAGTACAATATCAAGGTCAATGCTATTGCTCCTAATGCTGGAACTGCCATGACCCGAACGATCATGCCTGAAGAGATTGTTCAAAAACTCAAACCCGAGTACGTGGCTCCATTTGCTGCGTTGTTGGTTGCTGAAGAGACCCCTGCTAGCGGACAGATCTTTGAAGTCGGTAGTGGATGGATTGGAAACACACGCTGGCAACGGACTCATGGCGTTGGATTTAACGTCAACAAGGAGCTTACCTCGGAGCTCATTGCCTCGAAGTGGAAGGATATCACCAATTTCGACTTTGAGCCCACCAATCCCTCCTCTTCTCAAGAAGCCTTTTCTGCCATCTTGGCTAATATCCAGAAATGGGGCGAAGAGGGCTCTTCAGAGGAAGCTGATCGAAGCAAAGTCATTGGCGTTGACAGTGAGCCCGTTGAGTACAACTATACTCACCGGGATCTTATCTTGTACAATATCGGCGTGGGAGCCAGGGCCAATGAGTTACAATACGTCTACGAAGGATCTGATGACTTCACGGTGGTTCCAACTTTTGGCGTTATTCCTGGATTCGACGCTATGGTTGACTTTGCCTCAGCCGTTCCTAGATTCAATCCCCAGACCTTGCTTCATGGTGGACAATACCTTGAGATTCTTAAATGGCCTTTGCCTGAATCTGCCCAGTTGGTTTCTACCGAGAAGATTGTCGATGTCGTTGACAAGCAGAAGGCTGCGGTGGTCGTCACCGAGACGGTGACTAAGGATACCGATGGAAACGCGTTCTTTAGAAACATCTCGACTATCTTCCTCCGCGGGTCGGGTGGATTCGGTGGCCCAACCAAGGGTAAGGACTTTGGCCCTGCGACTAAATCGTACAAGATCCCTGATCGTGAGCCCGATTTTGTGAGTGAATATCGAACCAGCCCCGACCAAGCAGCGATTTACCGTCTCTCGGGAGATTACAACCCTCTTCACATTGACCCGCAATTCGCAGCCCTGGCGAAATTCCCTCGCCCTATTCTTCATGGCTTGTGCAGCTTTGGCATTTCTGGCAAGCTGCTTGCCGATAAGTTCGGTCCTTTTAAGAGTATAAAAGTCCGTTTCAGTTCACATGTTTTCCCTGGCGAGACGTTACGAGTTGAAGCGTGGAAGGAGGGACCCCGAGTCCTGTTCCAGACCAAGGTCGTGGAGCGTAACACGGTGGCCATCTCTGATGCTGCTATTGAGTATGCCAATCAAGCTAAACTGTGATTAAGTAATGGAATAAAATATGAGCGAACACTACGTAGCCGTGTCATCGAGACGGGTTAAATATTGGTACAGGTAATAACTAGGAGGGTCTTAGAGCTTTTCGTTGTTCCGAATGACTTCGTCGAGAGAACGGGCAAAATAATTCATATTTGTGTGGTTCAGTCCGGCGATGCTGATCCGGCCAGATCGAGGCATATAGATATGGTAGTCTACCCGCAACCGTTCTACTTGTTCTGGCGTCAGATTCACATAGCCAAACATCCCAATCTGGTTCACTAAATAGCTCCAGTCACCGGGAGTTTTGAGGGCAGACAGTCGCTTGAAGAGGAGAAGCCTCATTTCCTGGATTCGCGCCGCCATTGCTTTGACATTGAGAGTCCACTGCGAGTAGAGGTTTTTATCGTTGAGGACCAAGGCGACGATCTGGGCTCCAAACCGTGGTGGGCATGAGATCTCCGAGCGCGCGAGGTGGGCCAGCTGCGACTGAGTGGCTTTAGCAGCCTGCTTTGTCTTGGTGAGAAAGTGGACGGCGCCGACCCGTTGGCCATAGAGCCCAAAGTTCTTGGAGAAGGACTGGCACGCGATCAGTTCGAGTCCTCGCAAGGCAAAATATCGCACTGCAAAGACGTCGCGATCGAGGTCTCCGGTAGCAAAGCCTTGATAGGCACAGTCGAACAGCGGTATCAGCTTTCGCCCCTCTATTATATCAGCAATAGTTTTCCACTGCTCGCCGCTAGGGTCCAAACCGGTTGGATTATGAGCACAGGCATGAAGAACCACCACCGCCCCTTTGGGAGCTGTAGACAGCGATGACACGATGGAATTCATGTCCAGAGTCATGGTATCCTTGTCGATGTAATTGTACCGCCGTATGTTAAATCCAGCCATCTGGAAAATTGGTTCATGGTTTGCCCACGTGGGATTCGACAGGTATACAAGCGGTCTGGAACCCTCAAAATCCCTGGGTGGGAAGTTTGAGATGAATTCGGCCGCTAGATGCAAGGCACCAGTGCCAGATATGGTCTGAACAGAAGCTAGGCGCTCTTCTTCTATGCCTTTTTCATGCGCAAAAACCAGTCGGGCAGCAGAGGTCAAAAAGGAAGGCAGACCAATGATTGGCAAATACTCGTAGGACAAGTCGGGATCATTTTCCAGCATTTGTGTAGCCTATCGTTAGATAAAGTCCTTATTTCATGCTGGAGGATTCTTACCTTCTTCACTACTGGCAAGATCCAGGGTTTTCCTCGCTCGTCTCGATAAGCACCGATGGTTAGATCCACCTTGATGCATGACTTGTCTTGTTGGCAGAGCTCAGCAAGAGCAAAAGTTGGGTCTGGTTGAGAGACAGGACAGTTCCAGGCAGACATGTTCCAGTCTTTGTGGTCTGGCAGGTCGAGTCTACTTATGCACCAGGCCAACGATGGATCTTCTGTTTCGGCATTCCCGATCATGGGGCCGTCAATAGCCTTGATCAGGCACCGCAAAATTATGACCCATGACTCGCATGACTCAGGGTTCCTTATGACTGATAATGAGACCAACCAGCAATCGATGAAGATGACTGCACATAGAAAATAGCTACTGGCTCCTCCATTTTGTGGTTAGCAAGAGTCACAAACTGTGGCAAGGCTGTGGCGGGAATAGAGCTAGTGAGAACAATGACCGATACCGTCGGACACACCGCTACAAAGGCAAGGTTATCCCAGTGCCGTGGGAGGGGGCCTAATTTGTGCGTTGATCAAGCGGGGAAAGTATGGCAGAGATTATATAAATACTGTACAGTCCCTTGGAACAATAGGGATCCCGTATGATCAGTCAGCTGCTACAGGCTGTTCATAAGATAGCGGCCGTAGTCAGCGATTAAAGCGTCCCAGCTGCGATCATCGAGAATAGGTCGGAGATCATCATTTTGATCGACGGCTTGCTGGGAGAGTGTTAGATCAGAGTCTTTAGCAGACGAATCTGGGGGATTGAGAGCAGAGAGAAAACTCTGCCACGATTCCAAATAGCCAACTTGGAGAGGAGGAGCAGCAGGAAGAGTAGCTGCAGGTGGCTCCGAGGAATGCAGTAGATCATTTGAGTAGTTCTGCTGGTTCTGCTGGTAGGAATCATTGAGGATGAACTTTAAGGACGACTGGTTGACGTAGCTCTCGATATCGGGTTTATTTCCAAACAGCCCGATCAGCATAGATGCCAAAGACTGGCCTAGATTGAGCCTTGAAGTTGAACAAGATAGATGCTTTAAAACCATCAGCATGTTTTCTACTGTTTTTGCTCCCTTGTTGAGCTCTAATGGCCCGCCATAGCTTTCACGCAACTTGGAAGTCCATTCCAACCAGAGATTGAGATAAGAAGTCAGTTTATCTTTTTCGGGAAGGCTGGGGACCTCGAATAATAAATAGAGCCCTTGCATCATGGCTCCAGAAAAGGACTGCGAGAAGCCAGCAGCAAAGAGCCCGTCCGGACAATCGTCAGCCAGTGACTCCTGAAGGAGGAAACCGACATTCAATGCCGAGTCAAGGCAGATCTGGCGGGCTTGAGGCGACGAAGAGCACAGATCAAAGAGAATCCTAAAGTCATGAATAGCGGTGGCAGCGCTGATCAGATATCTTTGAGCAATGATATACAGTCTATCCTTGACAATCGCTTTATGCGCCTGCTCAAATGACTCTCCAGTCTGTTTCACGCATTCGATGGCCCAGTCAAGGTGATAGTACCATGGCAGGGACTCTTTAAATGACACAATGGACTGATGAATATTGAATCTGGCATTGATATCTGTGTCATTGGAAGAGGACTTGAAAACCTGACTAAGAATTTTCATGAATAGAGCCCGGATGCGGTTGCAGCTACCTTCGGTAGGCACATGGTCTGGCTTGGGGCAAATGGAGTTGTCTGCGATAGAACTATCATCACAGTTCCTTGGTAATGGCACCGAATAGTCATTTGCTGACATTATCGGGTGAGTTCCTATCAAAGTTAGCTGAGTTGAGTGGTAGAACATACCTAACCGCAATGAGGTATAAACATCGCAGCCAAAAAGATCCCACCATATCCTATTTCGATACTCTTGTTCTAGCACAGTGGCGCTTGAGGACACTCGATCCAGCCCTAGCAGCTGGCTTTCTCTTATCGCGGCCGCCAGCAAAAGCTGGTACTGAGTCGATCGGCAGCACTGCAAAAGATAAAGCTGGGAAACAAGAAAGCACTGAATACTTGCTAGCGAAGGTTTATCTAATGTCTTGTGGGAAGCCAAATAAGCTTCAAAGTACTCGTCTGCCAGCTTCTGCCGTTCCTCCAAGCTAAGTCTCTTGATTCCCATAGACGCCAGTTCATCAACAGCCATGTAAAGAAGCGACGTACTTATAAACAACAGAATCATGCAGGGCATAAGACGATCGGCGGAGGTATCAGTCCAAAAGGCATCATAGCTCTTCCAAAAAGTCGGTTTATGAAAGGGGTGGTAGATCCAGTTCAAATTGCCAATGAAATACTTGACGAGCTTGTCACAGTCCTTTTTGCATGGGATCAGGCTCAGTCTGTAACTATTCGAGCCAATCAGATCCAGCTCTATTGGTACAGCAATTATGTCTTTGAAAGGCACACAACATCCCGAGACTGCCAGTGCCTCTTTCAACGTCCGCAACGTGCTCACCATCGATGGCGCCGATGACCGAGGAGTTATAGGTCGACGATGAAGCAGACTAGCTAGAGATTCAGGGCTTATAGCAGGGTGCGCTTGGCACTGATCAACGACGCGGTTTCGAACACATGAAGAGCAAGGCACCTTGAAGTCACATTTGATCTTGCGACTGCGACAAGGCAAGCAAGCGTAATGTTTTCGACTCTTCCTGGTCTCCATCGAACCTGTTCCCGGTGTTTGGATCTTTCAATTCTGCCCCGAGATTTCCTGACGGATAACCTTCCAGGAGCCTGGAGCCTTGCGTGCCTAATGAGGCCCTTGCTATCTCGGACTAGCTACCAAGTAAGGATGATAAAGCAGTTCCCATGACAACTTAACGTCTTGGGTCAAGCAAGACCGGAAAAGCTCATAGAAGTTGTTAAAAATTATAATATTTTGGTCGCTTACTATCTGTCAGGTGTCAAAAATACGTTCCACAGTGCCTGAACCCCAGTTCGACAATGCTTTTCAGGGCATCTGTCTGCTACTGTGTCCCGGCCAAAACGCACTCTCATTGGCTGAAGATAAGGCCCGATGACCAAAAAGGTTGACATGATGGCGCTCACTGATAACCTTTTAACTTTGGTCTATCTCGGGCAGCACGCGATCTGATTGGCTCGACTCCGACAAAGATTGGCCCGAGGTAATATGCCATAAATGCCTGGAAACACCGCTCTCAGCGACAATGACTCGTGGAAATTTGTTAATTGGAGTGGACGTGGGCGGAACTAATACTGATTCCGTCTTGCTCGATCCTGAAGCCGGCAAATCCTCGTCTCCAGGGGTACTGGCCTGGTACAAGGCTGCTACGACTGACGACGTTTCCGTGGGTATTTTCAACGCTATCAAGGAGTTATTCCGCCAATGTCCTGATGTCGACCCAAAAGAGGTTTTATCGGTAACAATTGGTACGACGCACTTCATAAACGCTGTTATTGAACGCGATAGAGCCAGACTTTGCCCAGTAGCTGTCTTACGTCTCTGCGGGCCCTATTCGCGGTCAGTGCCTCCTTTTGTTGACTTCCCTGCTGGATTAGCTGCGATTTTGAAAGGCCACGTGGCCTTTCTCGCTGGGGGGTATAAAGTCGATGGGAAAGAGGTTGCTGAGATCAATGTCGATGAAGTTGTGGAGCAGGTCAAGATTATTAAATCCAAGAACATCAAGTCGATCGTTATCCAAGGTCAATTTGCTCCTCTGAACCCCGAGCAGGAACTCAAAGTCAAAGATATTATCTCCACTCATTACCCCGAGGCAGATATTGTCATGTCGCATACCATTGCGAACCTTGGGTTTCTTGAACGAGAAAATGCGGCCATCCTCAATGCTGCTATCTTACCGTTTGCTCGGATGATTATAGCCTCGTTTGAATCCGCCATTCGCCAGCTGGATATCGTTGCTCCTCTTCTCTTGACTCAGAATGATGGAACGGTTATTACTGCCGAAGCTGCTGCACAAATGCCAATCAAGACTTTCTCCTCGGGCGCAACAAACTCAATGAGAGGCGCTGCTTTCCTATGTAGCCACCAAACTGACTTGAAAGGTAAATCTGCAATGGTGGTTGACATCGGTGGAACGACCACGGATGTAGGTTTGCTTTTGCCTAACGGATTCCCTCGTCAAGCTGCTGCTGTTACCACTGTTGGTGGAGTGCGTATGAACTTCGCCATGCCCCATGTCGAAAGCATCGGCCTTGGTGGAGGATCAGTAGTCCACCATGAACTCGACAAAGTCACTATTGGCCCTGACTCAACTGGAGCTGATATATTAACCAAGGCTTTGGTATTTGGAGGCGATACTATTACGACTACGGATGTCACAATGGCTCGAAAGGCAGCTGGAATCCATGGATGTGCGGATGATGCTCAGCCAGTAGGAGACGTTTCCAAAGTTGCGGGCAAATTTGACTCAAAGTTCTTGGACCTGTATGATAAGAGTCTACGGGCGAAACTGGAGTTAATCATCGATCGAATGAAGAGCTCTCCTGAACCCATTCCTGTCTTATTAGTTGGTGGCGGTTCTGTTATTGCTCCGAAAGAAATCGCTGGAGCTTCAAAGGTCGTCCTGCCTCCTTTCTTTGGTGTTGCTAATGCTATTGGAGCCGCAATGGCTATGGTGTCCGCTTCAATTGATGTGATTGAGACGGTCTCTGATACGGAGCCCAAGGCTGCAGTGTTGAAAAGACTCGAAGAGCGAGTCATTGAGCAAGCTGTTGAAGCGGGAGCGATCCGCTCGAGTGCTCGAATTGCTGAACAAGATGTGGTGCCCTTGCCCTATGTTGCTAACCGCATCCGGTTCTATCTCAAAGCCGTGGGCTCCTTTGATTATGATGCCGTTAAAGCAAAGACAGGTACTCATTCAGTCAAATTCGATGGGCAGAGTGGAGGCGCCATACATAAGAATATATCGCGAGAAGCAGAGAAAGACGAAGACATCATACCCCCAAGCGCAAGAGACCATAAACCTTTCATTAATGCGCAGCGAGAATGGATCGTTGATGAGATGGATCTCGAGTTTATCTCCATTGGAGCTTACATCCTTGGTTGTGGAGGTGGCGGCAGCCCCTATCAATCTTTCCTACGCATCCGCGAGATGGTACGACAAGGAGCCAAGATCCGAGTGATCGAATCGGCCGACTTTGTCAAGGAAAGCGAGGCTAATGGAGGCGGCGATGGATACAGGGTAGTGAATATTGGAGGCGCCGGCAGTCCCACGGTAGGAATTGAACAATACAGTGCCCAAGAGTTTAACACGGCTTATAATACCATGGCCAAGTATTTCTTGAAATGCCCTCCTAAGGCTGTGATCCCTCTTGAGATCGGTGGAGGTAACGGGATGACCGGATTATATCTTGCAGGACAAAAGAATCTGGATATCCGATGCATTGATGGGGACTTCATGGGCCGTGCGTATCCAACTCTGTGGCAATCTTCACCTATTATCTTTAACAAGACCTCAGTCTACACGCCTGCGGTCTTCTGTGATGGCAATGGTACAACCTCCATTGTTCTCGAGTCTGACGACGATATAACCACAGAAAAGATCATCAGGGCCAGTCTCTCAGAGGTAGGCTCAGCCGTGGGATCTGTTTCGGCGCCCATGGCAGCCAGCGACGTCAATAACTGGGCCATTCTCAATACCATATCCTTGTCGTGGAGAATTGGGAGAGCCGTGTGCATTGGTCGAGAAATGGGTGATCTTGACAATGTGGGGAATTTGATTATCGATGCAGTAGGCGGGCCAGAAACAGCAAAAGAGTTGTTTCGAGGCAAGATCGTTGGTGTCGAGCGCAACCTCTGGCATGGCCATGTCTATGGAGAAGTGATCATCGAGCCACTTCTCGAAGAAGGGCAGCCAAAGAGCACCAAGAGGATGAAGATTCCGTTCAAGAATGAAAACATCTATGCGGTGATTGAAGATACCGCTAGCGGGCAAGAGGAGATTGTCTGCACTGTTCCCGATCTAATTGCGGTGGTTGATGCCAATTCCGGCGGTGCTATTGGGTCTCCCGAATACCGGTACGGTTTATCTGTTATTGTGCTGGCGATTGCTTGTTCGGACCGCTGGTCCTCGACTCCGCGGGCGCTAGAAATTGGTGGGCCTAAATCGTTTGGGTAAGTATAAAGGTGGGGACTAGCTAACGTCAGATTCGATATTCCCTACAAGTCTGTTGGTCGATACATCAAGCCTGCCAGTGTCATTGACGAGTATGCTCCATGAGCCTAATTCCGATAGCAGGCGGATCGGACCGGATAACGTGAAGGCAGTATGTTTCAGATTCGATATACACAAATAGCTCAATGTCGTCCTAGGACACGTAAACATTCAGCGACGCGACACATGCGTCGTATCTTCGCATCTCATCGTAGCGTTCACCTCATCCATGAGAAAGCTTAAAACGGGCACAAATATTCCTGTTTATTCGCTAGCCTTTCCTTAAAGCGACAGGTATCTGTAGACGGAGAGCGCCGAAGGCTGTGCCATCGTGTCACTTGCGAGGATCGTATCGAAGATCCATTGACACAACTACCAATACTGCTTACGATGCGTCGTATCGAGTCATATTGAGTATCTTTTCCCGTTCTCGCTCATAGACACAAAATATTAGCGCTGGTCTATAGAGAACATGAGCAAAAGAGTAGATTACTGTTGAGCCATGGAGAGATTAGAAAGGTAGCGCTTCCACTGTCTCGACCGTCCTTTCCAGAACAATAGCATCTTAATACCGAGCGGCGGCACCAGTAACCGTAGCGCTAGAGACGGGAGCAGATCCAGAGCGACTTTTCCAATCTAGACTTGCTCACCCACTGCGAGAGACAAAGAACGGTTGAATTAAGCTACAGACGGGTGTGACCCGTAAAGGTCGGAAAACTATCTTCATCTGAACTCTATTACGGCTCTAGGTTGGTTGCCACGGTGTGGTGCCGGCCGGATATAGTGACAAAGCAGCATTTAATCTCCCACCGTCAGCCCACTGCCTGGCAAGATTAGGCCAAGGCTGGGTTGAAGGATATGACGGCTAAACCTGTTGTGAAGCGAAGATCTGACGGTAAGGAGGTCCCAGAGGGCTTGGGTTAACATTGTCTAGGCTGCAATAACTGCAAAGATACTCGGATAAAGTGCGATAAGCAACGACCAAGGTGTAAGGTGTGCATAAGACGAGGATTGAAGTGCGACTACACCCGTCGACTGAAGTTTATTTGTTCTCAGGCAGAGGCGGAAGAAAGCTATGTACCTCCGAAACTGGGCCAGAAAACGATAAAGATCTCTTCGGCCGACAATACCATTGTTCGCTCTCCAGGACTATCTTTTGCCCAGGCCGATATCTTGAAGATAGGAATTAATAGTGAACTACTACAACATTACGTGACTTTCACTTGTTCTCGCCTCGACCCTATCAATGGTGTCACGACGCTGAACTACTGCTGTCGGTTCTATCTCCCGGTGGCCCTACGCTCGCAAGCTATTCTACACGGAATTCTAGCAATTTCTGCTATTCAGGCAGGATTCGATGAGACCGCATTGACACTCCGGTCGACGGCTTATAAAGAGATGACAAACATTGTTTCCCAGAAGGAGTCGTCATGGGAACTGGAGCTTATCGGTGCCATGTTGGGTCAAATGACTATCGATATTCTTGCGCCCAATCATATAAATGGGTGGATTGCCCACCTTTTGGCTTATCGCAAGGCTTTTGGATCGCGTCTTTTCACTGAGAAAACTCATGGGTTCCCCCTTTACTTTTTCTCGGCAAGACTGGCTAAATATGATACCTTTGCCGTATTGGACTTTCCGAGCTTAAAGCCTCTAATCTCAGAACTGGACTTTCTCAACGGCTCAGTCTCTGACGAAGAGTTCACCGAATTCTGGGGCGGCATTCCTGCCCGTTTGGCCGTTCTCTGCGCCAATATCGCCCATTCAGCCTACTCGGACTCTTCAGCATCCTCGTCAGCCTCATCTTCGCCCTCGTACTCTCCTCCTGCTATGTCTGAAATTCAAATCCTCCACGATGCTGCTTTCTCTACCATCGGCCGTCTTGACCAGGTTAATCATTCCGATCCTTGGGACCGCGTCCGTGGCGTCTGGGCTGCCGCTACCGCCATCTGGTATGCCCGATGGGTGTCTGATCTCTCTTGTCATGATCCAGCTATTCTCGACTATTTGGGCAAAGGCATAGAACTGATCCAAACGTTTGACCCAAATGATCTTGCGGTCACGACCTTGTGCTTTCCTCTCTTTGTCTTTGGCCAAGTAGCAGTTTCCAGACACGCTCGAGAGATCATAAGCAGTGCGTGCACCAACTTTGCATCGACGATGACTATCCTGTCGTTTGAGGAAGTGGGCAAATTCTCAAGAACAATATGGACTGAAATAGACTCAGGAAATTTAGAGTTCCATGCAGATTTTCTTGCTCTCAAGAAGAAACTGAACTGGGAACGACTACTCGCTTGATTTTTTTCGGGTGCTAGGGAATATAATGGATGGAGTTTTGAATGAAAATTATAGATTATACAGATTATTTAGATAATAGACTCTATAGACCGATTCTATTTATTCCTTACCATACTCTTCTATTACGCTTCGAGGACGCTGATACCTGCCAATAGGCTTGTAATCCAAATCATACCCAAAGATCCTTGGCCCTCCCAGCTCAAGGCCGCGAGGTACGGTCCATCGATCACTCGCCGTGATAGCTATTATGATTACTCGAAGGCCATAGCGGAATTCGGGAACTCCAAGGTTTTCTCCACTTTCCACATCAAGAATAGAAATCAAATCAGGAACTGTGGCCAGAATCTAAGAGTTAGCGATGAAAGAACAGCACCTTACCGTTTTGGTGCCATCAGTGTCCTCATGTTCTGCGTATATTGTTTCGTTCCTGAAAGGGATATATAGCTTTCCTGTTGTTTTCATTGGAGGAGCACTCGAGTCCTCATCTTCCTCATCTAAAGCCCTACTCTCAATCACTAGTCTGCCTAAAGTGTGTCCCTTGACAACGTTCCGCTCAACTTGGATGATCTTGCCGACAAATAGTTTTCGAGCGCACTCGGGACCTCCTGCTTCATCAATAATCGCTTCGGCGACTCGGGAAAGCGTGTTTGAATGCTGGCACCTGTAGATTGCCCGGCCTATTCTCCAAGACAGTGACAACGTCCTTTCGACTGCATATTTCTTCGCCTTCCAAGAATCACATGGCTTACAGATCATACCAACCATTGATCCCATTTCGGCGCACGCAGCACGAAGGGCGACATCCACAATTTTGTCATTGGTGGCAGATGAAAAGATAATATTATTACCTGCGCCATTTGTAATCAAGGCGGGGGTCAAATCTCCATCACCTTTGACGGTCAATGTAGTTTGATAATATGTAGGATATGCTCGTCCCATCCAATCAGCATCTACACACGGTCTGTTATAATGGGCAGAACTACCGAGAATAAGGGGTTGTAGGCCATTCTCTCCCCCAATTTCAAGCCCCATAAATGCGGAAATAGAGTCAAGGTCTAGACCAAGTTCACGACAATACTCAGAGACACCGCCGGTAACTTCACCACCTCCCAATCTTTCATGAGTGACAGATGGACTGCCCATAAATCCTCCCCAGAGCAGAGAATGCGAATCATCCAAGTCGTCCACGTCCATGACCTGAATTGTATGCCCATTACGGACCAAATCGCGAAGATAAAGATAAGCACTGTAGGGCGAGCCTCCTCCTGCACAGCCAAGGATATAGCAACCCATTGAGATCCATAGGATGTCAGGTTCGGATAAATGCCAGATCCTGTTTTTGACCGTAGGAATGTAAGAAAAAGGATCCAATTTCTTCATTTTTTCCTCATGGAGAAAAGCAGACGACACCGACCCATTGGATGATTCAGCGGCCATGATTTCGACAGTCTCCTCAAGATGGCCTCCATTTTGCGTAGGGGTAATGACAAAACTATCGTCTAGGTCACCTACTGCTTTGACCTGTATGCGCACTTTATTTTCCACATATTGCATTGGAACGATTTCGACCTCAGTGATTTCTATTGAAGAAGGTTTAGCACCGTTCTCAATCGCCAGACGGCGAGCTTTTTCTTCTGCATAAGACATGATTTGGTCCATCGTCCTTGTACTCGAGTCCTCTATAGTGTCCAATTTGGCACCTATACGAGCAATTGCTGCGCCAACTGCGTTTGCACAGTCGTGAAAAGGGGGACGAATGACTTTTGAGACGCCTGCAATCTCTGTAGATGCGATGATGCTGCCACCGCCGACCAAGACCAATGGCAAAGGTTCCGGTGAAGTTTTAACCCTATCAATCACTGAATCCATATTCTTCTGAATAGCGTCTACTGCCTCTCTTATTATACTTTCATCCAAGTCTTTAACTTTATCGAGAGTCCCTATATTAGTCATTTTATCTTTAGCGACAGTGATATCGGTGGCCGTAAGGATCGATCCACCGAAAACAAGAGCATCCGTTTCGAGAGCATAGCCAACCGATTTAGGGCCAACTTTGACGGGATGGGCAGTAGAAACAATTGAACCACCACCAAGAGCGACACTTTCAACGTGAGGCATTGAATAATTGATTCGTACTCCAGCTAGACTAACAAAAGCAGCGGCTTGACGAGGATAACCAGAAGGTAGAAGAATGCCTACGTCAGTCGTCGTTCCGCCTATATCAGCAACGAGAACAGATGATCGGTGGGTAGATAGCTCAGCCTTGGCAAGATAAGCTGCACCTCTCATTGAATTTGTTGCTCCAGAAGCAAAAGTCGATATAGGTACCTTTGCTACGGCATCTGCAGAGGCCAAAGTGCCATCGTTTTGAGTAAGAAATAGCCCACAATTCAGTTTCAAGTCTGTCATTGCGGATCTAAAAGCGGCAATTGTTTGCTTAGCTAGAGATAGAATAGCGGCGTTTAGGATCGAAGCATTTTCTCGTTCCAAGAATCCCAAGCCGGCGACGTCGCTTGAGCAGACTAAATTAAAAGACGGTGGTAGAAGCGACTGCAAGAGATCTCGTGCTTCGTATTCTTGATTGTATCTTTCATCTATAGGAGCGAAGACACCAATAATCACTATATTTCTAATACCACTGGCTTTCAAACGAGGAACAAGGTCTTTGATCTCTTGGACATCAATTGGGTCAATCAACGATCCATCAACCTGTATTCCGCCCCGAACATAGTAATGTGATCCATATATGACTATCAGTTAGCAAGACTCTTGAGATAAGCCTTACTTTGTTGAAGATCGGATGGAAAGTCCGAGCAGGGGGGATTCGTCCGAGTGTACTGAGAACACAGCCGTATCACAGTAACCTTTTCAAGCTTCTTTGTATCTCGCTGCAGAATCGCGTTCAAGAAATGCTGTATTCAGTTAATCTCCCGATTTCCATTTCACTCTTACCGTAGTTCCAATCGTCAACGATGAGATTCTCGACCGATCTACTCCAGAACAATGCAAAACCTCTCGAACCACAGCAGTTATGCCGCTGGTCACGTCGTCAGTCGTCTTGGATTTGTATCCATATAGAATTCCTCTTGAAGGTTCATTGGCTTGAGCGGGATCAAGAAGCACACAGTCCGTGTTCGTTCCACCCACATCGACTCCTAGTCTAAGCCTCGACATCACTGAGCTTTGAGAATCAGAGGTCTCGGTAAAGCTGTAAGGACCACCTTGGGTTTATAACCGAGACTGATCACTTATCTCGGAATTGACCGAAAGAGGAATTTCTAGTGACAGTAACAAAGTCAGAACTAAACACTCGCTTAGTTCGCCTTTGACTGCCGAGATAAGCTGCTCCTGGATCCTTCACATGGTATCTCGGTCCTGGCCTCCTAACTATATATTTGACAACACATAAACGGCTTGCCAGTCAGTGCCAGTCAAGAGTGCAACGAACTCTATCAATTAGAGTTGCCAGAGAGTTACAAGAGTATGCGTTACCGGAATGATACGTAGGAATGCCCGTTGAAAGATAACTGAGCAGTCTATAAACTGTCAGGTGCCAAAGTCACATGCTGAATATAATAACACGTGATTATCGCCAGTTGATAACTGGTTCCTGAAACTTGGATACTGTCGTGACCTCTAAAGGTACTGTGTTCCCTGATCTCCTCTAATGATCGCTTGGTTGATTTACGTACAATACGATTCATGTGGTGCTCCGAGTATATTGTAGAATATTGACCTGAAATATGTCAGAACAAAAGTACGAGGGACGACAGAATGGAGCAGGCTGAGTTTAACAAATGGACTCTAGCTAAAGGCCAAGAACTGGCAAGCTCATTCTACTGGTAAAATGAACTGGGTATATTCTACGGTGGTACGCAAAGGTTTATATTGGGTGAGTTAATGTCATAGGTTAGGTCATGGGATAAATATTATATTCTTTCGGGTGTTTTCCACTCTAACTATTTGCATTCATATAGATGCCCTACTGATGTACTTGAAGGATATCTTCTGCGAGGCTACGCTAAATCATCATTGCTGCTCCAAGTCACTGTCATTAACATTTCCTGTGTATGGCCGATTTCAAATGCACGGAGCTCTTGTTTTGCCTGAACTCGTTGCAGTGATTGATCTAAAGGAAGCAAGCGAGCAGAATCCGGGAGAAATCAAGATAAAACTCCCGTCTTTTGGATTTGAACCGATATGGTACCCTCTACAGTGCTGAAATTTCTAGGCTCGAATAGTATACCTGGTCAAAGGGTTAGCTTTTTATTAGATCGATATTAATTTTGACCTTTGTATTTGGCACTCTATATAAATCTGAGGCATGTTGAGGCATACCTTTAAGGCGAACTAAGGCAAGCCTCTACAGCAATTGAGGCAACTGAGGCAGATAAATCAAGGCAATTTCAGCCTTAGTATTTTCATATTTATACCTTGATGGATACTGATGATATACCATAGCTCTAATGTCTCTTCAACAAGATTTCATCTTTCTTCCTAGTGATCGATTTGGACTCGCTGGTTCTACCACATTCGACGATAGTCTTAATCAGTTCATAGTTGACCAAGAAGACTTCCTCCCTGAGGAGTTACGGGACCCTTGCCTGTCTTCAGACTTACTCCCTAAGCTGGGGTCGAATACCTATAGAGATTTTGATGTCTCCTCTTCTGATGATCATGATAATATATTGCCAGAGCTAAATTTCTCAGATTTCATATCATCGAATGATCTACCTGACTCACTTTTTGATCCTAGTCTTGGAGATTTCCTGCACTCTCCAGCAGTACAAGACATCAACTCCAACGACGCTGGAGGTGCACTTAAGGACTCAGTCAAACTGTTTATAGATAGTTTTTCCGATTCTTTTAATTTGAGCCAAAACTATACCCATAAGTCAGATCCTGAGCTGAATGGGCAAATGTCCTGTCTCAATGAAGACTTGGTGATATCTGATCCTTCAATCGATGCTCTGTTTGAAGAAAATCCACGAGATGATCTAGACAACGCTTTCAACTTTGATCTTGCAAACACGGTTGAAGGCTCTCAAAATCCTAGTCTCAACTGTTGCGACTGGCCAGTTGATACACTGCAATCCAGTTTTCAGCTTCAAGGACTCAAAGATGAGGGCATTAGATTCCCAACTAGGAGTCGCTCCGATCCGCTGATATTGTCTTCAGGCCCAGAAGCATCTACACCTGTTTGTGGCCTTGAGGGGACTATGAGCCTTTGGGATAGCTTGTCATGCTTTAAGGATATACCAAAAGCAGATTATGGACAATCTTTGGCTTGTATGCCTGTTGAGAAACGATCTGGAGCAAATAGGATGCTCTATCCTCAATCGAAGAAGAAGAAGAAACAATGCCCTATTTGCCATAGGTTTCTTGCGCGCGATCTGGCAAGACATATGCGAACCCATGAGGAGCTCTCGAGGTACTCTTGTCCGTTCCCACGCAAGAGATGTCCGCACAAAACAGGACAATTCAATCGTCCTTATGACCAGAAGAAGCATCTCTTACATGGGCATTTCGTATTTGAAGACTGTCGGGCAAAGTCGCTCCATAATTTGACCGATAAACTGCGGTATGTTGGACACTGCTTCTGTGGTCTGAGAGCCGATTCTGAAACATGGCTCGATGTTCATATCGGACAAGGGCACTGCCCCTTGCTTTCAGAGAAGCTTTGAGAAAGGGACGCTGCTTTGGCTGTAACTTCTAGTTATATTATAGTCGTAACCAATTATTTAGGTAACCAACAAACTATCCACCTCTAAGCAAACTATACGTGACCTCCCCAGCAAGAGGCGCCACAAGCCCTATTTGTCAGAAGAGGGACTTCGTACATATGATTTTTAATAAATTAAGAAAAGCTTCCTCTATAAAAGAGGGATTGAAAAAAAAAAATAGTGACACCCGTGGGATTCGAACCCACGCCTACGAATAGATTAGGACCTTAACCTAACGCCTTAGACCAACTCGGCCAGAGTGCCTTCTGTTTGTATTTTTTGACCCTATTGCCTACTTGAGGGTGCTGACTTACAAGTTTGTCGAATATATACGTCCCATTCTTCGTTCATACTTTGTATAATATGTCGCCGTGTTGCGTTCATAAAGGTGCACTGAAGAGTGCCATAAAGTTCATGTGGGTCAGAAACAGGTTTGCAAGTTTGTGGACGGGTTCAGAGACAAAATCAAGGGCAATAATTTAAAAGAATACAGAGTAGTCAGAGCTCATGACGGAAAATTATACCCTTGAGCGGTCAATGGTGTAAAGAGTAGTGATTTCCACGTGAATAGAGAAAAATAGGAAAGATATGAAACTATGTCACTCTATCTGGTATATCATGTTGAAGTCTTCATGCATATCAAAGTCTAGAGGCTGTTGCATAATTCTCTAAGGCAAATTTACAACGCAAACTATATCTATGAAGACATAACTCTAGATTTCCCAACCGTTCTACACAATGTTGACATTAACCGCGATACTCTAACTATAGAAGAGTTGATGACAGGAAGCCTGCTTATCAATCAATATCTCCTCCGATCAATTTGCTAAAAGCTATAGTTTAAGTCCGGGGTCGAAACGCTGGAGCCGTGGATCAGAAACAACTATTACTAAGACTTAAGGGCAAGGTTGAGATGACTAATGGTCAGCAGGCTTCTCTCTTTGTTCAAGCAAGCGAACAGGCTACACCGTACAAAAACATAGCCAATGAAGTAATGGTGTTCTCTCATACTTATTCAAAACACTGTTATAATACGAAGCCCTAATATGCATGGTATTCATGATAATCTCACGAAAACTGTTCGATAAGAATTGGGACAGATTGTTATCCGTTTTGGGCATCGCCATTACTAATGGGTCTCGTTTAGGCTATCCTGCGATCCTCGCTTGTAACACTAGAGAGGAATGAGGATATTAAATAAATGACTTTCAGGAAATACTCTAGAGCTAAAAAGTTGATCCTTTCTGATGAGCAAAGTGCTCAAGCGTGCTAGTAAACAGGAGCATAGTGAGATCGCTACAAGTGACCATGATGGTAATGGCGGGACACCAGAGAGCAACAGCTCGCAGGGCTTGAGCAAAGGGACAGAGGATTTCACGGAAGGAGGTGAGATAATGAAAATGTATACAGCTAACGTAAGGCTATGGTTGGTGGGTGATTTCCGGGAATTTCCTCATTGTTAATGCGACACTGGGCATGGTCAATTCTTTTGGCGTCTATCAAGACTATTACCAGGCAAAGTTTCCTGAGATAGATCCTTCAATCATTGGCCTTATTGGGGCTTTACAGTGTTCTGTTATTTTCATTAGTGCGATTCCCATTTTTGCTCTTATAGCATCACTTGGACCAAAGCCTATCTTATGTCTGGGAGGATTCCTGGTGGTATTTTCTTATATGATGCTTTCTCTGTGTCACGCAATTTGGCAGATCTATCTCGCCCAAGGAGTCCTCTTTCCCATAGGCTCGGCAATGGGGTATTTACCGTCGATCCAGCTTCCTTCGGAATGGTTTCATAAGAAACGAGCCCTGGCGACAGGCATAGTCGTTGCAGGAGCTTCCCTGGGAGGAGTAATATGGCCAATAGCAGTACGGAGGCTCCTTGAAGAAGTTGGATTTGCCTGGGCCAATCGAATAATCGGCTTTATTTATCTTCCCATGTTTGTGTACTCCTCTATAGTGGTCAGACCGCGACTGGAGGCGGCTCGTGAACGAAAAGGAAAGCTCATCAAGTTTTGCGTGCTGAAGGACTATCGCGGCTGGTTGATTTATGGAGGCGCATTTTGTTCGTTCCTCGGATTCTTTCCTCCTTTGTTTTATATAGAGACCTATGCTCAAGCGCTCAATATTTCACCCACGGTTACGGCTTATATTGTTGCTATTGCGAATTCGGCATCTTTGTTTGGCAGAATCGTCCCGGGAATCCTAGCTGATCGTCTAGGGAGATTGAACGTCCTAGTTCCTATGCTTTTCGTCACCGGGATTCTTCCTCTTGTATTATGGATCCCGGTCAAGAACCAGCAAGGTGTTCTCAGTTTCGGCGTTCTCTATGGATTCTTCTCTGGCAGCATTGTGTCTCTCTTGCCTGCCGTGATAGGCCAGACCTTTGGTGTTGCTCATCTTCAGTCCCGGTTCGCCTTTTATTTTACTATTGGGGGACTTGGTCCGCTCGTGGGATGCCCCATTGCCGGAATCTGGCTCTCGGCCGGCTCAACAGCGGGATATCCAAAAATGTGTATCTTCTCCTCCTCCTTTCTCCTCGCCTCTTCTGTTATTCTTGGTCTTCTCCGATTATCTGTTTCACGCAAAGTTCTAGCCTTTGTATAGCGTTGAAACTGAGCTGTCTCTTTGTTTGTTCTCTCGGTTCAAGACCCTGCCGATATCTCCCGACCTCCAGATTCACTCTTTTCTCACTAGATTAACCCGAATGTCATGTGGATAATGAATCAATTAATTGCCTGCTCGAATATGTACGTAAAACAAGTAATAAGTGAAAGGTGAAATCCAGCAAAGTCATTACCGAGTCGTCCAATACAACCAATTCAGTCTACGCGCTCGAGTAATCATTGATCACCTTGATTCACAAACCCGCAAAAACAACGGACATTGGCTTCTCCGTTCGAGTGTTGCATGTAATGCGTACATGCCGCCGATACTACAGGATCGGGTTTAAGCGGCTCGCAATCTTAAAACCCACTTGCGATAAGATTCCAGATAAGCAGGAGCCGCTATCTTTCAATATCTCTCACCTATCTCGTCCTTGCTTTCCATGCCGCTTTCAGAGCCGCCGGAAAGGTATTGGAACTCCTTTGATCGGCGTCAGCACTTGAATCGAACGTTGTCAATATTGGATGATGAGGCTCCATTGTGTGTTGGCATAACCGAGCGGACCAATAGAAACAGGGTGCGCGGCAAGATTCCGCCGCAAGTCATCGACATTGCGGCGCCCCGCTTATCTTATCATATGCTAACTGTAATTAAGGAATCCTGCGCGATGAGTCTTTTTCGGCGGCTTGGCACCTTGGCGTCTTTGTGCAGGGTGTTGGTTCTTTCTTATTTGGGATATGATAGGTCAAACCAGGTACGACATTTGGATAGGCTAAGTTACGGAACCATGCAAAGGGTAATGTATTGTTGATCGTATATATCTGTTGCCATGTTTGTGCTGCTAATTCTCTGCTTGTTTGACAATGAGACTAGCTTGCTTCTTTTCGTTGATGTTGTAGATGTTGCTCCATACCGAGCCCTTTCCCAGTAAGAAAGATAGGCCTTCATCCTGTCCCGGAGAGGCCGACTGCCGCCACTCCCAGACTTTAGAGATGATATTTGCGACGTGTTTTGTTTCAGCGTCAGTGTAAATAGTTTCCAAGTAAGCAAGAAGACCGTAGAGATATAAATAGTGGCATCGTTCGGTGAGGGCGCAGCCAAAAATAGCAATAGGCCAATAAACGAAGAACGTTTTTCTGATGGGATTGAGGTCTATTTTATCCAGTTGTTCTATACCTCGCTTGAGGGGTTCAGAAATGCATGCGTCTTGGGCCATGGTCTCTGGTCGGGTGAGAATTGTGAGCAAGATCCGGCCAACAGAAAGATAAACTCCAGCGTAAGGTCTTGTTTGGTCTGGAATCAGTTTGGAGACTCCAAGGTCGATGTCTTGTAGAATAGAAGGCTCTGACTCTGCCAGGAAAACGCTATCCCAATAATCGAGAAGATCCCATAGTTTTGCCGCCTCATCAGGGGGAATGCTTGGAAGATGGCAGTATAGAGAGATATTGTGGACCAAGACGAACAATTCTAAGGGAAGGCCTGTGACTGAAGGACGTGAAAAGGTGGAGGTAAATTTAGAGGTTGAGCCCGAATTTGCCAAAAGCATGGCCGAGGATACAGCAAAGCCTAGGCTGGTCAGTGCTTCCCAGTCCACCATAGGGTTATGGAAGCTCGTCATGGTCAGATATAGCTGAGATTCGGTAAAGACCTGAAAAGTGGCCGAGGTAGGCTTTTGCTTGTCGCGCAAGTCCCCAAGAATCATCAGTCCAGCCCCATGCAAGTAGGTAAATAACGAGGTGGCCCAGGGATCTATTGACTTTTCGACGATTCCCAGAAAGATATTAACAAAGATAAGCGAAAGTTTGCTATTGGACTGACAGGATAACTGGGCTTTCAAAGACCCAAGACATGAGTTGTACCAAGCCAACATCTTGTACTTTTGCTTATCATTGCGCAGAGTCAATTTCATCAAGGTATAAGTGAATATCGAATCCAAAACAATCCTCCACTCAATCGCTGCCTTTGCGAAATCATGCCATTCGCCCTGGCGGATATAGAGTCCGTCGAAATAGTCAGAAGCAAAGCAATTAAACAACTTCCACTCTTCGTCGGTCCTGATACTGAGTCCAACCGAAGGGGTCCCGGGAATTAACCTTTCTATCCCTCCAATCCTAGGTAAAAGTCGTCTTCCCCCGCTGAATCGGGTCACCAGGTCTTTATCACAACTTAGAACGTGGCATGGCTCCTTCTCCCACTGGCACTCCAATCGCAAGTTCTTGCAAGCTTGACACCGTGGCTTTTGCTCATCGCATTTCTTTTTGCGTTTTCGGCCTGGTTTGAATATTAGAAATCACTTCTGCAACTTACATGTGAAGCAGCCCGTCTTACTCCGCCTTCGCATCATTTGGATTAGTGCCGAGACCTTTCGTCCCGCCAATCCTTGTAGTCGGAATCGTTTATCATTTGCTAGTCAGAGCGATAAGACCATGGCCTTGCTGTCAACCGTTACCAGCCGCTCGGAGCGCTTAGCCAAGCCGCAGCCCGCGGCTCGTCTATCTTGGGGCATTCTTTTCCAACTTTGTCGTTAGATCAAAAGATGATAAGGTTCATCGAGAATCCAAGGTGGAGTCATGGCTTAAATATAGGATCGAGCCCCCCCGAAGATCAGACCCCAACACCCAAGTGTGAACAAAGATGACTGATCAAAAGGAAGCGGCTACTGCGACAAGTGGTTTAGACGAGAAGGAAGGAGTTATATATGATGTGACGAGCACTGAACCGAACGAAAAACATGTTGCGGGCGCTGAGGGAATCGAATACTTCGAGGAATCCCAGCGGATGAGCGATGAGGAGAAGAAGGCCCAGGAGCTCAAAGTGCGCTGGAAAATTGATTATCATATCATGCCCATCATTGGAGTTACTTATACTCTCCAGTTTCTCGACAAACTGAGTCTGAATTATGCTGCTGCCTATGATTTGAAGACGGATCTCGATCTCACTGGTCAACGCTATAGCTGGGTGGCTGCCATCATCAACTTTGGCTGGCTCTTTTGGGCTTTCCCGGCCAACTATACCATTCAAAGGGTCCCTGTCGCTAAGTTTGTATCTGTCATGTTGTTTTGCTGGGCAATCATCTTGATCGGACACGTGGGAGCCAAAAACTACGCAGGAATCTTGGTTCTTCGATTTATTCTTGGTGTCTTTGAGGCTTGTATCTCTCCCTCTTGTATGGCAATCTGTTCTCTTTTCTATACTCGCCAGGAACAGCCTCTTCGAATGTGCTTTTTCTTGTCATTCAACGGTATCTCCACTATCGTCGGCAGTCTCCTTGGCTATGGCTTAGGACATGCCACACACGCTGCAATCAAGCCTTGGAAATTGATCTTTTTAGTCATTGGATTAATGAACCTTGCCTGGTGCCCTGTCTTTTACTACTTTATCCCCGACTCTCCCCAAACTGCCCGTTTCTTGACCCACCAGGAGCGCGTCATTGCCGTCGATCGAGTTGCCCGAAACATGATGGGTATTAAAAACTCAAAGTTCAGGATGTACCAGGTGGTGGAAGCTTATAAAGATCCTCAAACTTGGATGCTTGCTCTCATAGGTCTAGGAGAGGGTGTGGTGAATGGAGGTATCACTAACTTTGGTACTACTATTATTAAAAGCTTGGGTTTTACTGGATTGCAGGCCTCTCTCTACTCGATGCCTTTTGGAGCTATCGAATTTGTCGTCGTTCTCATGTGTGGTGTTGTCTCCTTTTCCGTTCCCAATGCTAGAGGCATTACTCTCATATGGTCCTGTCTTCCTCCTTTGATTGGCTTAATTGTGATGTACACTGTACCCATTGAACAGAAATGGGTCCACCTTGGCATGTACTGGTTGCAAGGCATTCTGGGAGCTACTTGTATCTTGACTTGGGTGTTTTTGACCACAAACGTTGCAGGCCAGACAAAGAAGACCGTGACTACCGCCACTTATTTTGTCGTCTATACTGCTGGAAATGTCATTGGACCTAATATCTTCTATGCAAATGAAGCCCCTACTTACGACTCAGCTTTGAAAGGCTATATCGGATCCTATTGCGGTATCATCGGTCTATGCGCCCTTTATCTTGGTCTTCTTGTATACAGGAATAAGTCCCGAGACAAGCGTCAAGCTCATCATACCGAGAGCGAAATGCTTGACGGTGTCCTTAATGGATTTAACGATCTGACGGACACTGAAAATGAGTTTTTCCGTTACAAGTTATGAAGTGTTTCTATCTTGTTGAGTGAGTTATTGTAATGGCCTTCGGGCCTTGTCGTTGTCAATTCAGTTATCTTATCATCAAGCTTTCTTCTCGTACTTGGTTACAGGTGTTCGATCATCGGACCGTCTCTCGTACTTTACTATGTTACAAGCAAGAATGTCGATATGAAAAACGAGCTAGTTGCACATTTTAGTCTCCCTGTTCCAACAAGCATCCATCTGCTATTCCTTTCTGACCTTATATGTGCAGGGCCGACTTTGGGCCGCTACCCCCTGCCGTTTTGGTATTTTGTGACGATACCTCCCAGCATTTTTGGCTCCCTCTAACAGCTCTGTCTTCGCAATTTCAAATATTTATAATGATTAATGATTCTAGGGGATAGACCATGCTGAGCAAGTATTCTGATTTCGATAGGTACAGTCATATAGTTAACTAGCGGATAGCGAATGCAGGCGATACCAGCGGTGAACTTCTATATGATCGTATACTACCCATTTTGAGATTCGATCTCTGCCACAAAGGCCGGTAAACCTCCAGGGCCCAGTACGACAACATTAGAGCTCACTTGAGTTCCTGTCTTGGCACTAGCTATGCCGACGACCCCATGGTCAGCATCAAAAACAGCATAGGCATACCGAAGGAATAAAGTTCCAATAATATTATGAGTACTAAGATGAGCCTGTAGAGGTAGCCATTGATTTCCATGTCCGTCTATGATCCCAATATCTCTAAAGAATGCACTGATGGGTACTTCAATACTCTTGCCATTAAATTCAAAGGCAATATTTCCCGAGAGCGAATCAAAGGCCTGAACAGAGATCCCATAAGTACCATTTGACTTGATGGCACCGGTCGTCGTAACGATTGCATCAAATACTCGTTTGTTGGAGGTGAGGAAATAACTGATCTCGGAACTGAGTTCGTACGCAGTATCATCCTGTACTCCGTTAATCCTATCAAGATGAATAGAAAAGATATATGGGTTATCAGACGAAAGGTCGTCATTGTTTTCCTTCACCACGTCAAGGATAGCGAGAGGCGGTTCGTACTTTGCAACATCTATACCTCCAAACAAGATCTGTCCAAAACCGGCTTCTATCGAGTTGAGCCAAAGTGAATAGGTGTTCGTCCTGATCTTGCCTTCATGTGCAAGAAGACCGGGGAGGCTTGGGTAATGAGTTGTGTTGTCAGTCCAACCGAGTCCGACTACGCTCCATGGGATCACATTCGCATCAAATGACGTTATTGGTACGTTTGATATAGACACGCCTCCGACAGAGCCAACATCTGTCCCAAGGTCGTACAGCGAGTCTTCAGAAGGGTGTGAGGGGCCTCTCCTATAACGCCAGGTAGTAGAATTGTGAAAATCAAAGCGGTCCTCTTCTCTAGAATCCTCCCCGGGCTTTAGAAGCCATATTCCAGGAGACAGTGTATCGAAAGAAGCAAGTAACTTCTGAGGAGGAGTTCCAAATGAAATATGACCAAGATACTCCGGACCATATATTAAGTCTGAGCTTTGATTGTAGCCAAAAGGGATATTGTTTCCTTGTATCGGTAGAGGTGTAGCATGCCGATTGAAGATAAGATCCACATTTACAATATTCCCTTGTCCTTGATCTACCGACAAGGCAAGAGTGAGGAATATAGTTAGTATTGCTGTCTGAATAAGAAAAAAACTCATTGGACTCCGGTTTCACAGCATCCACTGGCCTGTATATATTTGAGAGTGAGCGTTTTAGCGTTTCGCAAAAGAGAACAGAACAATTGCCTTTCCTAGTCAAGAATTTCTATGCAATGATTAAACTTTTTTAACCTCCTTGTTACGGAATTCATCCCGACCATGGGGTTTCTGTGGCCTTGGCATAGGCCAAAGTCCTTTCAATCCGGGAAATAATTGCATTTCAGAGCTCCTCTTCAGTAGTGACATGTGCGTAAGAAGCAGATATTTATTGCATAATCTGAGAGAAATCGTCCAAGATGTAAAAAAGATAGCACACTGTAAACAATTGAAGTTCCATTAACACGCTATATAGGGACAGGTAAAGAAAAAGAACTCAAATCTTGTCGTGAAACGGTATCTACTGCAGCATTCTTGGTCTTTGGGACTAATCGCGGTCCAGTCCGTGTCCGGCGATTACGGTCCGGATCTTATTCTCAAGTCTGCGAAAACTCTTGGAAAAATCACCAGAGTTCCCAGATGGGAACATCTCCTTCGCACCGAAGTGGCACAGACCATTGACCGTAAAAGAACCCTAATGTCACAGATCTCGGCATCAATCAGCTTCAATGACTCTATCATTTATCTCCATTGAATAATCTAATGCTATATGAATCCTTACATAGGCATCAGGTTATATCTCGGGCCACATACATAGCTCGATGCTACTCGATAACTCTAAAGCTCAAACTGCTCATGTGCTGGCAGCCTCTAAATAGATAAAGTAGACCTTTAAACCTTCTCCTAGAATTTTGCATTTGACACTTGCTTTGCATTGTGTCACCAAGGTTCCAACAAAGTGTCTTTGTGTTCTTCGTCTGAACGTCTCTGCTCTTCCTGTAAACCGCTGAAGGTTGTTTTCGCTCACGTCAGATCATGGCACCATAACGCAATCATGGATAAGACTCTGTCATCGATTTATCAATCTGTCTGAGCCACAAGTACCAGTACATGGAGTCTATGGGTTAGGTGTAGACGATGCCGCTTGAAGTCGATAGTTACAGAATTTGACGGTATCTGAAGCAGCTTAACTTGAAATTTTTATTTGTCTAAAAACTGGCGGATTATCCTCTCGCTCTTCCATTTTTAGGTAAAGAAGATAGTTTCTAAGAATACTTGGAACCAAATCATAGAATTCATTTGAGATATACTGTACCATATGATACAACACTCAATGACCTCGCTCTTTTTGTCGGTTTGACGAAACAAAACACAACATTCAGTCAATAGAATTAAAGAATCTAGAACATAAATCTCTTCGTTATAAAAATTGTGATACAGATGAATATTCCGAAATGAACTCGGCAGCTACACGTTGAGATAAATCAGCCATTGGAGTTTTGTAAATGGGGTAAACAGTACATGTAAAGACCATATCGTGAATTCGTCGACTTTATAGTTGCTCCACAAATTTCTCGCAACTTGCAAGATAGACGTCATATCTGATGACATTGTCTGATAGCTGTTTCTGTCTTGTAATCAGGTAATCACTAACGTTGCGCTCGAGACTTCATCTTATAGCTACTTCAAGTGCATCAGCAAATCTTTAACAGTCAACCCTGGTCATAGAAGAGTGAAATGTTTGTCTATGACATACGATAACACATGGACAGGCACGGCGAGGACAAAATCCAGCATCTCGAGCGACCTTCGATGTCTGTTAGAGAGTGACGATATCGAGAGCCAACTGCTGTTTGACCACATGGTATAAGAATTTTCTGGTTCTGGTTTCTTTTTGAAATTTGAGTTCAATAAATTCTATCTTCTATATGTGCTGTGTCTCGGTCATCATTCTCGGGCTTTGCTATTATCACTAGTACAAGTGCCTCAGTCTTCTGTGGATTTTACGGACAGACAATAGACCAGCTTAATAACGGAGCTTTTTCCTTTGCTTTCTTGTGAACGGAAGACATGATTCCGCCCAGTGCCAAATTTTAGCCAAATCTACTTATCGAGCTGGGTAAATCCGTTAAATCCGAAGGTTTATAAGACACCTATGGCGAACCACCATGTGGCTATTTGCAAAGAGCAGACAAGGGGAGGATAAGAGAAAATGGCTACCCTTCTTCAGCTCAGACGAGCGGAGAAGAAACTTGAGAAACAGCTTGGGCCAGACAACTGTAATCTCGACCAGCTATCATGTTTGAGTCCAGAGAAAATGATGATAGATGGTCGAACATTCGTTATAGTTGGATGGGACGGTCCAGATGATCCGGATAATCCTAAAAACTGGTCATCTTCAAGAAAGTGGATTGCTACATCACTTGTCACTCTCTTGTCTTGTTTTGTCAACGCATGTGCTCCTATAGATTCTCCCATCTTTGCTCAGGCTGCAAAGGAATTCGGTGTTAGCGAAGTCGCAGAGTCGCTATCGGTAGGCATTTTCTTAATTGGCTTTGGATGTGGCGCTCTAATAGCAGGACCCGTCTCAGAGGTCCTCGGTCGGTCGATTACTTATCTGTCGAATATTTCTCTAATGTGTATCTGGCTAATGGCCTCAGCATTGGCACCGAATTTCGGTGCTCAGATGGCTTTTCGATTTCTGGCCGGCTTATCAGGTGCTTCACCTCTGGTTTGTGCAGGCGGTACAATATCAGATATGTACAACCAACTTGAAAAGACATACTCTTTTGCTTTTTTCTCCATTGTTGGATTCTTGGGCCCGTCAATTGGTCCTGTGCTCTCGGCATGGGTTCCAGATTCCCCTCATCTTCACACCTGGAGGTGGTCCGAGTGGATAGCTTTGCTATTTGGTGGAGTGGTCTTTGTCATACTGTTCATCTTCCAGCCAGAGACGTATCATCCACTTCTGCTCGAGTGGAAAGCTAGCAGACTACGGAAGCTAACCGGCGACGACTCATACAGGGCTCTGCACGAAATCGAGCTGACGATTTCCCTTAAGGAGAGGCTGAAAGTTGCTCTTTTACGACCTTTTATCCTTGCTTGGCATGAGCCTATCATCCAGATTGGCACTCTCTATCTTACATTAGCGTACATTGTTATGTTTACTTTCTTTGATGGCTATAACGAGATCTTTAAGCAGACTTACAATCTGTCAACGGGCATGACAAACACTCTATTTATTGCAATTGGGATCGGATTTCAATGCTCGGGCATCCTGGTTCCCATTGTCTACCGTATAACGAAGCGAGCTGCTGCGGAAGCAAAACTCCAGGGCCGGGATACGTTTGACCCAGAAGTGAGGCTTTGGTTTGGAATGCTAGGCGCACCCGCAGTTCCAATCTCTCTCTTTTGGATGGCTTGGACGGCCTATCCCTCGATCTCTATCTGGTGCCCTTTAATTGCTTCAGTAGTGTTTGGCTATGGATTTATTACAATTTTTATAACCGTCTATATGTACCTCATCGACAGTTATGAAATATACGCTGCTTCAGCTCTTACTTTTATTACATTGGCTCGATACACAACTTCAGGAGGAATGGTAGTGGTCGGAGTCCCTTTCTACCGGAACATGGGCCCTCACTGGACTCTGACTATTTTGGCATGTCTCAGCCTTATTGCGGCTCCCATGCCTTATGTATTCTACAGATATGGCTCTTTCATTCGCATGAGGAGCCCTTTTGCTGCGAAACATAGCGATATTAATAATTTCTCTAAGAAGTCTTAGCGAAGGCACTCAGAGGATCATAATGATTAATTTTCTTCTTATGGAAAAAAGCATCACTCTTATTTCCCCTTTATTATCTTGATATCTTCTGCTGAGCTTAGAGTGGAAATACATAGAATTATACAGCCTCGAATGAGGAGGCAACCTCAGAAATCTATAGAGTTTTTAGATATTTCTTGTCATATTTCTCTCGTTTTGTGTTTTATTTTCTGGAATTGGAGTTTTAGGTTTGAACTTTTACGTTGTTATCGTGAGTTTACGATCCACAAGGAATCTATCTTTCTTGGCGTATCGGAAATATAAAAGTCTCTCTGTAGGGAAGAACCTGGCTTTTCAGTCATATTATTTCATTCAACAAGTCATTAGTAGGGAAGCTCTTCGAATCAACAATGTTGTCGAGAATATTCCTAATTAGGTATAGCCTGTGAAGCCTCCCTTGCATGAACAAACATGTGATTATGACCCTAGCATGTTTGAGTGGCTTTCGTTCATAAACTCAGTAGACATCATTATAGCGACTGATCACTGACCATTGGTTGTCTGAATCAAAAAATGTGTTAATCCAGGCTAAGAGCAATCATCGAGAACAAAATTTCAGCTGAAAATAGCATGGCACATCATAGCTTCATATAAGGAAAATCCTTTTGTGGGAAGTGACCAGGATGAGCGCCCTACTAAAGGACGCTTGATTCAGAGAAAAGATTTCATTCGTTCATTTGAATTCTAATAAAAGAGCAGATTCTCACAGTACTGCTGAATGGCAACGTGACAAGATGTGACTTTATTAGAGACAAGACGAACGAAGTCTTAAGCTTAGCAGTTGAGCTTTTCATGCCGATCAGCCGGCTCACGGGTAATTTGGTACGTTGGATTTATTTTACAGACTGGCAGCAGAATGTAAACAGTTTAACTTTTCTCAAACCATAAAGTGAAATTTGCTCCGAAATCAGCTCTAGGTTTATTCTATGAATCAGATAAAACAATCTCTATAAACTTCTATATATAGAACGTTATCTCTGTCTGCCTTCAATAACAGGTAGTTCTATTCTATTTATTCTGCAGTCTCGTGGACTGCAGTTTCTATGGCATTGGCCCATTTCTTTCTAAGCAAGAAACTCTTGCACATTTCGATCAAGGATGACCTTAAATGGGCAAAAGAGTGCAGCAATGAGGAGAACAAGATGGAAAATCTCCGAAAACGGTCAACAAACGCCGACGTTGTCGAATTTTTGGAAGCCCCAATTCTATAGTGTAAGAGCAGTAGACAATAGACTTACCTCAGTTCCAAGTATGACTATCATAGGACCAAGACAGCACAGAAAGGTCACTGTTCCATAGAGCCAAGCTCTACCCGAATGATCTATGCGCGCCAGGCCGTAAAGCTCCCAGACAAAAGTCGATATGGTGCTAAGCGAACCACAAAATCCCGTGGCAACGCCATCGAGAACAAGACATCCAGTGAGACCAGAATGGGGGTAGGATCTCTGCTGGAATACTGTGAGCAAGGCCAAAAGAGTACATGCCGAAACATTAGAGAAGAAAGTTCCCAGGTAAAAGTGTTTATAAAACGGGTTGAAATATTTGATCAACCACCATCGCAGTATGGTACCGTAGGGAGCGAACACCGTGGGAAACATCCATTTTCTACATGGAGGATAAGTGCAGGTCAGCACCAAGGCTGCGATCCAAGAAAGTATTCCAAACACAATAGCGAATATGATAACTATTTCTCTCTCCCAGACGTTGAAAAATAGATTGAACCATTTGTTGAAGACCTTCCTCTTAACCACAAGCCCAATCTGATGACCGACTCCAATGCCGCCAAAAGACACGGCCACAGTCACCATTACATGACTGGCTAGAGCCAGAAAATTGTAACCACGGCCTCTATTTTCTATTTCTGGCCTAACATTTGCTATCATATAGAAACAGTCGAGTATCCACGATGAGAGTGTCGTGATTGTTCCGCACAATCCCGTAGTCATAGTGAGAAAAAGAATCGAATTAGCCTTTGCATTAGGCCCTGATAATCCAAAAAGCTGCTTCTGAGCCTGGCAGAAACCCATCACGACGCATCCGCACCACTGCACCCACGCTAAGCTGAACACAGGAGCACCATCGTAGCTATTTAGCTGTTGAATACCCATTCGAATTAAATCTCCCCAGACTCCTCCACCGTACAGACAGGAGATAATAAGCACAGTCTCGTTCAGCTTTCCCATCGGCATTTTCACCCTTATCGTATCCGAGTCAAGGAAAGTATTATGGCTTTGGTTATAGTAGCAACAATAACGGGTTCAATTTCACAGATTGAACCTTTACAACAGGCATGCAGATGATAAAGAAAAAAGAGTGATCCGGTCTTGTTTTTTCAATGATTGCACTCTGTTTCACACGACCTGTGAGGGTTATCCAGCAGCACAACTATGTCCCTGGATAAGAAACTTTCGGGTGTCTGCTGACAAGATTTCTCGCTCACCTTGACTTGTGTGAATTACCGCGCCGGTAAAGAAGCGTCAAGTCAAGTAGAGAGCGATGGTTGTTACCATCGCGATTCGACGATAGCAAATATTAGGGTTTAAGAGAACGCTACAGGAGAACACCCTGAGAGGACAAAAGCTGCAGGCGCGATCCGATAACAAAAATATTATAACTTGTAATATTATATTAGATAATGTTATGATATTGATATATTATAAAATACGCATGACATATTCTCTACTCTTTCATCGAGTTGCAACTCCTTACGATGGCTTATAAACTTATATTTCAGAATCCGACAAAGACATGATAACCGCTTGAGTACTTGTTTCTTCCCGCAGAACCTGTTCTCGAGATTCAGACGGCGATCGTGAAACCTGTTTCTTGCTCGGCTTATATAAAGAATGCACAAATATGACGGGGAGCTTGCGTAGCATAAGCAATGATATTGAGCCGGAGAAATCCTCGATTGCGCGAAAGACTGTTTAATGAGATGCTGTGGATGGGCGCAGCTTGCGTTTTATTCCACGCAGTCTTTGACGAGATCGACAATTTCTCGCGGGTCGATATCATTCCGTATGCCACTGACATGTTCAAAGCACCATACACTACCATGGGTAAGATCCTGCATGCACGTCGAATATTGCGTCCACAGGTAATAACCACTCTTGGAGAGGACGTTGAAATTGAGAATGACTGCGCCGCGATTGTCGGATCCAAGCTTATCGAGTACTCGGTTCCAGTCCTCATTGAGGCTTTCACTTGTCTATGTGCGAGGTTGAGCTTGCCGAACCAGACAGTTTCCTTTTGAACTCGCTGGATCATTTTAATTGAGAACGATAAGTGATCATTGGATATCAACGACAGTTCTCTTAAGTCTAGGTGCGAATGCTTCAGAGCGCACCAGCTAGTACTATCGAATATTCATGTACCCAAGTATAGACTGTGTTGCACGATCGAGCGTTCCTGCTTATACGCTTTCCGACTATTACACCAAATATGTATCCAATGACCGCGGCGTCAAAGGAGGCGTTATCTTTGTCACAGTTGAACAAGTTGCTGCCCAAGGTTCAGCGTGGGAATGCGTACTGAACTACTTGACTTCCCGAGGCAAACTAAATGCGGTCTTTTTTGACGAAGCCCACTTCTTTATCAACTCGTCAGCCTGCCGTTCGAGCCCCAAAGGCGCGCTGAGAGTACTATCAACTATTCATGTATCCAAGTATGCCTTGACGGCCACGGTTCCACCTCAATGGCGAAAACTGTTCCTTCAGACGTTCCAAGGGCAGCGGATCTTTGACTTTATCCGTGAACCCAGCATCAGGCCGAATATCTCATACTCTGTTCATATAACTCAGTATTCACAATGGACAAGTTACGTGAAAGAGACAGCTTCGAGATGGGAGCGGAATGCGGATGCTTCGGAATGGGTAGCTATTTATGTTCGATCCTGTGCCGCCTGTGAGAAGCTGACTGGTGCGCTGGACTCGTGGCAGCCGTCAGTAGTTAATGGAGCCATGTCGGTCGACGAGAAAGACGAGCATCTCGAGCGGTGGAAGGACGGCAACGCAACAAGGATTGCTATCGGGACTACAGCACTTGAGGCCGGCATTGACTATGCTCATGTCAGCCTGGTCATCCATTACGGACCACCGTACTCGCTGGTGAACTTTGCGCAGGAGTCGGAGCGTGCGGGACGGGACCCCACTATGAAGGCAAGAAGTGTTGTTGTGTCAAGGGTGCCTGCCTGAACGACTGAGCCGATATTTGGACGATGCAAGAAGTCCATGTTACGAGATACCCGGAGCGCAGCAGTGTTGTGTTTGCAGTGATCAGTCGTATGATTTTGTGAAGGAGCTGGCCACAGCAAGTCAGTCGCCGTCGTCTTCTAAACCGTCGTCGCGGTCAGCATGGCCTGCTTTCGAAGTTCAACAGCCAACTCCTCCTCAACCTCGATCTATACCACCATCTCAGCCTGCCCAACGTCAACCCTACAGACAACTGGTGCAGCCCCAGCTAACTGTGGTTCCTCGCGGCCGTCGTCAACTGGCCATGGGCAGCAGCATGTCCCAGATGGTTGCGCTGATCGGCCGTCTGTACTCAATGGACAAGATCTGCACGTGGTGTTTATTCGATGACAGCCCAGTGCCGTCGCGGAGCTCTTGTGAGAACCATAATGACCTCGCAAGGCATAACCATGTGGCTCTCGAGGGTGAGCAGAACAGCAAAGCCTACTTTGAGAGTTTCATGGACGTGTACCGAAAAGAAGCTCCCCGAAGGCAGGATTTGTTTGGTGAGCAGAGCGACTTTTGTGCAAAGTGTCTGATGCCCAAGTCAGCCATGTTTGGACTGTTCGCCAGCGTCTATCATTCAGACGGCGAATGGCGTTTGTTCAACAGCCAGTTTGTGCTTGGATGCTTCTTTCTGATAGTGTTTGACTTGAATTCTCGCTGGCAACGGGTTAGTGATCACTTAAGGCGCAAGATCAAGGACGACTTTGGCCACGACTTTGCACAGGGTCTGTACCGGGACGTAGCTGGGAATACGGTTGACAGCATGGTGAAGGACATGGTGAAGATTGGCCTGAAACGAGACGAGGAGAGTTCGTTTCTGCACATGCAGATTATAGTCGCGCTGTTCTTGCGGTATCGGTCGGCTTTTGGCTTCAAGCATCTGGTGGACTTGCTTGGCAAGTGAGTTGTGTACTATATTATCGTGTACTCAATTCACTCCTCAATCTAATGCTCAACCTCGTCAACCTCCTAATCTTGAACGAAGAAATGCCTTGAAATAAGCGGAATCACGACAAACATGGCAGTTCTTGGACCTTTTCAGGGTAATATCCGGATAAAACTCTTCAATTCTAGCAAGCATATAAACTGTCTGCTGATCCGATTATTGGGCCCAGAATGGCACCAATTGTTCGAGCTCAACCCAGTACAGGATCACATCCTGCCAAAGATACCCCTGTGCGAGAATATCAGGAATGCTTGCGACCTGATCAATGTGCTCAACACCCATGCCAAATTGAAAGGCACAAACTCATAACACAGCACCTGGAGAATCGGTTGGTGACGTTGCAGGGATGAAGCTCCATGGCAGTCTGCTACGAGCCCCCCTGTAACAATCTAGACTGCGGTGAGGGCGCCTAGGTGGACGAGTCCGTGTAGCGTTACTTGGACCAATCCGTAGCTTGTTTGCACGAAGCTCATTCACCTACTTCACTAACTCCGGCTCGATAGCGCTCCAAGCTATGAAGAGGTCCAATTCAAGGTCCTACAGATTGAGTCGGAAATAGTGTTCTGCTATACCGCTACAAGGGTGTCCAGACCCGTCCACCTAGGCGCTCCCGTTGGGAAGGAATATCGATGGATTATCACCGGATTGCCGATCTATTTTTTGATAAGGTGCTGAAACATTACATCTAGGGACACTGTAGAGTTTCAGTACGTTATCAAACTAGATCGGTAACATGCTTGGCTGAATCAGTCTTATGGCGGGGTATAAAGTACGCTCTTTTAGACAGGCAGTCCACGACTAACATGATTGCATCGTAACCTCTTTCGGTCTTTGGTAATCCAGTGATGAAGTCCATCGATATTCCTTCCCAACACTTGCTTGGGGGTAAAGGTTCTAACATAACTTTAGGCATTTGTGTTGAACGTTGCTCCTCTAACAGGCGTCGCACTTTGCGACATAGCTTTTTATGTTTTTGATCATCTTTGGCCAATAAAATACCCGGTGGACTAGCTCATAGGTTTTTAGGCACCCGAGATGTCCTTGGACTGGTGGGTCGTGGTGTTGCCTCAATATTTTTTGCCTGTAGGGAGCAATTTGGCACACAAAGCTTCCACTCTCCTGTCCCCACCGTGCCTTCGCATGGTAACAGGCATTTTCGAATCGATAGTGCTTTATCATCGCCCTCAGCTCTGGTGGACTATCGTTTTCCTTAAACGCATTTACCAACGGTTTGGTTCACGGATCATGATCTTAGTATTCTTCTATTTGCTTTCGTTCCTCCAAGGTTAAGGCTGAGATGTCTAGAACATCTTGCACGCGGCTTAAAGCGTCGGCGACTATATTCTCTTTTCCATGCAAGCACTCAACGGTGAATGTGAATTCTGCTAATATGTCCAACCAATGGACTTGTGGGGAAGTCAAACGTTGTTGGGTCCGTATATATTGCAGAGTCCGATGATCGGTCCTTATCTTGAAGTGCTTGCCCAAGAGGTAATGTCGCCAGGTTTGGAGTACTTTAATGACTGCCAACAGGAACTTCTGGCAATCATCAGAGCACTCTAAACATGGCGGCACTATCTATTGGGCAAGTTTTCGAATGGCTGAGTCTCTCTCGGGATACCAAGCCCAGGTTATATCCTGTTTCAAGAGTTGATATAGAGGTCGAGTACGTCTTCCAAAATCTCGAACAAACCTCCTATAATAGCCTGGAAGGCCTAGAAATGATTGTAATTCCTTTACTGACTTAGGGTTGGCCAGTTCTTGACAGCGGCAGTTTTGTCCTCCAGCGGAGTAATCAGATGACCAAGGTATTCTAGTTGGTTACAGAAAAACTCACACTTGCTCTTTTTGGCAACTAGTTTCTTTTTCTTAGTTGTTCCAACATCAGTTTTAGATGTTTTTGGTGTTCTGCCTCATCCTTGCTGTTAGGATATCAATCTGCTCTTGTGCTTTAACCAGTGTAACTTGTTCTCATACGAATCTGCTCTCCCAAGAACACTCAAGCATGAATGCGCACACCAGAATAGGAAATAATACAGAGGAGATAGTTATGGCCGCAACGGTATGAGAAAGAGAGAGTGTGTTAATAGAGACTGCGTTAATAAAGATGAGCCCCTAAGCGGTCGTCACCGATTTTCTCAAGCGACAGCGCCTAGATAACGGTTCTAGACAATCAGATGATAAAAGGTAATAGGTTACTATAGTACAATATTATAGCTGGAGAATGAGTACAAGAAAAGCAACTTAGTTCCTCACACAAGCGATGTAGTCTACATATGCAAGACTTCCTACTGCTTTACGGTTACTCTTATACTAGGACTATAGGATAGCTATAGCACTAGATTAATGTTAAGTCCTTGACAATAACGATGTCGAAAAAAGGACGAGCCGATTATCCAGCCGATTATCAAGCCGATGCTGAACAAACGGATGCTACAGATACTCTGCGTAAAATTCTTTCAGCTTTGCAATGGCCTGATTGACGTATTGCGGCTCGTCATATAGGTCGTAGTGAGTTGCACCGGGAACGACAAAGATGTTCTTTTTCTCCGACCGAGCCTTATCGAACAGTTCAAAACCATCGCGAAAAGAACCAAAAACGCCAGGCTGACCGCCGCCGACGATGATCTGCAAAGGCTGAGTGAGAAGATGATCTGCAAGGTGAAAAGCATCCCATGAAAAGGCCGCGGCCGTGCTGACCACATTCAGTTTGTTGGGCGAGCCTGGCTTCTGGCCCCGGGGAGTTGTATAGTAATTGACGGCCTCAACAATATCGACGTCTTTGATGCCGAGGGACGCGAGTTGTTTTTCCGACTGGGGAATGTACGTGGTGATGGCAGCCTCTGCACCACGGACTTCGGCTGTACGCTGAGCCGAAATACCTTCGAGAGCCTTGATCGCGGCACCAGGAGACAGGTCGCCTTCACGACAGAGGCGCCCGTAGTTGGCTCCTACGACAGTGCCAACCGCTTTGAAGCGGCGTTCTGTCATGGCCGCATTCGCAGCGTAGCCCCCGCCACCACAGATGCCGAGCACCCCAATGCGGCTTTCGTCCACAAAGTCAAGTGTCGTGAGATAATCGGCCGCGTAGTGGAAATCCCCAACTCGCAGAGCCGGATCTTCCAGATAGCGCCCGGGTCCACCACTAACACCCTGAGTCGAAGCATCGAAAGCTAGACAGATGAAGCCAGCCTCTGCCAGCGCAGAAGCATAGATTGCAGCAGTCTGTTCTTTACAGGAACTGATAGGATGCGCAACCACGAGGGCGGGATATTTGCAGCTTTTGTCAAAGTCCTGGGGGAAATGCAAGTCACCCGCCATATCCCAGGTCTTGTTTCTGAAGCTCACTGTTTTTACCGTCATCTCTCAATTGCTGAAGCTGAAGAAGGATGAAGATTCATGGCGATGCGGTCCCTTCAAATAGCCTAGTTGTCGTAGCGCCGAGACATAACTCCGCATTTATATTCACGAATTCCGAGAATCATCGGTATTATCCTCCGACTATATGTCCTACATCCGCTATGTCACTGTCTAAGATGTATTTAGTGGCCATGAGACAAATTTGTTTAGAGACGAGCATTCACGCTGTAACAACAAGGCCTTTTGTTGTTGACATGGTTGTCATAGCGTCGCCTTCTTAGAGGTAAAACAGGTTGGAATTGAAAAGAGAGGGATCAGTCTGAAGTTTGAAATATAGAAAATACATGATATATATCTTGTTATACTGTGGTGATGCAAGTATTGTCATAGAGAAGACTCCCTTCGCTATACGGTGACTAGCCTTTGTTGACATACGTCATAATGAGATACCTGTCAGTGAAACTTCGGGAAGCACTTGATCCCGACTCTGCTAATCAACTAGAAGTGAACCTGGGACTGAATATTGACCATATCGATTACACATCACCTGAAACTAGGATTGATTGTTCACATTCTACTTTACGCCTCAGCACAACTGTGTTGGAACTCGAAAAGATTCCATTTCTTTCACACGAAGGTCACGTTTCCTATGGATACCTCTAGAGCCATTACATTTATCGTATGCTGGCATTACCCTTCGATTCGTGCTTGAGGTGGAGGATCAAAAAAAGTTTTGTAGTATCATTTAGTGAGCGACCTTTCTTTGGAGCGACAATCTGTGAAGATATGACCAAATCTGAGAACATAATCCTCACTGTGAGTCCATGAAGGATGCGATATCTGGTATACTTGTACTTGGAGCATGACGGTCCAGGTGAGAACAATGTCAGTAGACAACGCCTGCAATTGAGCAGGCACTGCCAATGAGTGGGAGTATTTCCAACAAGTAGCTTCTTAATTGTTATTCCCACACAAGAAGATGAAACCTTCTCCAGGTAAAGGAAAAGCAAGCCAATGAGTCGTGGTAAGCAGTAGACATGGACCGAGTCTCGTGAAGAGTATTGAACTTGTTTCCAACCGTCGTGCTAACAGTGGCTACTATAGTCTGATCCAGGACAGGAAGAAATGCGTCAATACAGCACATCGTAAACTTAAACAATAGGCTGTTCTATGGTGGCACCATCTCTCACACTTTCCTCTTGGTCGTCAACTTCATTCTGTATATCATTCTCCAGCATTCTTTTGGCTCATGAGATACTGGTTTCTGTATTTTTTGAGACCCAAGTAAGATAACTACTTCCAACAACTAAATTGAATAATAAACTACTCTATCATTGAGGCATTGTTTTGTCAAAAGTCGAAACGGAGATAAGACGGAGATGGACTGGTAGTATAGTGAGCGTGGGTAAAAGAGCCTACAAGAGCATACTTGCGAGACTTGTATAACCATTTACTAGTTTATTAGTTATAGTATATTTGTTACGCGAACCTCCAATTGACTTCCATAGTCTTCAAGCTCACTGGAGGCACACACGATAGAGGACCGAAATAAGACGGTCAGAAGGGTCAACGAGATGAGATTATCATAATTAGATCCTATAGGTTTTCCTATTATCTTAATATTGTCTTTTTTCCATTAGAAATAGAACATACTCGCTTTTGTCCCTTGCGATGAGCGACGATGTCCCCGGGATTCGGAGCTACAGCAAACTTATCTCCGTCAGAAGAAAATCAACCTTCTGTCCAGACTCAGTATGAACCAAAGAAGACTCCTAAATGGAAAGAAGAAACGACGAAGGCTTGTCATATCATGTGAGCGCTGCAGACAGAGGAAGATTAAATGTGATCGACAGAAACCATGTAGTCGATGTCGAGCCGCAGCCACGAGCTGTACTTATACTTGCGACAGGTTCTATGAGGACTCTCGAGATGTCTCAGCAAGTGAAAGCCCGACAATTACCGAGAAGGTGCTAGATCAGTGCCCTATGTTCCGGCAAACACGTTACTACGGACCTGGGAACCTATTTTCTGTGTTTACAAAAGATGCGGACACTAGACAATGTTTGGAAGATATGCTCGACTATCTTCGAAGAACTGGTGCCAAGTGTGATTTCCACGAAGCGATCAAGGCTGCAAAGACCTGTTTTGAGTTTGGCCTGAGGCCCACCGTGGCTTTACCTTCGCCATCTGACCAGCCCGGGATAATATTAAAAACGTTAATCGCTTTTCTACCTCCCAGTTCCACTATAATAGAGCTTTTAGATGTGTATTTTGATAATGTGCATACTCATTTCCCGATCCTGAGAAGAAAAGATATGGAGACGTTTCTTGAAATCTTACTGAAACGTCCTCACAAAAGCCACATGGTTCCCTACTTGATCAGGTTCCTTAGTGTGCTCTTTACGATGCTTCGATTAGCTCAGGTTTGTCTCATTGTTTCGCTTGAAGATCCGCATCCATATAACGAGTATGTTGGTCCGAATTTTTTGGCATTGTCTAACACATGTCTTTCCTATGCAAACTCGGTGAGAGAGCCATCGTTCAGTACTGTAGCCACCCTATTTTTATCCCGCTTATGTGACATTTTGACTCCCCAAGATGCAAATGATGGAGGCGATGGCGTCAAGAACGCTCCTATTCTGGGCTTCACCATCCAGCTTGCATATTCCATTGATTTAAATCATGCCAAGGAAGAGAACGAACGTGAGCTCTGGTTTCAATTATGTCTACTTGATGCTGAGCGTAATACCGATCTGGGCTGGCCTTTATCGATCACTTCGTGCGACTTTTGCCCCCCTGGGTCCTACAAACACTTGAACACCATTATTAAGAATCTTCGTAATGACGGAATATTTTACTCAGAGACGGATTTAGTCTCCTTGAGTCACTATTGCTGTCAATTTGAAGATGCGGTCAAGAGGACAACCTCGTCGGTATCTCTTTTTGATTTTAGGATCTTCTGTGTGATCCGAAAATATCAGATTTCCCAAGAAATATCTCTGATTGGAGGGCACTCTTCATCCAGCCAATACGTGCACTATTCTCGTCTCGAGGATCTCCTCATATCGTTTTCTTCTATTTTGCTTTCCGTTCTCAGTCAGTGGACGCTATGGCCCTGGCGACCTCTGGCACTTCTTGGTCTGAGGAGTTGCATAATTCGATCTATTTGGCTCTCCATGAAAGCATCAGACTGGGATAATCCGACAGGAACAGAGATCTATCAGAGAATGATTGCATCGATCCACCAGATGTTGGCTGTGCAGGACTTGATTCCAAAACACTACTATATCACGGAGAAATTTCCCTATGCCGAGATATTTATGCGACTTATTGATGAGAGGAGGATTAGATCAGGCAGGGCTCCTATATTCAAGACTAATCTGTTTACATCTCTGTCTGCAAATCATCTTTTACCCGAAGAAATCCCTGGATCAGCCTCGACGCTTCCAGGGCTAGAAGACTTCATGCTTGGACTACCTCTTTTTGATACTTACATGGAGATGCTGTGAGTCTGCAGAGAAGACGATATCCGCTCGAGTAATTTTCTGCAGAGACATCCTGTGTGACTGTTCTCCTGCCAAGAATACTCTTTACTTTAGCTGCTGACCGCTGTTTCACTTAAGTGAGCGAATATCAACGCATTGAGATTAGTTCATATGTCACGTGAAAGGCTCACTAACATAATTGTTTGTCGTCAGTTGCCATTATTTGGTTACTGCATGTGTGAAAATGGTCACCGGCTATTCCCAGACTCCCCACTCGCATACTTGCGAATGCTACGCAAATATTTCTACCACAAGGAGCCGAGTTCCACATCCGACGAACAGAAATCCGGCCCGGGTCGACCGGCAACATGCATGCAACTCCCTAATAGTTCACAAGAAAGTAAGTGAAAGACATGAGCGGCGTCCTGCGCACCAGGATTCATGGTTGAGACAATGATTTGCTTTCCTCTTTGGCAATTTACGGCGCAACACAAGTGCATTTATGTCCTTTACATTTATGTCCCTTGAATAATGTCCCTTGTATACAGACATTGTTCTTTTTCTTAAACGTCCAAGTCACCCCACAACTATAGATCACGGGCAGCGACATAAAAAATTGCCTTGGTAAGTTGATGATGTAAGACCTTTTCTGCAGATCTCTATAGGTCTAAAAGATCGACATTTGGTCAGTAGTCTACGTACTCTACAACTGCACATAACATGACTGTAAGTGGGAAAGAAACAGGCCTGTCTTTGCACCACAAACAAACCCCTAAGCAGTACTGCGTACAGAGTGCGAGTCATTTAACAAAATGTAAATAAGCGACGTGAGAAAGACCCGGTTAAAGAAGATAATTCCAGTAAGGGGAAGCGTCTCAGATAGTATCCCACTTACTGTAAACATGCCGAAAGCCTTTAAAAAGGTGAGGATAAGGATCAACGGTGAAATGTAAAGACATTCATGCACTGTCAGCGCGGCTCACACTATAAAACGCTTGGCCCAATTAGACCAAACATCATTCCTTCGAAAACTTTTTAATTATCATGCATGAACCTTCTAACTAAGGTTTATTGGAATACGCCAAAAGTAACCATAAGTCACAATAATATCAATTACCAAAGGGAGCTTTTTAAGCCTGATGAATAAAGACAAAGAGACTAGTGCGGCTTGATCCGAGAGAGAAAATCCTATGTCGTTTACTCCATGATACCTATCCAATCGGTCCTTTCCTCAATAGTCATAACCTTTGAATTATGGCAATCTAGCACTCTTTGCCTAAATCGTCGTTGGACAGCTCGTTCGAACTTGAAAAGAAAGTCTTGCCTCTCGAGCTCATACGGAAAATGAAGAGGATGCGTGTGGGATATTGTTATAATATCCTCATTGATAGCCATAATGTCTTAGACATTATGCCAACGACCTTGCTTTGGACAACTACGTCTGGAAATATGTCAGTTGCGTTTTGATGCGGTAGACTCACTTTTGACTGCGAGTGATCCCCGATTTGAATTTTTGGAATACCCAAGTAAAAATAATCCGTCTTTCAGTCGACAAAAAATGTCATGCAAAACTACTAGATATGAGCAGGATCTTTTACAGTCGGTACGGTTTGATCCGTTTGGCCATCAGACGTACCATTTAGCAGTCACTAGTATTCCCATTGTGGCATGAAATGGAAAAAATATATTTGAGCATTTGTTTTTGCTCAATATATCAGCTACATAAGAGGACAAGTGTAGTATTTCTATGGTGCAGGATTTTGATGCCCGTATTGAGGCAGAAACTGTCTCCTGTAACCCATCGCCTGCGTGATGCTATAAAAGGTACGTTTGACAGGGTTATGGAATCTGAAAAAAGACTATTATTACATGTTCGAATTGGGAATACTCCACGGGAATGTGCGCTTGAAAAATATTGGTTATAATCTTGAGCGTCGAAAAGGATGTCTGTTGGATCTGGAAAATTCAGTAAACGGTACAAACGGCTGATATATTTTCGGCACGGCGTTGTTCGTTATATGTTTTTTTTGAAATAAAAATGATTATTCCTTCTAGACTGAGACGGTATTTTCCTTGGGTGTTGGTATGGTTGGTATATGCTTGAAGACTAATAGTTGATGGAGGTACGCGATGTTCTAAGGAAACCAACATTCAAGCGGACTGTTGAAGACTATTGCAAAGCTCGTTTTCGAAACAATGCACTCAGTACCGTTGTATTTTTCTGAAAAATCATACCTTTTCCGCCTGTGAGCTCCAACCTCATGTCTCTCGTTGCGGGGAGTTTCTTCTCCAGTAGTACTGTTACCTCGTATAGGTCGGAATCGTTTCTAGATAAACGGTCCCGGCCTTACGAAGTAGTCCTGTGCTACGTGGATAACCTTCCACTGACCAGCAGATGAACAGAATTACGTCCGGTTCTCCGTGTTCTAGTGGCCGTTACAAAAAGAACTGTGAAAGCTGTATAATATGAATAAAAAGATAGATATGTTTATGAGCAAATGGTAGCATTCCTTGTATACCATTCCATCTTCCGACTCTATCATGATCGGATTTTGCTGGAAGAGAGTCTGTTTTTTTAGTCAAAGATAGGTTTCTAACAGTTCTTGCAATTCAAGACGCTATATGATAGGCTCATTGGTTTTTTCACATAATTATGGGTTCTTAACCTCTATATTAAAACATAAGTTGCCCAGATGAATAATGAAGATTATATTTGAGTTGTATATGGGAGCAAGGCATCACTCGCTTCACACCGCGCTTATTTCGTGGGCCTCAATCCTTTTTGGCCGGTGTCTACTAAACGGGAGAGTTTGGACATCTTTATTGGATGGCCAGAGACTAAAGTCATTGTCATCAGATAAACTAGCTACAAATGCCATTAGAAGGTCTATATATTGGCAATCGTAGATTGGCGTGTAGGTTCGACTAGCGTCTTTTCTGTAGTAGAAAAAGATATCTGTAGCACCGCCTATCAGAGCCATCTCCCTGGCTGCTGCAGGTCCACAACAATGGGGAGAAACACACTTTAACTAATTCGAAAAGACTCTGGTATAGAAGGATATTGTTTCATCCTGACTAGACTTTTTAAAAGGTGCTACGATGGAAGAATGGTCACAATCTGGGTGCCAAAGCACGCGATGAACAATGGATAAACAATGTGGAGCCAGGCGCTGAGCCATCTTATACGTGCCGTGCCTTAGCCGGCCGCAACTGTTAACCAACGCCGTCCGGCACAATGATAGCATCCAGATGATTTAGAACACCAAGTGATAGGAAAACTATTATTTAATACATCTTAGTCAGGTATTTTTTTCAGGACATGAAGGCATCCTACTGGAATGGCTCCTTATCTGACTTGAAGGGAGGAACATGGTGGCAAAGACTTCAGACATGCAAGGACAAAAGAATATGGCTTCGGGTAGCGTAGAACCACTTAGCTCCCCGATCATATCCTATCTAGCTGATAGGAAGAAAGCTTAATCTGGTTGACTAAGCCGCAAGCGCCTAAAACACGCTTGCTAGAACCCTTCCCTTAATGTTTTCGCAACAGAGGCATTTAGACAGTTTATTGAACCAATTGTCTGTTCCAGCTGCCGTCATTTTACCAGACAAGCGACGATTGGGATGTAGCGTTGATGACGCTCACGTGGTGGTTTGGATCCACAAGTACAAAGTTCTAGCTGACGTGGCCTTCGGAAACATTGGCAGTATTGCAAGTGACTATGTCGAAGGTGAGGTCGATATCGATGGGGATATGAGAGACTTGATGCGGACTGGTACATCTCTTCTTGAGGTCACTGCCAATGACCCTGTCAGCGAGTCTCCTTCGTGGATGACGAGGCTGGTTATACGATTGGGAATATTCAATTGCCTTAGATATGTGTATTCTTGGTATAATCACTCCATATTCCGAGGCACTAGACATGTTCAGTTTCATTACGACATCTCGGACGATTTTTTCTCCCTCTGGCTGGATCCTAAAAAATTATACTCTTGTGCGTATTTCTTCAAGAAGGAATATTCTCTAGCTCAAGCACAAGACGCAAAGCTAGATTTGATCTGCCGTAAGCTTCTCCTCAAGCCCGGCGAACACTTTCTCGACGTTGGCGCCGGCTGGGGAGCACTGGTAATGTGGGCAGCTGAGAAATACAAGGTCTTTGCTACAGGTATAACTGTATCCAAGTCTCAATTCAAGCACATGACTAATTTAATCGAAGAAAAGGGCCTACAGGGTCGCGTCGAGGTCTTTTTATGTGACTATCGCGAGCTTGGCGACAGAAGATATGATAAGATCGCCTCGGTCGGCATGTTTGAGCACGTCGGTTTAGCTATGATGGATACTTATTTCAGTACTTTATACTCGCTTCTAAAGCCAGGGGGTATGCTTCTGAATCATGGCATCACCAGCTCAAAACTCACCAATGAGTCGCTCGGGGCCAATATGGGATCATTTATTGATAAATATATATTTCCAGGAGGTGAATTGATTCATATCTCTCTTGCTCTCAGGTTTATGGCCGAATGTGGTTTTGAGGTAGTCGATGTGGAAGATCTCCGTCCTCATTATGGCAGGACTCTGTGGGAATGGTCGGATCGTCTGGAAAAGAATCTAGAAAAAGCACGTCAAATGGTCGGAGATAAAGTTCTTCGTGCTTATAGAGTATACTTGGCCGGCTGTGCGGTCGGTTTTGAGCAGAGGTGGGTTTATCTGTACCAAGTTCTGGCGACCAAGCCGAACGGAAACCTCGAGACAGGGGAAACGGCTACTGGCCTGAGAGGATGCCAGTCACAGTATCCGTTTAACAGAGGATATATCTACTCTTGAATAACACAGTTTACGTGATTGGCTTGGCTCAATGCCCGTCGATATAGAGGCGACGGCTGTAGCTGCCAAGGAACGGTTTATAGAAGGATATGCTATCAATGATTTGGTTGTTTTTCACCATTTTTTTCCAGTAAAACTTGACCTCGTCGATTCGTCAATATTTCTAGTCGCTTGTAGAGTCAGTAGAATGCGTTGTATTAATATCAACAATCAATTAATGTTACGATGTGAGCGCAAATCTGTAAGCATACGTCTTTGTCTTTCTTATTTAATTACACATATTTGTAGACAACTTTTTGCCTGGGTTGAGTTTATATCTTCCGATATTCTAACAAGCTGACTCGATCCAGTCGTTCCCGTCCGGTCAGGCCTCCGTGGTTGCGGCCAATTCTGTAACAGCAACTGGAAGTGCATGGCGAAGGTTGATAACCACAACGTTCACTCATCTCTCACTCAATCTATTTGCTTGATAGATCTCTTTATGGTGGTAGACTTACTCCTTAGGTTAAGTAGGTTTCCGGGAACCCCAGCTGTAGGTTGAGGTCGCATCCATCCGAAGAAACTCTATGCTAGATATATCCTCGTTTAAAGTTGATATGTCAGCAAATGTAACCCTTTCTAGTCAATTTCAATTTCCAATATAATTTAGAGAAGATTATTCCCGCTGTTTTCTTCAATTCGTGATGGTTCTGCTAATTTGAATTGGTACGCTTGATCACCGAAGTCTTCTTAAGGGATCCACACTAGAAGGCACCGAAGCCTTGCGGTTAAAGTCTCCACGTGTTTTTAAGCATCTCCATGCACCCATTACTCTTTTTTTGTTCTATATAAGATCGCAGAGGAACTCAAGTTTGTGATAGAACCGGCTTAGGCTCTGAAATAATATCTGAATATCTTAGAGGCATGCAAAGAATAACATTTGTGTCCAAAGGGAGCGATGCTCAAATATGGTGATCTTTGGCAAGCGGGAACTGCGTGTTCTTGTAGGCTGTCTCGGAGAACGGCGCGCGGCCTGTTTGTATGTGTTAACTTATTGTTTGCGAATTCTGGCAAGGGGATATACTAATGTCCAGCCTCGGTATGAGGTCCCACAAGCAGGTCGAAAGTCCGATCTGTGCCTTTAAGTCGTGCCTGTCAACAAAGTCCAAATCACACAGACTGCAAGTCTCATCTTGCACATCCTATGATGACTATATATTCACAGATTGCTATTGTCCATTAGGATATCTAATGGACAACTGGGGTCAGAAGGTGCTAATTCTAAACCGCTCTTTATCGTACGACGTTGTCAGACTGTGATAGCCCTCATGTGCCATCTTTAATCAGAAAATAGTGGTAAAAAGTGAAGAGTTCGTAATGGGAAAAAATGTCACTCAATCTATTAACTGTCAATGAAAAAGTTAATGGACACTGGAGATTTAACGCCGACCTCGAGTATATTTGGTGACTCGTCTTCTGTTCCATTGTCGTAGTAAAAGTTATTCAGTTATTCGATACCATAAATATCTACTCTATCAATATTCTAACTATTCCAACTGAGGACCATTGCCATCATTGGTAGAGGTGTTCGGGAGAATACAATCTCCAAAGGGTTTCCCTGCAGTTCTTTCCTGGTCCAAATATTTGAGATCAGGTCAGCTGCTAGCCACCCACAGCAGAATTAATGTTGCTGAGAAAGCGCAAACTTTACACAAAAAAAATGCCGAGGAAGAGGCTCTGCTTCTGATCGCAACATGTACGCTCAAAAGAAGGACCTTTGTAAAAGAAGCATGCATGCCTCCCTAAGCCAAGTCCTATGTCTTTTCTCACCTCAAACACCTGTGGATTATTTTTGACTGTAGGTTCTTTTATGAAGTAAAACACCGACTGCTGGGAAAAAAACATCTATCCAAGGCCCAGGAATTTCTAGCATGAATTAATATAATACAATCGTAGTGTTTTTTTGCAAAGCTTTCAGCAACGCTCATTTATCTGTCATCTTTAAGAAATACTATAAGCAACATTATTCTAAGCGGGTATGTGCGCTAGACTGTGAAATCATTCAAGGATCACAGAATATCGCTCATTTCCTTTGAGAGGATGTGTAAACTGCTTGTTGTCAAAAAGCCTGCCGTCTGTTTCATATTTCTTGCCCTTGCGCTGTCCGCCGTTAGGACAAGTATGACACTTTCGTCTCTCTAGAACTTACTATTCACTCTGAGCGTATATATGTGACACACTTGGAGCTATTCCAAACCAGTATTTTTTTGATGTTGTGTATTGACCCTCGTTAAATGGGACGGAACTTCCAATTTCATAAAATTTAGCCGGGGAACTCGAGCACTCGCCACTGTGATTATCATAATGAGGAGCTTTATTTGTGGAAGAGACCTTCTTCCTGGCATTCCTTGACTATTTTCATTCCGTTTTCGTCATTCGTCCAAGCTCATGCGTGACCCTCAGAACTTAACAGTAGTAAAATTTGGTCTGCAATTTAAATAAGTTGTTTTTGTCAATTTTGCATGTTATAGGCAATAATGTCTAGAAGCGATGCTTCAGAATTGCCACCATGCAGACAGTGAGGATCTTGAAACCAACAGAGTTCTTTTGGCCCTCGTCCGGCTCTGGGGCTCAATTACCATATAGATCTTCAAAATATCAGACAGTGCTACCAATATCGGATAGATGTAGATAGTATGAGAGTCCTATTCGTTCTTCTTCTCCCTTGCGACAAGCATGTTCGACTGTCCGCTACAAAAATGAGAAAAGTACTTGATAGAACTCTACTTGTTATACATCATAAATTTAATGTATGGATAAAGTATTGCTCAAGTCTTGCAAAAAAGCGATCTAGTCAGTCAGTACCGTCTGATATGCTCTCTAGCAACTGTCTGAAACCTTCAGTCCGCATATATAATGGTAGCAAGAATAGTCCGTATAATATAAGTGGGATCGTTAACTAGAGACAATAGGAGAAATCTCACCAGAGTACTTTCCATCTTCAAATTTTTGTTGCTTGATTAGACGCTTGTAACCGATACACGTGCACTGACTGTCAAAGAATGTCACCTGACAACGGGATTTGCGTCCCATAAAAATCTCTACTGCGGCACATTGACTTCTGTTTCCAAACTGTACACTCAAGTGTTTTGTTGATTATCTGAATAAAGTCGATAGATGGCTTGCTATTTTTCTTTATCCAAGTTGATGATTACAACTGCGTGTGGCATCACTAAAGACCCCAGTTTCAAACTAGATAAAGCATACAATCCACCATGAAGACTGATCTGGGCTGAACATCTCAAGGATATCAATAAGATGTTAAGATGTTACAGTTGAGAGGTGCTCTATTGGATGACTTTCCAAAGGTATTATAAATGAGTAGAGTGAAACTATTGACATTCAAGTGTTAGACCTAGCGATTTTGTTGAGCAGATATAATGTTCTATTTCGGATAAAATACAAATATCATTTCTTCTAATGTGATGTCACACGCATCTCAGAGGCTCGATAGACGCTAAGTGTTCTCCATGAGCCAGTTGACACCCCTTTTGTTTATCACGATCCCCAACGATGTTAGCGATATTTCATCGCCGGAAACTTGAAAAAACCATGCATGAAAGCCTTTTTTCAATGCAAGAGCAAGTTTGGGAGTATATCTTTAGAAGATCTCATTTGGTTCTTTGTCATTCGGTCATGGCCGAGGCTTTTGACGCTATGGTATCTGTATCACTCCAGTGTTATTCTGTTGAAGTGAGGAACTGGAGAATATGAGAATGTCTCATGAAATTGTTGTGCTCTCTGTTCACAATACATATGGCGAATTGGAACGGCGATTGTGCATATAAAACACAAAAAAAAGCCACGTGAGAGGTTTACTGGTATAACAGAGTAGCAACGAGGAGCCATCTAAAGAGCTTATCTTATCGGTCTATTCTTTTCCATTATTGCCAGTGAGGTCCCTAGGACTGAGAAATTGGTGCAGCTCTGCGCAGCTCTACGGATGTTGTCCTGAATCTATGGTTATAATGGCAGGCTAAATTTTGTGAATGAATGATACGAAAAAGAGATAGCTAAAGAGCTCAGACAAAAAATGGCGCCTTTTGCAGGTACCTGACGAAAATACTCTTATATATGTAGCATTTCTTCAGATCATATATTCCACTGTCTGTCCCTCATTGCTAATGTTCTCAGTTTCATTTTAAAGTTATATTTCTAATAGTCATCTTTATATTTTCTTTTCGCCTACAGTATATTATCCCCTCATTGCGACCATAAGAGACAGCCCTATTGCTAGAAAAGTCAACCTTCGCTTGCACGGTAAACACTTCTGGCCTTGCATTAACAAACCAGATGAGTTTTCTTTCTGCGATACAATGGGATAACAACAATGGCTGAAAGAGCTATGAACTTTCTTTTCTCTTACTGTGTCTGATTTATCTTTTAATATGCAACAGATCTACGACATCTTTCGTTCAGTAGTGTGTGAAATGCACAGCTGGTCTGCGCTATAGCCATGGCTCATGGCTTTGGCCTCTATAGAAGTTGCCAGAACCATGCTTCTTCTAGGAAAGAGTCTTCAAGAAGGTTATTGACAAAAGTGATTACAAAAGAAGCCCGAAATGAACTCGTGGGATGGCCATGTGAAAGCAACTAGCCAGAAACCCAAGAGCTTGGATCCTATTGCAAGTATTGCAAGAAGGGAGGCTTTTTCCTTGATAAAGCCCTCTTGCGTTGCTCAATATAAGACCCAACCATGAGCAGCGATTCTATAAGAGAAAGGCGACGATGACGACATGTTAAGCATCACTGATAACAAGCCTTACCTTTCCGCTGACCAAAATAGGCTATTTTTTGGCCGACAGAGAAATTCAAGTTTTCGATTCATAAATTAGCGTATTCAGACAATGGATTTGTGATCTTGAGTTGGGTTAACTATAGGGACGATAACGTGGCTGAGTGTGTCAATAATGGATGAACGACTCAACCGTTTGAGAAACGGATCGCCTAATGCGGCATCGGCCCGATCTCTGGTTTGAAGAACACCATTGAGGGCCATTGAAATTCTTGGCAGACAACAATCGAACGCTGTCAGCGCAAGTGTCCCTACAGTTGGAATGGTGGGATCAGGAACATGGAACTGTTCTGAAGCAAAGAAACCCAGGTTGAAGAAATAGAAAAGATACTCTTGTATGTTGGGCACAAGGCACAATAGAAGCGTGGAATTCAGAACTCTCAAGATGCGGCTCTATCCAGCCAATGCGGAATGTTTAAAGTGAATCGCCTGTACGATGTGAAGCCAGAATTCTAAAACCCTAATTTGGAGTTAACGGCGTACCGACCACCGGGGAAACAATGTGGAGGGGCCGCCTTTTCCCTATCTCAGCCGTGGCTTGTGAAATTGCCAAGCCGTCAAGTTCAAGGATATATCTGTAGGATACACTGATTATTCTTTGTCTTTGGATTTCCTTCTAGCTAATAAATTTTAGGGAATCACCTGCATATTGGTATGGAAAGTGGAGCAAGAGCAAGTTATCATACGTCAAAGATGCAAGCTATTCATTTCTCAGAAAGGGTGTTTGTTCACAAACCTGACTGTGAGGAAAGACGCGGCAATGTGTGATTAGTGACAGTAAATAGATAAATCCCACTCCACTTGATGTGCTTTTTGCTTTGGAAGGAAATATATCACACTCTGCCGGACTCTCACGGATACATATGTTAGCTTCTTGTTGACCCATTTAAATGTCAGTAAAGTTTAGTGAACAAAAATAATCTGTACACATCTCATTATTGACTGTGATCACTTGAGGACTCTTCCTTACCTCCAGTGGGGTGTGCAACAAGAACCGGGAGACATTGCATCTTGGATATAAAAAAACCACAAACCACCACAGGAATGACTGATCAATCTGTTTGAAATTTCTCGATCATTCTACAAACGCCGGCTGGTCTATTACCGATCGTAAAGAGATCCAAAAGTGGATAAGCGAAGTAACCGCTGACGACGTTTCAAAATTGGTTTGGCCTGTTCTTGGACGATCCGGCGAGCCATAAGTATGCGACAATCCTCTGTAAGGGTTGAGCAAATTTCATGTGCGAATATCGCTCAGAAGAACAAGAGCCAATAGACGTTCTGATAACGGCAAAGGAACGGTAAGGCTAGGATATTTCAACTTGGGTTCCTTTTATTTTTTCAATAAGAGCTGAATCTCAATAGGAATACAGTCACGGTTTGCAATTTGACTGATCAATATGATGCAGACATTGTTAGCGAATATTTCCGATCTTCTGTAAAGACCGTACTTGCAAAAAGGGTTGAAATTTCCAAATCGGTCCTTTATTGCAGCCGTGAGGAAAGCTGTATTCCACATTGGAAGGGATTTTCGGAAGGTAGAAAATATTTTTTCTACTTCCTTTCCTAAGTAGCCGCGGAAAGACTTTAGTGATTACTATTGGATCATCCCACCGTTGAGGAGATTACGTTCAAGCCTAGTACGAACCAAAATTAAACGGTTCTTAGTTTGTTTGACAGTCGGATCACGTAGAAATACGCTTTTATTCCTAAAAATAAATAGAGTCACGAAACTGAGAAAGTGTTATAAGGGATTTCTTTTAGACTAAGGCATTCAATTCAGTTTCTTTAACTCTCAGTGACTTGTCGCACAATATTATCCGGCGGTGTTTTCTCCAAAAGAAGTAGCGTGATGTTCATTCTGGCCTCTGGTTCCTAAAGAACCGTATAGGTACGAACATACAGCAAACGGGACAAATGTTTATGCTTGCGACGCAAACTCCTCGGATGTGGCAGCGTGTTACTGACATAATCAACGCGCTCAGCTTACAGATCGGCAGTCCTGCAATCGGATGGCTTAGTCGTTACACTCTAAGGACAAGTGCTTCACCAGTCGCGACACGGGAAAACTGCTAGCCCCAAGAGTTAGCGCATACATGCTAATTATGGTAATCACTACAATCAATGTCAATTAATGCTAATATAGGCCAACTCTTTTAGTTGAAGACAGAGTCATTTCGTGTACCCATCCTCTAAGTCAACTCACAGAGACATGAGTATTCTCTTTTAGTCCGATTCGGTCCCATTGTTAGGCGGAGTTTTCCGGAAAAAGGTGAACAGTTTGGACAGAACAGGAAACCTTCAACTAAGCCTTTCGTTGGAATACAAGATATGCCATGCTGATATTAAGAAACCGAGGACGCCAACGTTTACGTGAAATTTAACAAGTCCAGCAAGTAGGTTGCAAGAGAGAAAACCCCCATTTAGTGTTCTCAGTCTTCAATTCGTGAAGAGAACCGTTCAAGTGTATCACCATGAGCAGTCCTGAAGTGGTTGTATACCCCCCTCGAACTAAATGGGATAGCCTCAAAGGCAACCAACCAGCCTTGACCATCTCTTTGCTGGCGATAACGGTGTTACTCTCTCAAAGAGTTTCAAAGAGTTTCCTAGTTTGGACGGTCTGATTCCTGAGATGAGTAACTCCTCTTGCTTATATTGGAATAATTGATAACTTTTGTCAAAGAAGGCAGATGTAAAACTGAAGATGAGCTAGGTTTATCGAGCTTTTAACTGGTCACCAAGACTGAGACGTCAATGCGGGTTATCTATCCTTTTATTATGAGACCTTACTAGCCGCCTTTTTTTTTATTTTATTTCAAAGAGCTTATATCTTCAGTCATATCACGCCTGTGAAACTTAAGCCTTTTGAGGTTGTTTCCCGATAGATCCATTGTGGAATCTATAGGTATACGGCTAGAATTTCCATTATGTCCCATTTCAGTTTTCCAAATACAGCACTGTACTTCCAGAAGAAGAAATAGGACGAGTAAATTACGGCCGTTATGCGGACCAAATATCTCTTCTCTCTTCCAAATTGCCGGTTCTCTATTGTGGATTGGCAATGAGGTCCAAAGTGTCTTGCTAATAAATATGTGATGGCACCTCGTCCAATTTCAACACAGCACAGGGTTATTTCTCTTAGAGGGGATCCTTTACGATGAGATTCATCTATTATTTGGAACTGATATCTCTCTTGAGTGCTGGCATCTCCAATGCTCAAAGTTGTGTTCCGGAAACAACCAATCTTTGTGACCAATGCAGTGCGTTCATTTACAAATAGTGACAGCTAATCCCAGATATCCTTACTCTCACTACTGATTACACTTCTTGTGAGCTTCAAGTCCCACTGGTCGGCCTCACTGTATCAGACAGTGCCTTCTATGACCAATGTTGTGATCCTACGGGTGGCGCTCAGCTAATGCTTGGAAACTGCGGAAGCTGTGGCGTCCTTGGAACGTTGACTTCGGATGTGCTCCAAGCGGTGGTATACCCCGTGGTAACTAAGTGTAATAGCTTGATTCCTAGCCAAGCTTCTGGAGAGATTGAATCGTGTGCAATTGTTCTTGCGGAGGCACCTCTATGTCTTGTATCTACTACTCTTGGTACTTTGGGACTTGGTTTTACCGATTGTTGCTCTTCGACGTCGTCATTCCAAACTAACCTTGCCTCTTGTCTCGCTGATCCTAATGGACTGGAGTTTTTGACTGGCGCAGTTCCATACATCATCAACGACCTTGACGCACTTCTCTCTGGTTGTGGCGACTCACTTCCTTTTAGTGTCTGCCCTACTGCAAGCGGAAGCGCGAGCTCTACTATCGTTTCATCAGCACAGAGCGTTCGAACCGCATCGTCTATTATTGCCACGCAGTCAGCTTATAGTGCCAGTAACTCTGCTGCTCCGTCAGGAGCCCTATCTAATGCTGGCGCGTCTAGCGTGGCTCCGTTGTCTTTCTCGGTTATACCATCTGCTTCACAACAAACTTCTAGTGTTGGCCAATCAGCTGTATCGGCTGCCTCTTTAGCTGTTTCCAGTGCTGGCGTATCCGTGGCCGCTTCAACTGTTAAATCTGCTTTGCCCTCAGGGACCTGTGTCGCCCAAACAAACAACTTGTGCGACCAATGTGGTATGTTACTTACAATGGCCTAAACTAACGACAGATATCCTTACTCTCACTACTGATTACACTTCTTGTGAACTTCAAGTCCCACTGGTCGGCCTCACTGTATCAGATAGTGCCTTCTATGACCAATGTTGTGATCCTACGGGTGGCGCTCAGCTAATGCTTGGAAACTGCGGAAGCTGTGGCATCCTTGGAACGTTGACTTCGGATGTGCTCCAAGCGGTGGTATACCCCGTGGTAACTAAGTGTAATAGCTTGATTCCTAGCCAAGCTTCTGGAGAGATTGAATCGTGTGCAATTGTTCTTGCGGAGGCACCTCTATGTCTTGTATCTACTACTCTTGGTACTTTGGGACTTGGTTTTACCGATTGTTGCTCTTCGACGTCGTCATTCCAAACTAACCTTGCCTCTTGTCTCGCTGATCCTAATGGACTGGAGTTTTTGACTGGCGCAGTTCCTTACATCATCAATGACCTTGACGCACTTCTTTCTGGATGCGGTAACTCACTTCCTTTTAGTGTCTGTTCCACCGCAAGTGGAAGCGCGAGCTCTACTACTGTTTCATCAAGACAAAGCGTTGGAACCGCATCGTCTATTGTGTCCGCTCTATCTTACAGTGCCACGGCTGGTACATCTAGTGTGACCCAGTCATCTGCTTCCGCTGTAACATCTCCTTCATCAGGATCTTCCGGTGCTGGCCAATCTCTTGCTGTATCAACCGCTCCGTTAGCATCATCTGGTGCTGGCCAATCCGCTGCCGCTTCAAAGACGACGAGTTCTGCTTCCATGTCGCTTGCATCAACTTCGCCTTCTGGAACATGTGTTGCCCAAACAAATAACTTGTGCGACCAATGTGGTATGTTACTTACATTGGCCTAAACTAACCACAGATATCCTCACTCTCACTACTGATTACACTTCTTGTGAGCTTCAAGTCCCATTGGTCGGGCTCACTGTCTCGGAAAGTGCCTTCTATGACCAATGTTGTGATCCTACGGGTGGCGCTCAGCTAATGCTTGGAAACTGCGGAAGCTGTGGCATCCTTGGAACGTTGACTTCGGATGTGCTCCAAGCGGTGGTATACCCCGTGGTAACTAAGTGTAATAGCTTGATTCCTAGCCAAGCTTCTGGAGAGATTGAATCGTGTGCAATTGTTCTAGCGGAGGCACCTCTATGTCTTGTATCCTCTACTCTTGGTACTTTGGGACTTGGTTTTACTGACTGTTGCTCTTCGACGTCGTCATTCCAAACTAACCTTGCCTCTTGTCTTGCTGATCCTAATGGACTGGAGTTTTTGACTGGCGCAGTTCCTTACATCATCAACGACCTTGACGCACTTCTTTCTGGATGCGGCAACTCACTTCCTTTTAGTGTCTGTTCCACCGCAAGTGGAAGCGCGAGCTCTACTATCGTTTCATCAGCACAGAGCGTTCGAACCGCATCGTCGACTGCTTCCGCACAATCCTACAGTGCCGGTAAGTCTGCCGGCATATCTAGTGTGACCCAATCATCTGCTTCTGCTGTAACATCTCCTTCATCAGGATCTTCCGGTGCTGGCCAATCCGCTGCCGCTTCAAAGACGACGAGTTCTGCTTCCATGTCGCTTGCATCAACTTCGCCTTCTGGAACATGTGTTGCCCAAACAAATAACTTGTGCGACCAATGTGGTATGTTACTTACATTGGCCTAAACTAACCACAGATATCCTCACTCTCACTACTGATTACACTTCTTGTGAGCTTCAAGTCCCATTGGTCGGGCTCACTGTCTCGGAAAGTGCCTTCTATGACCAATGTTGTGATCCTACGGGTGGCGCTCAGCTAATGCTTGGAAACTGCGGAAGCTGTGGCATCCTTGGAACGTTGACTTCGGATGTGCTCCAAGCGGTGGTATACCCCGTGGTAACTAAGTGTAATAGCTTGATTCCTAGCCAAGCTTCTGGAGAGATTGAATCGTGTGCAATTGTTCTTGCGGAGGCACCTCTATGTCTTGTATCTACTACTCTTGGTACTTTGGGACTTGGTTTTACCGATTGTTGCTCTTCGACGTCGTCATTCCAAACTAACCTTGCCTCTTGTCTCGCTGATCCTAATGGACTGGAGTTTTTGACTGGCGCAGTTCCTTACATCATCAACGACCTTGACGCACTTCTTTCTGGATGCGGCAACTCACTTCCTTTTAATGTCTGTTCCACCGCAAGTGGAAGCGCGAGCTCTACTACTGTTTCATCAAGACAAAGCGTTGGAACCGCATCGTCGACTGCTTCCGCACAATCCTACAGTGCAGGTAAGTCAGCCGGCATATCTAGTGTGACCCAATTACCTGTTTCTACTGCACCAAGTACCTCGATACAATCGGCACAAAGCATTGGAACCGCATCGTCTATTCTGTCCACACAGTTTTCTTACAGTGCGGGCAAATCTTCTACTTCAACAGGAGTTCTTTCTAATGCTGGTGTATCTAGCGTCACCCAATTATCTGCGTCTGCTATACGATCTGCTTCACTCCAGTCCTCTGGCGCTGGCCAGTCTGTTGGTGTACCGAGTTCGTCCTTAGCATCTTATAGTGCTGGCCAATCTGTTGCTGCTTCAACGACGACGAGTTCTGCGTCACTGTCGCTTGCATCAACTTCGCCTTCTGGAACATGTGTTGCCCAAACAGACAACCTATGCGATCAATGTGGTACGTTACTTGTAACTGATAACGGCTAATCCTAGATATTCTCACCCTCACTACTGATTACACTTCTTGTGAACTGCAAGTCCCATTGGTCGGGCTCACTGTTTCTGAAAGCGATTTCTACAGCCAATGTTGTGATCCTACGGGTGGCGCTCAGCTAATGCTTGGAAACTGCGGAAGCTGTGGTATCCTTGGAACGTTGACTTCGGATGTGCTCCAAGCGGTGGTATACCCCGTGGTAACTAAGTGTAATAGCTTGATTCCTAGCCAAGCTTCTGGAGAGATTGAATCGTGTGCAATTGTTCTAGCGGAGGCACCTCTATGTCTTGTATCCTCTACTCTTGGTACTTTGGGACTTGGTTTTACTGACTGTTGCTCTTCGACGTCGTCATTCCAAACTAACCTTGCCTCTTGTCTTGCTGATCCTAATGGACTGGAGTTTTTGACTGGCGCAGTTCCTTACATCATCAACGACCTTGACGCACTTCTTTCTGGATGCGGTAACTCACTTCCTTTTAGTGTCTGTTCCACCGCAAGTGGCAGCGCGAGCTCTACTACTGTTTCATCAAGACAAAGCGTTGGAACCGCATCGTCTACTGTGTCCGCACAATCTTACAGTGCCACAGCTGGTACATCTAGTGTGACTCAATTATCTGCTTCGGCTATACGAACTATCTCGATACAATCAGCGCATACGATCGGAACAACGTCCTCTATTCTGTCTGCACAATCTTCTTACAGTGTGGGCAAATCTTCTACTTCATCAGGAGTCCTTTCTAATGCTGGCATATCTAGCGTCACCCAGTTATCTGCGTCACCATCTGCTTCACTCCAGTCTTCTGGCACCGACCAGTCTTTTGCTTCCTTAGGAACAGCTTCTAATTCGGGAGTACCTAGTGCTTCTCTACTCTCTGGCTCAGTTATAGCAAGCGCCCCATCACAGCCCTCTAATACTGCTGCTAGCTCCCTTCTCCCTTCGAATTTCAGATCCATGATTTCCTCCAAGGTAAAAGGTAGTACACTGTCTTCTATGGGTCAAAACGCTATTTCTACTGGTTCAAATAGTCAATCAGGTCTACTCTTAAGTGCCTCAGTTTCAAGTCAAGGCGCTTCTGGAATATCTTCTTCAACATTTACTACGTCTTCATGGTCTAGCGCTGTCCAAGGTGAGCATTCTTCCTCCTACTTTGCTTCTCAAAGCAGACAAGGAGTATCTGTAGAATCATATTCTTCTGCATCTGATTTCAATGGTGGATCCGCTATCGGTACAGTTTCGCAGGGCTCGTTCATATCGAGTACACCTACGATTTCTATTTCTGGTGGTTCTCTTTCTTATTATGCTAGTTCTACGCAGTCTCATTTGTTTTCTCAATCTACAAATGTGGTTAAACCAAATAGCGCGTCGTCTTCAAATTATGGTCCTTCTAATACTGGGCAATATCCTGAATCGACCTTTTCAGCGCCTTCTATTAAATCTTCCGTTTCTTCCTCATTATCTCCAGTTTCCTTTTCCGCTTCTTTCGAAGGCAGCTCGACTACTAGCTCTGGACCAGCTACTTCCGTCAGAGAAAGTGCAAGTTCGACTAGCACTGGAGCTAGTTCTGGTAATAGTGGCAGTGGCTCAGGTTCAGGCAATAACGGAAGTGGCTCAGGAAACAATGGCAGTGGATCAGGTTCCAATTCTGGTTCGGGCTCAGGCAACAATGGCAGTGGATCAGGTTCCAACTCTGGCTCCGGTTCAGGCAACAGTGGAAGTGGCTCAGGTTCCAACTCTGGCTCGGGCTCTGGCAACAGTGGAAGTGGATCAGGTTCCAACTCTGGCTCGGGCTCTGGCAACAATGGCAATGGATCAGGTTCCAATTCTGGCTCTGGCTCTGGCTCCGGTTCAGGCAACAATGGAAGTGGCTCAGGTTCCAACTCTGGCTCCGGTTCAGGCAATAGTGGAAGTGGCTCAGGTTCAGGCAATAACGGAAGTGGCTCAGGAAACAATGGCAGTGGATCAGGTTCCAATTCTGGTTCGGGCTCAGGCAACAATGGCAGTGGATCAGGTTCCAACTCTGGCTCCGGTTCAGGCAACAGTGGAAGTGGCTCAGGTTCCAACTCTGGCTCGGGCTCTGGCAACAGTGGAAGTGGATCAGGTTCCAACTCTGGCTCGGGCTCTGGCAACAATGGCAATGGATCAGGTTCCAATTCTGGCTCTGGCTCTGGCTCCGGTTCAGGCAACAATGGAAGTGGCTCAGGTTCCAACTCTGGCTCCGGTTCAGGCAATAGTGGAAGTGGCTCAGGTTCAGGCAATAACGGAAGTGGCTCAGGAAACAATGGCAGTGGATCAGGTTCCAATTCTGGTTCGGGCTCAGGCAACAATGGCAGTGGATCAGGTTCTAACTCTGGCTCCGGTTCAGGCAACAGTGGAAGTGGCTCAGGTTCCAACTCTGGTTCGGGCTCAGGCAACAGTGGAAGTGGCTCAGGTTCCAACTCTGGCTCAGGCAATAGTGGAAGTGGATCAGGTTCCAGTTCCGGCTCGGGCTCTGGCAACAGTGGAAGTGGCTCAGGTTCAGGCAATAACGGAAGTGGTTCAGGAAACAGTGGCAGTGGCTCAGCTTCCACTTCAGCCTCTGGTTCTGGCTCCGGTTCAGGCAACAATGGCAATGGCTCAGGTTCCAATTCTGGCTCTGGCTCTGGCTCCGGTTCAGGCAACAATGGCAGTGGATCAGGTTCCACGTCAGCCTCTAGTTCTGGCTCCGGTTCAGGCAACAATGGCAATGGCTCAGGTTCCAACTCTGGCTCAGCCTCAGGCAACAGTGGCAGTGGCTCAGGTTCAGGCAATAACGGAAGTGGTTCAGGAAACAGTGGCAGTGGCTCAGCTTCCACTTCAGCCTCTGGTTCTGGCTCCGGTTCAGGCAACAATGGCAATGGCTCAGGTTCCAATTCTGGCTCTGGCTCTGGCTCCGGTTCAGGCAACAATGGCAGTGGATCAGGTTCCACGTCAGCCTCTAGTTCTGGCTCCGGTTCAGGCAACAATGGCAATGGCTCAGGTTCCAACTCTGGCTCAGCCTCAGGCAACAGTGGCAGTGGCTCAGGTTCAGGCAATAACGGAAGTGGTTCAGGAAACAGTGGCAGTGGCTCAGCTTCCACTTCAGCCTCTGGTTCTGGCTCCGGTTCAGGCAACAATGGAAGTGGCTCAGGTTCCAATTCTGGCTCTGGCTCCGGTTCAGGCAACAATGGAAGTGGCTCAGGTTCCAACTCTGGCTCGGGCTCTGGCAACAGTGGAAGTGGATCAGGTTCCGGTTCAGGCAACAATGGCAGTGGATCAGGTTCCACTTCGGGCTCAGCCTCAGGAAACAATGGCAGTGGCTCAGCTTCCACGTCAGCCTCTGGTTCTGGCTCCGGTTCAGGCAACAATGGCAATGGCTCAGGTTCCAACTCTGGCTCGGGCTCTGGCAACAATGGCAATGGATCAGGTTCCGGTTCAGGCAACAATGGCAGTGGATCAGGTTCCACTTCGGGCTCAGCCTCAGGAAACAATGGCAGTGGCTCAGCTTCCACGTCAGCCTCTGGTTCTGGCTCCGGTTCAGGCAACAATGGCAATGGCTCAGGTTCCAACTCTGGCTCGGGCTCTGGCAACAATGGCAATGGATCAGGTTCCGGTTCAGGCAACAATGGCAGTGGATCAGGTTCCACTTCGGGCTCAGCCTCAGGAAACAATGGCAGTGGCTCAGCTTCCACGTCAGCCTCTGGTTCTGGCTCCGGTTCAGGCAACAATGGCAATGGCTCAGGTTCCAACTCTGGCTCCGGTTCTGGCAACACTGGAAGTGAATCCGCTTCTGAGAACAGTGGTAATGTTTCGGGCTCCAGCTCTGGCTCTGGCCAAGAGAGTACAGGAAATGGGTCGGGTTCTGAAAACAATGAAGGTACTTCTGGGTCCCAAAATAATGGCTCTGGTGCAACAAACACCGTCAGTGAAGACACTCAAGGGTCTCAATCTACGTCTCTTTATCTGAATACAATAGCAACTGCACTAAGCTCTGCTGTTTCAAGTAAGTTTCATTCTACATAGATCTGCTGCTAACTTTTATAGACACGAGTACTTTAATATCAAACCCTTCAAGCACCGCGTATTCAGGAGCGACCAGAACTGTCGGAAGCAGATCGTTGACTCTGTTCTCGACACTCTTTATTTCGACCATATTAGCTGCTGTCCTTCTCTAAAGACCAGGATACCGATTAATTTTATAATTTCAGGAGGTTCATATATCGATGAATATATCCTTCTGGTTTCTTTCTTTCTTAATGAGACGAATCCAAGAGATATTCGAAAGGATATGTTTGTTTTCATAATCTATTCCGCTTTATTGAATTCATTAGTATTTTGAAACGCATGAACGTAGCAGAGCGTGGTATTTCACTTGTATGGGACCGGGAAGTCCGAGACTCTTAGGCTTGACTGCGCAGCCAGTAATTGCAGTGTTTCCGCGAGTAGTATATAAATTGACTCCGTCCGCACCACTAGACGGAAGTGCAAGTGACTTTGACCGTTCAATTCACGCTTTTATTTAACGTCATAGAGTACCAGTGACTCATAGCTTGTGATATAGTGGGACTTCCATATAACGGCAAGTGCGACGCATAGGCCCACAAATATTTTCATTGATGTCTTCCTACAATGGCTATCCTTACAAAATGTTATTGAATGTTTATAGACTGGGATCAATTTATTAACTAAGATGATTCTCTAAGCTCGACGCAGCGAGATATCCTCGATCACCGTTACAGACGGATGGAATCCGAGAGAGCCATGGGACCGCTATCGCATTTTATAATTGACGTCTCACGAAAGACAATCAAATCATCCTACCGCGGATTTTTCATTTCACCAGAAGTATCTTGCTATGACAAACTGAGTTGCTCATTGATGTGATTGATTCGCCATCAGCGCCACATTGTTAGAAAACCGGATGTGGTTATTTGACTGTCTTAGGACTTCTGAGAATTGCTCACTTGATCCCTAGTGTCACATTTTTCAAGGTTCGGAAGTCTCACTTCTCAGTCATCAAAATGAATGGGAGATGAGAAATCACTTTGGACCTAATTTGAGACCGGTAACTTGCCGACCTGATTTTGTGAGATGTCACTTTCTGCTCCCTCAGACGAACTGCTATCCAAACTAGTCTTTTATTTTAATAGTCAACATTGAATAAAATGAATCCACTTTTTGTCGCTGTGCCTCTTTTTTCGGAAGTTCATTCGAAGATGCTATTCTATTCTGTGAGCACTTTTTTCTTTTAGTCAATGTACCAATCAACCAAAGGAAATTCTGTTTTCACGACTTGGCGCCAGAAATATCAAGTCTCATAATTTCTTTAGAGGCCCGCTGGTTATCCTTTTGATTGAATTTTTCGAATTCGAGTTCACGTCAGATGGTCATACAGATAACGACAGCGACTGCTTCGGGGAGGATAGAAGAGCGCCTATATGGTAACTGTTCACTATAGGGGCCTCATACCGGGAAAAGGATGGGCTTGTAGATTTTCATCTGTGCAATTGTGACGTTTATGGGAGGACTCATCGGAACAATGTCTTGGGGATATGAGTGTAAGCCAAACCCGAACTAACTCCCACGCTTTCATATTGCCAAGCTCGACAGACTATATATCTTATATAATTGACACATAGTTCGGCTTATACGCTGTCCCTCTGTGATTCCTGTAATAGTTCCTCTGGTTCCTAAGAGCGCTACGAATCGCTCACACTCATTATATACACACCCTAAGAAAACGTTTGACCTTCGGTTGAGATTCTTAGAACAAAAGCTACACCGATACAGATGAAAACAATAAACTGTCAACATTAAATCAAAGTACATAGCGGAATTCCTTGTTGCTGAAGTCGGTCGTATCAGCGAAACCAAGTAGGATATCTTCTCTGTCATTTACTCCGTATCCTTTTCTATCTCGATATCTATTAACGGACCACATATAGGCTAAAAGAATAAGTGCAAACCCAATGATGAGGCAGTAAGCAACCGTAAGACCTTTGAATGCTGGCGCAAATCTTGGTGAATCGGCAGTGTTGAAGAAATGCGGGGAGATAATGTTACCAGCCGCGTAGAGGATGAATGATATTCCAACAGTCACTGATCGTTTGGTTTGTCCCGCAATATCAGTGTTTGGGATTGACCAAGCCAAAATGATGGAAGCTCCAAACCAGTATTGCAGCCATGTACACGCAGCAAGTGACCATTTATGGTCTAGGGGAAACGTATGGATGCCAATCATACCCACAAGTCCAGGAACAGCGCCAACAGCCATGAGAATGCAGACGGTATTAGGAACAAAATATGTGACAATGCCAGACATGACACATGAAAAGAACTCGAGTGATCCACCGACCATGTTAAGCAGGGTAGCTTTAATACCTGTGAAGCCAAAAGCTTTGAAAAGCGTAGAGGTGAAGTTGGAAGCGCCTCCATTGACGAGGCCTAAAGCAAACTGAATAATGAAGAAGCAATAGCACTTGGGATCATAGAAGATCTCCTTGACCTGTTCCAATTTGAAATGCTTATTCTTGACTCCGGTCTTGTTATGAGCAACTCTCCAAACCGCAACGATTTTCTGTTCCTCATTTAACATCCTTGCATTGACAGGGGTATCTGGCATCAAGAAAAAGATGACAAAAGACCATGCGATTGTAATGGTGCCGATGATCAAATAGACCAACTGCCACGATTTCAGAGAGCTATCAGCCACACCAGACCCCCAGCCAATGAGTCCTCCAAGAACGATCGATGGTCCATTAGTTCCCATCCATAGACACATGCGTAGTGGCTGCTCCCTTCTGGTGTAGAACATCTGGGTCAGGGCCATGAAAGCAGGAGCAATTCCAGCCTCAGTTGCTCCGAGAAAAAAGCGGGCAGCAAACAAGCCTCCAAAAGACTTCACACCTGTTGTTGCCATACATATGACACCCCAGATGAACACGAGAATCGACACAGTTCGACCTGCTGGATATCGGTGAAGAATGAGATTCATTGGTAGGGCTGCGGCCAGAATTCCAAAGTTGGCAGCAGAAGCGACCCAGGAATAATCAGCACTTGACATACCAAGATCAGTTTGGAGACCATAGGCATTGGAGTAGTTCAAGGTCTGCTTATCTAAATATTGAATAACATAGGTGAACAACATCTATCAAGTCAGTATCTTCCTTATTCCAAGACTCACCATAGGAAGCATAAGCAGATCCAACCGCCAACGAACTTTAGAAGAGCAAGAGTTCAAGTAGTCTTCCGACATCTTAAGACTTTCCGTATATAGATTCCAGGCCTCATCTGTCATCCCAAGGTCCTCCTTGCTTGTGTTAAGGACATCTCTATGTTCTCCAAGGACTATTTCGACCGAGTTGATCTCTGGAGTGTTGTTGACCTTTTCTTCAGACATGGTCTCGTATTGGAAAAGCCGATCAGAAGTGAGATGAAACGGTTTCTTTTATAAGTGAGTGTTTGCTAGTCAGTGTTATCAGGAACTCCATTCGTCCACATCTCTTCTCAACTTTATCGGAGGTTTTCAGTCGGCTTTTGGCGCTAGTTCGCAGTCCTCATCCTTCCCATGTTAGGTAAGATGGAATATTTACCATAACTTTACACCTGTAACGATCGCACTAAAGTCACCCTGAGATGTCGGCATGGCTGCACCATTTCTAGAGAAAATACATGTCAAATAAAAGGCTTTTTCATCGCTACTATACAGAATTCAATTATGTTTGTCGTTTCGCTGATGCATGATTAGCTGGGGATAAGTAAAACGTTCGCTTCTGTGTTAAACGTAGTGTCGTTCCTGCTACATGACAGGGTCGGGAAAAGCGACGATGGGGCTCAGCGATCGACCAGAAGTGAGAAGATAGGCCTAAACGAGTTACCAATGACAAGAAGTGGGGTCCGATTTCGAATGATAAGAATTCGATAAGCATTCGGAAAAGCTTGGCTCTTTTGTCAGCGAGCTCAATGACCGAAAATGAGGGTGCGTCTTTTTTCTGTAGCGACAGAACTCACCAAATTAGGAATGAGCCCGTCGTCGAAAGGAACAACGGTTGAGAAATCCCTTGACAACGGTAACAGAGGTCAGAGAAAAGTAGTCAACGGGTGCGACAGAGCCGGAAATAAGCAAGAGGCCGCTATCAGGACCTGCCTATCTAGGCAAACTACCCATTACAGATTAGGTGAGATGATCTAGCAATTCAGTGTTGCTCATTGAATATATATAGGGGAAATCCCCGAAATTAGCAATATCTAGCGTCCTGCGGTAGGGTTATTTTCTTTTTCCTGAACTGCTCGTATCCGGTGTCTGAGCATTCAATAAGATGCAGAAAGATTCTAAAATTATAATTGTTGGAGGAGGGACTTTTGGAACTTCTACGGCCTATCATTTGGCTTCAAGTGGGTATAACAATGTCACGGTACTTGACCGTTCGCCATTTCCATGCGACGATAGCGCCGGAAATGACATTAATAAGGTCTTTCGAACTGACTATTCAAACCCGATCTATACGAAGCTAGCCTTAGAGGCTATGAAGGAATGGACTTCTCCTCTTCTCAGTGATCTTTATCACAGGACCGGCTGGATAATAGGAGCTCATGACAAGACATTGGCCTATTTGAAAGCTTCAAGAGAAAATAACATCGCTCTCAAGACAGATCCGGGTGAAGTACTTACTCCTGATCAAGTCCATGCAAGATGGCCCGGTCTAACAGGAGAAATGCCTGGCTGGACCGTTGTATTCAACCAAAATGCGGGATGGGTTGAAGCTGCTGTTGCTCAAAAGCGACTAGCCGACAAAGCGGTGCAACTGGGGGTCAAATCTTTTTCAGGCGATCAGGGCACGGTGACTTGTCTATTGTACGACGAGAGTTTCAGGTGTATAGGAGTACGCACTGCCGACGGGACAGCGACATTTGCAGATGCCGTCATCGTCGCTGCAGGAGCAAACTCAGCTTCTCTAGTTGATCTTGGCGGTCATGTCATGGCCAAAGGCCATTGTGTTGGGTTTGTTCAATTAACAGCCGAAGAAGCAGAAAAATATAGAAACCAGCCGATCATTGATGACCTTGAACAGGGCATCATCTTTCCGCCAAACGATGATAATGTTGTCAAGGTTGCATCAGTTAGGTTTTTGCATAATATCTCCCGCTCTAAAATCCCCGGAGTATCCTTACCTAGATATAAAAAAGAATATCCCGAGGACATCATTCCTCCTGCTGTTGAATTTGAGATCAGGGAGTTTGCTCGAGAGATTATGCCCGAAATAGCGGACCGACCGTGGTTCGAGAAGAAAGTTTGCTGGGATGGTGATACTCCTGATTTCAACTTCTTTATATGTCCTTATCCTGAGAGGCAGGGATTGTACCTGGCCACAGCCGGATCTGCACACGGCTTCAAGTTTCTGCCAATCGTGGGTAAATATGTTGTCCAGATGCTCGAGAGTCGTCTTCCTAAAGATCTTAAAGGTATATGGCAATATAAAGGCCGTGGATATAAATATCCGAAATCCGATAAGCCGCTCGCTCATCCTGTGCCTCTCCGAGATCTTGACGACTTTTTCGGATGGAGCAAGTCTCAATTGTAGGTGCTTTGTGTTTGTGTTATTTGTCTTTTACTGGACTACTGCATATCTATGATCTTCCTTTTGTGGAGATGGTAAAGTAAATATGATTAATAGCGAAAACATGGACATGCGCGTAATATTAATTTAGATATTTAAATGATATAATAATGATCTTTAGCTCTGGTAGTATTATAGAAGCCTTCTGGAAATACGTTATCCCTATAGCTTTCGAGAGGTTTAATACCTGACTTGACAAAAGTCATGAACTCTCTCCACAGAACGTTCGGTATGTTTACAAAGACCAAAGCTTAAAATCCAGACAACCAGTCTGAGTATAGAACATCTTAAGGTCTTATGATCTACTATCAATATTCTATTGCTGATATCGAACTGTCCCTCAAGCAGATAGTTATGAACGTCCTAGATATCAAGAGTATTCTATTGTTGCATCGAGCCGGGAGTCGTGTCAAAAGGTGTTATGACTACTATGTGATGAATCCAGTGATAATGATGAGAACCATAGGACATCATAGGAGAACGCCAGCAAACTAGGCGAGACATATTATGTTCTCAGTAGAAAGCCAATCTCGCTTGTTCACTCCTCATTGAGAAATTTGGAAAACCACGAAGGATTGTTATTATCCAAAGCCCTTGAAAAGTGGAAGTTAGCGTCAAATGTGAAAAAGGCAGATAGAGCTTCGCTAACTGACTGATTCCTTCAAGTTGACCATCCGCAAGCCAAACCTGTTTCTTCTTAAGGACTGTTGGAAAGATGTTGATTGTCTAGGAGCTCGACCTTCTCCGGTTCCATTAGAAAGAGCTATCTATTTCCGTTTATCTCCCCGATTGTCCAGCCATTGACCAGTATAGTGATAGCAAGAAAGCTAGAAAATCCACCAGGAAAGGATAAGTTGATCTATCAATAATAGTCTGGCCAATTGAGTATGTGACCAGGTAAGTAGTGAAACATCAGAGAATGTCTCCATTGAAATCAGCAGCTGTAGGCCGTCGCGCTAACAGAACAGAATCTTGGCCATTAAATAGACAAGATTATGAGACATATGCCCTCAATAATCGCAGTCGTTGTCCCGCGGGTCTGTCCATTGTGTTGTGGCATGGCCTAGCACTGTGTTGCAACGCAACGGCAGGTCGGATCAGAAGGGCGTTCCTGAAGCCTGGATCAGGACAAAGACAATTGGAGCACAAACTGTATATGAGATCTAACTTGCATTAATTACATGCAAAGTTACTCCTTATGTACCTCTCATTGTGGCGTGCAGTCATATCGCCTATGACTAGTATGATATACATCACGAGTGACATACGAGTATTTGTAACAGTGCCGGTCGTTGTCCCAACATTGGGAGAGCCTCATGATCCAGTCTGGCGTTGCAACAATTGTCTTTTCCCTGCACGTGATGCGGACCATGTGCCCCCGCCGCACATAGCTAGTTCCGCAACTATTGTGAACAATTAAGTTTTGCCATAGATTATCAAGATATGACCTACCTCAAGAGCAGTGCATCAGACTTTTCATGGCCCACTCGCTTGGATAAAAGATAAGCCTTTAAATCGTAGCTACTATACGTACATGTGACCATGGCTTTAGGTTGACCTCCGACAAAGCCGGTAACAGGGAGAGTATGGTGAGCGGCATTTGTCAGCATATAAGGGTATATTGAAAAGAGGGTCTTGGGAGAATCTATCACGCCTGCTTACCATGTCTCCGACACCACTAACTGTCCCTGCAGCTGTAGGAGTTCCTTATTTTGCTCCCCGTCAAGTGCCTGCTCCTGGGACGGCAGAGATTGTTACCGACAAGACTCCAAAGGTCTTCCTTCCCATAAGTATCAGAGGAGTTGAGTTTGCCAACGGGATCTGGGTGCCTGGTCTTTGCCAATATTCGGCCAAAGATGGATTTTTTAACGACTGGATGCTCGTCGAGCTCGGTTCCTACGCAAGTCGAGGAGCTGGGTTGGTTCTCAGTGAGGCATGTGCTGTAACTCCCGAGGGACGCATCACTCCACAGTGCCCTGGACTATGGACCGACGCACATGCTGCGCCATTGAAACGGTTTGCAGACTTTGTACACTCAGTCGGAGGTAAGGCCGGCATTCAATTGTCTCATACTGGGAGAAAGGGTTCGACTTTGGCTCCCTATATCGGTTACGGCAAGGCAGATGCTGCCGAAGGCGGCTTTGACATTGTGGGCGTCACCGATGAGACTTGGGATCATACTGGAGAACACTATGCCAGACCCACAGCTCTTGATAAGGTGGGAATACATCGGATCACCAGAGCCTTTGTTGATGCTGCCGTGCGAGCTGTGAATGCAGGAGTTGATGTTATCCAGATCCAGTCTTCCTACGGACGTCTGCTTCATGCCTTCATGTCTCCTCTTTCCAATACTAGGACAGATGAATATGGGGGCTCATTAGACGGTCGGCTCAAGTTCCCGCTGGAAGTCATCGAGGCGGTGAAGAAGGCCATCCCGTCCCGGGTGTTGCTGTTCCTAAGAGTCTCTGCTGTTGACTGGTCCCCCGACGGAAAAGGACTCGAATTGCCTGATACAATCGAGTATGTCCGTCGCGCGGTGGCCTTGGGAGTGGATTCGGTCGATGTTGCTAGCGGAGGCAACGATTACCGTCAAGTCATTCCTGCTGTCCCCGGATTTCAAGCTGAGCTTGGAATCCAGATCAAAGAGGCTGTTCCTCATGCTCACATCACTTCAGGCGGTCTTATGACCGAACCCAGAGTTATTAGAAAATACACAGAAGAGTCGGAGACTGGAAATTTAGATGCCATTTACGTTGGCCGCGGGTTCATTGCCAACCCAAACTTTGCGCTGGACCTTGCTGATAAATTTGGAGTGAACGCCCAGTGGCCTCTGCAATATGGCTATGCTGTGGGACATGCACCCAATCTTAGACGATTAGCTCGTGAATCTCGTGATGGGCACCAAAGCGGTGGACTTGCCTAGATGGCATGCGCGTCAGATATCCAGATGGTGACAATGTTTATTAGAGAGACAGTGAAAACCGTTATTACCGGAATAGAGACTCTAGCTACTGGTTTGGCAATTGTCTCTTACTGCGGCCAAAGCTGCTTTACAAAATAAGAAAAACCTGGTAGATGATGGCAGGAACTCGGCGTGAAATTTACACTACAACCACAGGCTAGATGTCAATTTGATGTATGACAGTTTACATTAGCTCCTAATAATGAAAGTTATACCGAACGATGGAACCGCGCTTAATGACTAAGAACAGCCATGAATTGCGCTCGTTAGATGTAAAGACAAAATTCAAATTATAGAAAAAAAGACGAATCTTTACATGCGATCCTAGGGGGACAGGCATAAATCAATCTACCGTACTACAATGCAATCCCCGTTCTTTGTGAAAAGCTGTTGAAGTTCCAAAGCTGATAAACATTCAATGACTGAGAACCTAACTGTAAAGATATGAGTTGCGTTTGCTCTTGGGCCAATAGGATCTTATCATCTTAGACAAAGAGTAGCGATCGTTGGTTGTATCGCCTTAACAAAGTGCCCACGCAACTGCAACTGACTGGTCTTATGGAAGACTGCGTTCCCCAAGTTCAAGAAGGACAATTTTTCTGCCCAAAACCAAATATGTTGGCGAGATTTACAACTTGGTGTGCGACTCTATATTCAAAGAGCTGGAGTGACCTCTAGGCTAGTGAGGGATGACTGTGCTTGCCGATTATATTCTCCCTTATAGGATAACAATGTCTGCGACAACTGAAACTGCATCGAAGGGAGGTCTCATGCTCTAGTCAGTGACTATGCCCTCACTTTGAATCTCAATAGGGAAAGAACGAGTGCCAATATCATGTTTCATGTAGCCCATCAGCAAATACCTAGTCTTTCTCAATGTTGATGCCTCAAGATTGATCCAGGCTATCCCTTTCTCCTGATTGATGACTTCTAGAAGTTTCGGAAGGTGATACGATTGGCCGTGGCTCTGAATAGTCTATATAAGTTCGCCAGCAAAGGACCTATCAACTGGGACCTACTGATCCTTGAAAAATGCCACTGTTCCAGAACGACTATCATACGCACAATAGGTGGCATTACTGAATCTAACTGGAGACAATCTTGGAAGAGGGCATCTCCGACTGGAACTGACTCTACCAATTCTAAACTGTTGGTACCGTCACCTCTCTAACGCGGTAATGGTCTGCCCTAGCCGCCTTTTAAGCCGAATGAGATCTTGAATGAGCTAAGCCCCAAATCGATTTTAGGTAAGCTAGCGCGTTCTCTCTTTTGGCAGTTTCTCAATCTGAGACAGCTTGTTGTCCATAATGGAATCACTCAGATAGAGATAGCTCGTATTTATATAGAAACACATTTTAGAATGAAGGTAGAAAGGTCATCAGTGTCTACATTTTGATATCCCATCGTGTTTTTTGACCGAGTAAAACAGTGTCAGTGTCGAGTGGACCAAACTCAACTCGTTTGGTTCCTGATCTTGCTGTTTAGTCCCGACCTGTCACTGGCGGGTTTTTTTCTTTGTTTTTGCGGATGGAAAAAAGGATAATGTTTGACAAGGAAGTCTATAAGTGACTTGCTGGAACTTTTTAATATTGAGAAGTCGCAGTTCTCGGGATTTTGGCGCAAGAGGCGCTCTGGTCAGTAGACTTGAGACTTTTCTCTTTCAGATATGATAATAGTAGAGGCCTAATTGAGGCTCTGCAGTTCATTTTAATGGGGTAATAGACTAAAGAGCTTTCACTCAACTCGTATGTGGTATTATGGTCGTCGGTTGATTAAAGCCGTTTTGTTTACTATCGAAAAAGAGGCTCGTTGCATATCCAAAACCTCATTGAGTCATGGCCTAGGCGAGATAGGTTATAGCCAATGGAACCTTTAAACATAAAAAAGCTAGGATAGCCTTGAGTGATCCTTGCTTAATGCGGAAATCGATTTCTGCCGTACACGGCTAGAGTCTGTTCTCCTTGCACGGATATAGTGAGGATAGGCTGGATACCTTCATATCTTGAATGACTAATTTATTCGATTTATAAGTTTGATACCAGAATATCTGTTTAGAATTCCTTGAACAAAGCGTGTTCACAAAGGAGTGTTGGTTACAACGTCGTAGAGATACGACTAGACAATAAAGCAAGGTCGCTTGATGATGAAACTGTCCACTTATTCATCCCTTAGTTGTCTTCAATGCCGAATCTGGGCGTCTGTAAGGGTGGTCTCTCAGTGACGCGTTCGAAAAGCCAAAAATACATCTTGTCTTAATGATAGACAAAGCTTTTAGTGATGGAAATGTTGTCTCCAAGGTCGCAGATGATGAAGGGAACTTATCCGTGCTCAGAGACTACTGGAATACTGTCGATCGGAGGACCAAACTGGACATTTTGATACACCTGGCCAATACAGGCAATCTAGATACCTTCCAATGTTAAAACGCGAGGAAAGACACTTCCTAACTGTGACTTCGGACCGGTTGAAAGGTTTCGAGTGTACAGGGTTGACTTCATTTTTGCGAATGGGAGTAGGGACGGTAGCAATTATGCTGGGCAACATACCTAGAATCCTGAATAGAGAGCGGTTCGTTTTATCCTACGAGGGCTCCGAGCTTGTGATCTCAGCGTGTAGTATTCGAGATGTTTTGATTACGTTACGCGATGCTATGAAAGGTAAGCCTAACAGTGCTGCGACATCTAACAAGAGGCCACCATTATCTTTTTGACTTGGGAATACTTCACCGGAATGTATGTTTGAAAAATATTGCCTATGATCCCAAGAGTCAAAAAGTGTGTCTACTGAATCTAGAAAATGCGATATTCTATAAGACAGCGCGACCCTGCGGACAGATTTTCGGCACGACTCTATTTATGTCATGTACTGTGAATGATGAAGAAGACTATTCTGTCTTGACTGAGCTCGAACCTTTTTTCTGGATTCTTATTTGGGTGATGAATGCTTATGAAGTGCGAGATGGATCACTAGTGAAGGTGAACCACTACAAATTACGGTTACCTCAAAATGATACTGAACTCTACGAGATAGTGCTGAGTGACATAAATAGATACCTACGAGAACAAGCCGAGGAGCAGAGAAATATCTAGCTCTTTCTGTTTTGAGAAGTGCTGTAGAAGTAGCTGGAAACACTGTATAATATGAATAATATGAATAAACGAACCCATACTTCTTGATGTAATAGGTGATAATGACATCCTCATACGGTCACTTGGTTCCAAAGCGCTTGTGCTGACTCTTTTCTGAGGCTCGCTTTGACTTTAAGTATATGGCTGCCTTTTGTTATATGCTTTAACGAATCGAACACCTGTGACTTAACAGGAATCTCGCTGCAAAAGTGATCATCTTCACTGCTCTATTGACAAGTGCCGTGGTAAAGTACATAGATTACTGGCCTCTTCGTTTATATCTCGACACTAACAGGACCTTACCAGACTGGGAATATCATGATGTTACATATTGGCCCTTAGAGACACCAGCTGCCATTATGGGCTTGAAAACGTTAAAAGAAGAGCCAATAGACTGGTTTATCTTTTATGTTCTTCATGACCTTCCAAAACACAGCTATATTGAGAAACTTTTTCGCCTCGGCCACGATATTTATGCTGATCTTTTGAACGAGAAAGTTGACGTAGAGACGCCTTCGCCAACCAACACGTCCTTCCTCCCCATTACCTCTCAATTCGTTCAAAAGAGGCGGATAATTATCGTAGCCGAGGCGAAAGAGTTTCTCAAGATAGCTGTCGATGGTTTGGAAGGTCATGAAGAGCATAAAAGCAAAATTGAACCAGTCTATCGGCCTTTTTTTTTTAACGTTTTCAAGCCCCATAATGGCATGATATATACCAAGGGGGGGTCCCGATGAAAAAAAAACAATGCCAGATAAGTTTGCCCAGAAAGCTGTTTTTCAAGCAGAACTCGATCTTGAGATTTTCACTGTTATCGAAACCAGAGAAGTCGGAACTACGGAATCTGCTTGGGCAAACTCCGATCGAAGTTTTTTTTTCCTCTTATTCCAAATATTTCATCACTTTCACATCTCGCCAGTGAGGCTCTCTGGCCAATACGAGTAGTTTTAAATGAGTGGTGGAAATTTATAAAACAGCACTCCGGGCAAACGTTTCTGACATTGTTGTTGTCTCATTGTTATTGGCCTAGGAATATATTATGACTATAAGGCTGGGTTTGAAATCTTAAGATTGAGTTCTGTGAGACCGACCTCAGTAAGCTCTATCTCAGGCTCTCTCGACTCAGTTCCTTTAGCCGTCATCGCTTGGGATCATGTTCTCTGCGAATTCTCCCTGTTTAAGTAAGAGGGTGCTTCGGATTCACTGATATTCTATGCTGTTCTTTGAGCTCGTCGATATCATATGTCAGCCTTTCTTTTGACCTAGCAACTGCGATCCTCTATTTGTCGCTCTTGGCCGAGTATCAATTATGTGCTCTTGTTGTTCTTTGTTTTTCTTTGCTGAGCAAAATATCGAATATGTTGCAACTCCTGGTGGGTCGGAAAGGCCTTCCCAGACCTTGATCAAACCGAAAGGCAAAAACTGCTAAAGAAGTACAGATCGTAAACCAAATCTAACTTGAATTGACTGCATACATGACTACTCCTTATATAGCCCTTACTGCGGCACGCAGCCATACTCTTATGACGGGTCGCCACGTCGAGTATCTGTTGGTCGTGGCGCGTCACCACAAATAGGAGGCGTAAAGCAGACTTCTGCAACGCAATCTCATTGTGTAGCGATTTTTTTTGTAGCTCTCACATCCATGTTAGGAATCCCCTCAGGTTATTATTTCCTCCAAGTCTCCTTGTAGAAGAGCTGAATCGACACCCTTTGATCAAGATGCCAGCCGGCTTCTGGCAGCAGATGACCCGGATGATTAACCGGATAGACTCAAATTGGACAACCTGTGAAAATGTCTCTTCAAGTCTACTCCCTTAACTTCTGTAAATCCTCTGGTAACAAAGCTGCTTATACGAGCTTGACATCTTGATAAAATTTCCTCTCGAAGACCTAGTTGTTTTTGACAACCTGCACGTTTTTTGTTATTGGGATTAGGTCCCAAGTATCAATCTCTATTAAGGACTGCATCAGGACCCCATCTCTGACATACAAATAACCACTATTATTTCTCTATTTCCCAGTGTGACTTAAGCTCAGGGCATCATTTCCAACTCCAGATAAGGGCATCACAATTGGAGGGTCGAAGACTTATGAGTATCTTCAGCGTATGTGGTAAGGCTGATCTAGAATATCTGTATAGCGCTAGAAAAGTTTCCAGGCCGCGCGAGCCCTGATTGACTTACTTTAGAAGGTTTATTGTCCTTCTTGACACCTCTTCAGTTTCCGACATCCTTGGGCCCTCTGGAGTCAGGCTGTTTTCTGAAGCGACTTATCCAAGAGATGAACGGGTCTCGGAGGGTTCATCAACCCATCGAGTTTGGTTCAATGGAAGTATTTCTCAAGTTCACTCACATCTTGTTGTTCAATTCGGAATCCTTGACTATTCTTGTCTAAAGTTACATCATAGGCCTCGGGAATTCCATTATTCGTTTTTAAGATTCTTAGGGTCATAAGGACGTTGTACAGACACATGTGTTCTCACCATACTGCAGAACTAGATGCTTATGTCAATACTATCTTCACCGACACTTTTCAATTGTTGTAAACTACTGGCCTCTTCGTTTGTGTTCTAACACTAACGGGACCATACCAGGTTTGTAATATTTTGATGTTGCATACTGGCCCTTATGAGTGATGCCGGTTCTAGAAGTTAACGTAGCAAAAAGATCTACAGTCAAGGCAGATGCACTCATATAAATATAGTGAATGGATTTTTGTTACCCTAACATCACAGCAAATAATCTGCAAAACTATTGCCCATTGATTCTTTCAAACAACGCGGAACTCTTATTCTCGAGAGTGTAAGAAAACTCATGGATATAAAAACGGAGAGACATCATAACTGAAACTACGATGACTCTAAGTACATTGGACCAGGTTAAGTCGTTAATCTTTCCATCTTTTTCGTTTCTTGAAGGGTTGAAAAACTCTTCTAGCGCTCTAAGTCGCGGATTGGTATCCGCGATCCCCGAAGTGTCGTCCTGTAATTGCTTCTTTGCTTAGCTATATCTTTTTGGACTCGTTAGATTTTATGCTGTTTTGGACTTGGATATAAGCTTCTGTAGTCGGACGGATATTTTTTTGATGCAGGAGGAGAATCCTAGTCAGTATATGGGACTGTGATAGTAGAGTATTAAAGATATAGTTGATAATGAGAACGGACCCTCAGATTCATTTCTCAGGCGTTGGTATCTAATGCCTGCGATTTGAGGCGTGTAATCCCGATGATAAGAATCGGGTCGACGCCGCCCCCACCTAGAGACAGGTCACTGATGAGTCTTGCTTATGTAATAAAACGTAATAAACGAAACAGCTCTTGACAAGTGTCTGCCATAGCAAGGTCTAGTTAGTATTTTGCGAAAGAGCCTGCAAGGATAGAAGCGTGTAAAAACACATACTGTAACTCGCGACATAATTCCTCAGGATGACGGACGAAATGCCTCACCGTCTTGTTCTTCTGGTAACTTATTTCTCCCCAGCTTATTTCTCCCAGAATATATGAGCCCGCCTCGTAGATTGGAAAGATGGTACAAGTGCTGCCGTTTAAAATTTCCTCTTCGGGCAGAGGCACGCTTCAGCTTATCACCTAAATTATGGTTTCTATCAACGACTGCACTTTGGAGAACAGTCAAAAAACGAGGGAAGAGTCCGAAAATGGTATAGAGAATAGAGAAGATGGTCAACACAAGCGTCAAACTGGCAACCCAGGGAAACTCAGCTTATCGCCGCTGGGACAGATCGTCCTAGAAGATGGATGGATTAGAGAGGCAAAAGAGTTGGACATGAAAGCTCATGATGGACGAGCTAATAATAACTGATGAATGCGAGCCCAAATCTTGCTATCACCATCGTTTAAACCGTTCACTAATGTGCGAACTTATTCTATTGGTCAATTAATTACTCTAGCGGGAACACGTTCCGATCCCATGGCGTCCAGCTGTAAGGTCACATAAACCCTTTGGCGGCAGGT